>SJYO01018757.1:69175682-69731901 GCA_006410555.1 Capra ibex
TCCCCCCCACCCGTTTTCTGGACTTATTTGTAAAAGGGTTTCTTCTGTATGTCTACTGGTTATCCATACACTTTTCTACGAGTTGTAGTGATTAGGTAACCTCTTTATGTTTAGTTTTGGTGTTACTCTTTCGTGAAGTGTGGACCTCTACCAAAAACAGTTTTTCTGTTCGTTATTGTTCACAATCACTTCTACGACCCCTTTCCCTTAGGAAAGTGTGACAACCATCCTTCCATTTTATCTCAGTTTTAGACGTCTTCTATTACTACTTAGAAGTGACAGACACTAAAAATATTCATCCTTTTTTAGTCACTCCTATTTTTATTGTGTTAATAACGACTATGAAATTAACTCTGTATATTTTGGGATATGAGTTGTTTAAGTCTTATACGTGAAAAAAAGTTTTCGTTATTTTTTTGAAATGTTTTTACCTGGTATACGAAAGGTACTCCATTATTTTAAAGTTTATTTAATAAGTTTCATACTTGAGACCGGTGTCTCCCTAAATTAATTTTGAATGATTGTTTTTTATTGAACTTTTAGAAATATACAAACCTTTAATTCGTTGTCGATAGATTTTTTGATACATTTAAGTTTTTATATATAAATTTATTTACTATTACTTTTATGACTTATCATTGTAAATACCTTATTTCAAGACGGATATAATCTTTTATTTTTATACTACATTAACAGATTGATAGGTAGAGTTCATAAGTGTTTTTATTATCTTTTGATTTGGGTTTCGTTTAAAATTTTACATATTATTTCTCTTAGTTTTCGGTCACTAACTAAGAAATTTTTCTGACTCGTTTAATTACTCCCCTTTTTATATATCTGGTCGGTTTATTGGTCACAATCATTGCTTTTCCTCTATTGTAGTACCTAAGGTGGTTGTAGTTTCTCTGATATCCTTTTGTGTCGAATGGTCTTTAGTTACTTCTTCTTTATCTTTTATATTAGTCGGGATATTGATAATGATGGGTCATTCATTTCAGGTCTTAGTTTTATAAAGTAATTATTTAAGATGTGTCCTGTATTCCTTTAGTATTACGGTTAGGACTCGTTACCTTTTTCTCTTTTGTAAATGGTTGAACACAATTCTCTGGTTGTATTGGAAAGAGAAGAAAAAAACCTGTTCCATTACCGATACTAAGGGACACAACATGTTACATAATGACTACGAATGAATAAAATATGTATCATCAAAAATAGAAAATTGGGGAGGTGGTGACCATTGGTGATCAAACAAAAGATTTAGTCACTCAGACAAAGACAAAACGATGTATGTAAGTAAACATAATAAAAAAATCTAAGGTGTATATCCATTATAACATAGGGTTGAGTCCCTAGTTTGGGTCCAGAGGACGTAACGTGTGTCTGTCTAAGAAATGACTGACTCGATACTGTCTTCGAAAAAATACCGACTCATTATAAGATCTCACACACACACACACACACATACACACACAAAGAGAGAGAGAGAGAGAGAGACAGAGGGAGAGAGAGAGAGAGAGAGATATATATATATATATATATATTTATTGTGTGTGTGTGTGTGTGTGTGTGTGTGTGTGTATATATATATATTTTGTGTAGAAGAAATAGGTAAGAACCTGTGAACTCAATGAAGGTATATAACCGATAACATTTATCACGACGACCCTTATAACCCTACGTACATAAGAATGTTTAGTCACAAAAGTAGAAAAGGTCTATGTATGGGTCTTAACCTTAACGACCTAGTAGACTATCAAGATAAAAATCAAAAAACTCTTGGGAGGTATACCAAAAGGTGTCACTGACTTGGTTACATGTAAGGGGTGGTTGTCACATGTCCACAAGGGAAGGGGGGGTGTAGGAAGGGTTGTAAACAATAGACATTTGAAAAATTACTATCAGAAAGAATATCTACATTATGTTATCGAGTAACAACTAAACTAAACGCAGAGAGATCATTAATCGTTATAACTCGTAGAAAAGAACATGGACAATCGGTAGACATACATAAGAAACCTTTTTTATAGATAAGTCTAGAAGACGGGTAAAAATGACCCAATAAACAAAAAACTAAAACTCAACATACTCGACAAATATATAAAAACACATAATTGTAAAACAAGTAACAGTAAACGCTTATAAAAGAGGGTAAGATATCCGACATAAAAGTAAAACAAATACCAAAGAAAACGACTCATTTTCAAATTTCAAATTAATTCAAGATAAACAAATAAAAATGAAAATAAAGTCTCTGGTCGTATTGGAAGTATGGTTTTGGACTGTTCTGATAATGGTCTTTCCTTCTAACGTCCATTAGGTAAGAAAAGTCTAAATAGGGATGTCAGTCACGTTGGCGTTTGTTTTAGATTCGACCATAAAAATGTTAACTGTTTCACTTTCACTTTCAGTAAGTCAACACAGGCTGAGAAACACTGAGGGACCTGATATATCAGGTACCCTAAGAGGTCCGGTCTTATGACCTCACCCCTCGGAAAGAGAAGAGGTCCCCTAGAAGGGTTGGGTCCCTGACTTGGGTCCAGAGGGCGTAACGTCCGCCTAAGAAATGGTCGACTCGGTGTTTCCTTTGGGTATTAACTGTTCTAATAAGATTTTTAAGTGTACCTTTAGTTTCTTAGATCTTACCAGTACTATGATAATTTAAAAAAACTTTCTGGACACATGTTATGACCCCGAAGCGTTCACCGAGTCACCATTTCTTAGACGGACGACTACGTCCTCTACTCCCTTCTCGGGGACCTCTTCCTTTACCATTGGGTGAGGTCATACTTTAGGGTACCTGTCTTCTCGGATCGTCCGATGTCAGGTACCCCAGAGTTTCTCATCCTGTGTTGAATCGCTGATTTTGTTGTTGTGTTTCATACGATGTTTCAATAGAATTAATTCTGTCACCCCATTACCGTGTCCTATTTGTTTATATGAGATGAGTATTTTACGTAGAAAGTCTCTCACTTTTATATTTAATATTAGACTCTCTTATATAAACGTTATGTATTTAGGTCGTTTCTTTAAACTAGACCTTATTTCTCGCGGATACTTAGGTTTTTTCTTTTTCTTTTTGTGTGTATGAGAATGTATGTTTATCTTCCTTCTTTGAGGACTTTATAGGACAAGTCAAGTCAAGTAAGCGAGTCAACACAGGTTGAGAAACACTGGGGTACATGACATCGTGTGGACCGGAGGGATAGGTAGTGGTTGAGGGTCTCGAACAAGTTTAAGTACAGGTAGTTCAGTCAGTATAGTGGGTTCCTTTATAAGACATTAATTAGATTGATAACTGTAACAACAACAAATCAGGAATTCCGTACAGACTGAGAAAACACTAGGGAACCTGACATCGAGTCGTTCGAGGAGATAGGTACCCTAAGAGGTCCGTTCTTATGACCTCACCCGACGGTAAAGGAAGAGGTCCCCTAGAAGGACTGGGGCCCTCATTTGGCAGTAGAGGACGTAACCGTCCACCTAAGAAATGGTGCTTCGGTGGTCCCTTTGGGTACATCACGTATGACTCTCACATAAGATGAGGAACCGGACCCAAGTGTCGGGAGAGACTAGACCAGAGGCGATACATAGACTGAGATGGATCGTGACGTGTGAGTCCAGCAGAGAGACGGAGTCGGTAATCATACGGATGTGGTACGGATAGGGTCTAAACCTACGAGCGTCTTTTTCATGTAAGTTATGACAGTTCAGTGTTGTTTATTAATTATACAGAGACAACTCACTTACGTACGTACTTTCTTATTTTATTATAGAAGGAAGATCAAGAGACGAAAAGTTTTAGGATAGATAGGAAACTCCAGGTATGTATGGCGTATAGGGTAGAGAAGACACTTCCGCAAGGATGATTAAGAGACTCAAGAAGATCGAGAATTGTCTTGATAGGAAACTAAACATAGTGTAAGACATTACGTAATTAAATAAAAGTATAAGTGTCTATGATAACAGGGTAGTTTTCTTATTTAAGGTCTTCTCGTTCCTTGTATAGACAGTAGGTAAATACAATATTTCATAGACAGGTTGACAGAATATTGGTCACCACGAGTTATAAAAAGTCCCTTTCTTCACATTACTACTTTTTACGTCAGGGCTTTAAGTTTATCTAGACTTGAGACCGGAACCAAAACGACACACTGAGACCCGTCAATGGACTGGCGAGACAGCCAAAAGAGTAGACACTTTCTACCTTTTATTGTGTAGAACAGGATGAGAAACACTAGGGTACCTGACATCGGGACGGTCCGAGGAGACAGGTACCCTAAAAGGACCGTTCTTATGATCTCACCCAATGGTAAAGGAGGAGGTCCCCTAGAAGGGGTGGATCCCTAGTTTGGATGTAGAGGACTCAGAGGAAGTAACCGTCCGTTTAAGAAGTGGTGACACGGTGGACCATTCGGATATTATATGTAGTATGTTTATCCTTTATGTACAATTTACTAACGACGTTAAGTACCCCAGTGTTCCTCAGCCTGTATTGACTCGCTGACTTGACTTGACTTGACTCGTCATCATCATCATAAGTCATAATTTATACCGAGACTGAACATTTTCGTAAGTGAGACTTTTAATTCTCTCTGTTTGTACTTGTGTCTTGTCATTGGTATTTTGATTCTTATTATCTTGTCGGTTTCTTTTAAAGGTCGTACATTTTTACAGGTTGAACAGAGAGAAGAGGACGTCTGATTAGATGTGCACCGGTTTCCAGAAGTCCCTCAAGACAAAGGATTGTGACGTCCTTAAAAGAGTAAGGTAGAGTCTACAGACGAAAGAGGGGAGAAAGAATATATGTCCCAGAGTTTGTTTACTGTGTCCTATCGAAGTTCGTGTCATAATAGGTGGGGTCATTAAAGAAAAGACAGGCATCACTTCCAGTCTTCACATGAAGAGAACGTTTTCTGTATTACGTTTGGAGTCCCAAGAAGATAGGAGTCCTAGGAGAGGTAAAGAGGACAGAGTAATCGTGTCCTCCTATTTTCGACGATGTGTTCGATGTAAATTAAATGACTAAATATAAATAGATATGAAGTTTAATTTACCAATCTATCATAGTGGCTGAGTTATCGTTTGAGACTCTCTATCTTCTGTCTCCTCGGACCGTACGATGTCAGGTGCCCCAGTGTTTCTTAGCCTGTGTTGAAACGTTGACTTACTGTTGTTTCTATGAAGAGTTTTTAATAAGAGGACTGTTATTACTTTCGCAGAAGTAAATACATAGATCATAAGAGTGCCCCAAAGAGTTCTCACTGATTAGGTAGGAATCATTTGACACGGGGAATAACGGTGGATAACGGTAGTAATAGTAGTTACTACTTATTACGACTTTCATCGATGGTATCTATTTTAAACAATACACACGGGATTGGTTCCTCCTTCCCCACTCAGTCTTAACTCCGGGGAAGAACGGACCTACACGAAGGTGTAACTCAACCCTCTCCGAGGTAAGTCAGAATATAAACACGGATTGTGGTACCCGTCTAGGGTATAAGTCCAAAGATTATTGAGAGAAAGTATGAGGAAATTAGGTACCGATGAGTGTGAACAAGGGTTCCTCGTGATCACAAGGTTCGACATCTCTCGTTCGCAAACTGACATTATAACTTACTAACGGAAATGGGACAAACGTTTCCTTTTTACAATTACCTAGTGTATAGGAGTTAAGTTTAAAAAAGAGGTTAGTAAAAAATGTTCAGGAACAGAGGTCTGTGGTGAAAGGACGAATTCTAACGGTCATCTACTCTCTTCTTTTACTTTAAAGTTTAAGGATACTTCTTCTTTAGAGTTTTGGTTAGTAAACGAGAACCGACTTGTGAAACAACCCACTATATAAAATAAAATTCTACACACTCGACCATCAACACTCAAATATACTATAGGTTTATTATATCCACGTAAAGAAAAACGATCATTTATATATATATTTTGATCCCACATCTCCTTCATTTTTACATAACTAGACATAAAAACTTTTATAAATTGTTTCTTTTACAAGACGTTTATTCTCGCATACAAGACCTAGAGACGGGAAGACTTGTTCAGACTCTACGGGACAGAGTCTTATCTATAAAATAAGGAGGTTTCTTTCACCTATCTTTACTAATTACCTATTTCCGACTCTGAGTCATATACATGAATAAATAAAATGCACATTAATGTACATAGATACATCAATAAATACTTGACAACGACTTTGACTATACTTACAAACTCCTAAGTTCGATAACAAACTGTAAATTATAGCGCATTTGTTTAGACTCAAGAATGACAACAAACCGTTATCTTAAAACACTAACCCTTCCCGGTACTTCAATAAGTCTCTTTCTATAGACTTTGAACTTTGAGGGTTATTGACCGGGAGACAGGAAAGGACACTTGTGGAGGTCGTCCTGGAAGTGCACTGGGACTGAAGTTCCACTTTATTATCGTAGAGACAAGTTCCGACACAATAATGTACACCTAAACACACTTCCTATACTTCGTTATGTCGTGTAAAAATCTGATCGTTTTACGAAATGTTATCCTTAAACATGATATTATACTTTTAATATAACACTTTTACATTGGGATATATATGTTTAAGAAACTTAGTATCTATCACCTCGTTCTAGTACAAAATTTAACATCAGAAGTTAATGTACTATGAGTTAAACCTTTAAAGGTAGGTACCAGCCTCTCCCCTTCTTTTAAGAGAAATATATATGATGGAAGTAAACGTGTTCTGTAAAATAAATATAATGACTAAATTAGTTTTAGAGGATGACACGTTTACAAGAGGTATACCCCTTTGTCTTCTGGTCTCACGTATTTCGGTCGAGAAACACAGAAAGTTGAAAATTTTTTAATACCTGTATATTACAAAACGGATAAAAAAAAATCTAATGTCTTATACATAAAAAAATTTAGTTCCATTTTCGAGTGTTATATTTTGAGTCAATAGTAGTAGAGTAAAACAGGATATATATGAGAAAGTTAAAGAGTACGTTTTAAGACTACAGAAGGGTTATCTCCTATACCGGTTTCTCTTTACTGTGTCTCAGACCTGCTACCCTCTCTCACTAGACTCTGGTATCGTTTCTCTTTCTAGTCCTGACTCGACCAAGTCCCCGTCTCTTCATCAATGCGTCAAAGGAACCTTCCTCAATCCTTCGATAACCTGTCATTAATGTCGTCTCTTTGTCCCTCATCTCACTTCCCCTAAAACATTCTTTACCTACACTGTGGTTTAGGACCGAGTCGGTAGGTCACCGGCATACTGGAACCTTCTCTAAAAGTAGAGAGACCTGACGGTGAAGGAGTGTACCCCTCTGAGGGTAGAAGGTCTCGACATCACTTTCCTGGACACACTCCGGCCACTTGGAGTACTTGTCACAAAAACGAAAAGGGAAGGTCGAGATTGAACTGAGACAGGAAGGACTTAATCTCTGTCGGTACTACTACGACAATAGTTACATTACGTAGACAACCACAAGAACAAGCCAACGGGTCAGTACAGGCTGAGATGCTGAGGTACCTGACGTCGTGTAGTCCGAAAGGACAGGAAGCGACAGAGGGTTCAAGTACAGGTAACGTAGCCACTACGGTAGGTCGGTAGAGTAGGAGACTGTGGGAGAAGAGAAAAACGGGAGATAGAAAGGGTTGTAGTCCCTGAAAGGGTCACTCAGTCGACAAGTGTAGTCTACTGACTTCGAAGTCATAGACCGGAAGGTTACTTACGTCTCAGATGTGTAGGGGTTTACTGGGAGGGAAAAGTGATGTCTCTTAAAGTTTTAAATATCTTTTTTCTTTGTTTTACATATTGTTTGGAGGCACATGGGTAATGGGTCGAAGTTGTTAATGTTCAGTAACGGTAGAAAAAGTAAGTGTTGAGGTAGGTGAGGGATAAAAGACGTAATAAAACTTCGTTTAGATCTGTAGTATAGTAAAATAGATGTTACAAAGTCGTACATAGAGATTTGTTCCTTAGAAAAAAATTTTTATGTCAGTATTATGGTAACAACCAACAAAACAACGATTCAGCACAGACTGAGAAATCGTTGGGGTACCTGACATCGGGTGGTCCGAGGAGATGGGTACCTTAAGGGGTCCGTTCTTATGACCTTACCCAACGGTAAAAAGAAGAGATGTATTATGGTATTACGTGGAATTTATAAATTGTCAATCAGGTATTATAATAATTCATAGGTCACATGAATTTAAAGGTTACAGAAAACGTAAAAAATCAAACGAACTTAAGTCTATACAATATAGGTGTTTAATGTGTCCAACAGAAATTTTATAGAACTAGTTAATTGCACGAGAAGACAAGAGATATAAAATACATTTAATCTTCTAGTAGTCTAAGTACAACTAAAACAATAACAACAACAATGACAATAACGGATACAGTCTATTCAATATAGTGTACTTGTGTGGTTCACTATAACGGAAACTACTACATTAAAAAGGTTGACTACTTGTTGAAAACCTTTTCCAGACTTGTTTGGTTAGATATTAGAAGGGAGTGACATTTATTACGTATCAATGAAAGACCTTTTATAATTTTACATGTTTTTATAAAAAGTGAATATATATTATGTCTCAACCCGAAATCTGAGTCTATTAACACTTAATCAAAAGTAGAGGTACTTACAGATCGTTCAGCCTACCATGTACCCTTTTAAGAAATGGTTCCTCCTCACAGACGCTGCAACATCTTTCGGATTGTGAAGACCTAGGACAGGTGACTTACGGTCATCGTTGGGTGGTTTAGAAATACTGATGATGATTACAGGGAAGTACCCTAAAGGACCACCCAGTCTGTCGTTTCTTAGACGGACACTACACCCTCTGGGTCCAAGTCAGGGACCCTCTAGGAGACCTCTTCCCTTACCGATGGGTGAGGTTATAAGAACGGACCTCTTAAGGTACCTGTCTCCTCGGACTTGTTGCAGGGGAGTGTAAGTGTTTTAAGGGACACTAAGTGAAGTAGAGGACAACTTTTGATAACCGAAGCAAACTCTTCGTCGTTTTCTCCTTTGAATAAAATTAACGTACATACGAGATCGAACCCTTCATCTATTTCTTTTGCAGAACACACCCCTTATTGATAACTTTGGAAGTGTTATAATTTCGAAAAGTTGTAAAAAGAGGTAACCGTCCAAAAACAAAGAGGTTTGTTACAACCTTTTACACCTATCCAAAAGACTATTTTGTTTACTATAGTATTACTGTAGTACCCTTATATACATCAAGTTCATGTTTTAACAAATTATCGATCCTTTGGTAGGTGTATCCTTCTACATTCCTTTGACCCTACCACCGTTTTTCATTATTTACGTAAAATTAAGAAAAGACTTGTATTTATATTTAAATATTTAGAGAAACACAACTATATTAACCGAATATTAAGATTATTCCTTAAAGGGAAGTAGAGACTCTACTTCTTTTATATCAGTTTACAAACGAGAGGAGTTCAACTGAACATAGTAATACACTATATGAAGAAAGGAAAAAGAAAATAATTTTGTCAATGAAAGAAGTAACAGGAAACATAACTATAAATGTATGATACGTAGTAAGGTTCTACCTTCGGTAAAAGATTAGATTTAATCCTCTATAAAATAGTAATAAGGAACTCCGTCCTTAACAAACAAGTATCATAGAACTACCAAGGACCATTATCATTTACGAACAAATTTATAGATAACTTACTTGAATGAGTGGGTCATTAGTAGTAACTATATAGAATAATGATACGTTTTAATACATGAAAGTACACACAATTAACATAGGGGTACGGTAATAATAATACTGTGTGATTTCCACCTAGAAAATGAGTTCCATCTTAGAATTGACTCACTAGAGAAGATTTAGTATAGCGACTTTATTGATCCTCTTCTTAAATCTTGAGGACCGAAACCAAAGTAATAAAGGTGGTTATCCAAAGAAAAACGGAGTTTTATGTGTGCAAAAGACAAACACGACGGATCAACAACGGTACAGAAGTTTATCGTAAACAGTTTTGTTTACTTGGTTGGGGGGGGGTTGGGGTCTTGCCACTCATTGAGGGGGGTCTAAACGTATGATCGAAATTGGGAGTCTTTAAGTTTTATCCTATTGTTGGTAAAACTACTGTTTTAAACGGACCATCCTCTTTACCGAGAGAATTTTCGCTAAATGCAATAAACTACACACGTTTGACGTTTCGTCCATGTCATAATTGTGTCGTTAACAAGTCTCCGACCTTGAAACATTGATACCTCTGCGATGGAGTGTCACAAGATTGTCCGTCCTAGTCGGTCTACACTTTCGACACTAGTATTTCCATCGAAACGACCCAATGGCGGGACAGAGAACTCGACGGAGGTCACTCACGACGTGTGGAAACAGAACTAAACAAATTGTAAGAATCGGTCATAGTCATAACCGATACAGCCATGGATGTGTAAGTGTAATCTTAGGACCGTAGTCGAACCACTTCTTTAGTACTACAGACCTCTCACGAAATTCCATCAATCTAATTGTTCACTCCAGTGAACTTTTTCTTTTAGACGGAACTTAGAGTCAAGAGAAGTAACAGATTACGGTATTAAATAAAAAGGTCTTTTCTTTTCTAAGAACAAAAGGTCGGTCACGTTCTCTGAGTCTTTGATAAGTCCTTTACAGCCACCACGACGTCTCACCTCAGGTACTCTGTCTTTTCTACCTCTGAGTTCGTGTCATTCCTACTCCTACCTCGTAAACTGGAAAAATAAAGTTTTGCCGAATATTTTATCTTGATCTTAGCTCAGATGTTTAGAGAATTTTAATTACTATTGTATGATGTCAAAGGAGTTGGTGACAAAATATTACAAATCAGGGACTCATTATTTTTTTAAGTGGATCTGTCTAGAGGTAGTATAGTCTGGACCATCTCAAAGGTTTTGAGTATAGATTTGTACAATTTCATTAACCGTTTGTCAAAGAAAAATTTTGATGAAATGATTGTCTCTTGACGACCTCTTAAAACCAAATCCTTTACAGATCCTCCTACAATTTTAATGTCGAGAGACAAAAAATGATGATTACATTTAGTAAAATAGTTGATGTCGTAGTCGTAAACAAAAGGTTACAAAACAATTTTTTACTAGAAATTCTTTTTGTCGGTATACAATTACGTATATATACCTTGGATCTTTCTACTATGACTACTGAGATAAACGTCCCACCGTCACCTCTGTGTCTGTATCTCTGGTCCGAACACCTGTGTCACTCCCTTCTTCTCCCTCCCTGCTTAACTTTCTCATTGTACCTTTGTGTATCTAATGGTATACATTTTGTCTATCGGTCACCCTTAAACGACATACTGTGACCCTCGAGTTTGGACCGCGAGACACTGTTGGATCTCTCGACCCTCCCTCCCCTGTAAACATATAGATACCGACTAAGTACTACTACATACCGTCTTTGATTGTATTATAACATTTCGTTAATAGGAGGTTAATTTTTACAAAGTCAAGTCAAGTCAGTGAGTCAACACAGACTGAGATACACTGGGGTACTTAGTGTCGTGCGGTCCGGAGGGACAGGTAGTGGTCGAGGGCCTCAAGTGAGTCTGAGTACAGGTAGCTCAGTCACTACGGTAGGTCGGTAGAGTAGGAGACAGCAGGGGAAAAGGAGGACGGGGGTTAGGGAGGGTCGCAGTCTCAGAAAAGGTTACTCAGTTGAGAAGCGTACACCACCGGTTTCATGACCTCAAAGTCGAAATCGTAGTAAGGAAGGTTTCTTATGGGTCCCGACTAGAGGAAATCTTGCCTGACTGACCTAGAGGAACGTCAGGTTCCCTGAGAGTTCTCAGAAGAGGTTGTGGTGTCAAGTTTTCGTAGTTAAGAAACCGCGAGTCGAAAGAAGTGTCAGGTTGAGAACGTAGGTATGTACTGGTGACCTTTTTGGTATCGGAACTGATTTACCTGGAAACAACCGTTTCATTCAGAGACGAAAAGTTATACTATGGATCCAACCAGTATTTAAAAGAAGGTTCCTCATTCGCAGAAAATTAAAGTGCCGACGTCAGTGGTAGACGTCACTAAAACCTCGGGGGGTTTTATTCAGACTGTGACTAAGGTGACAAAGGAGTAGATAAAGGGTACTTCGCTTCCCTGATCTCCGGTACTAGAATCAAAAGACTTACAACTCGAAATTCGGTTGAAAAAGTGAGAATAGAAAGTGAAAGTAGTTCTCCGAAAACTCAAGGAGAAGTGATAGACGGTATTCCCACTACAGTAGACGTATAGACTCCAATAACTATAAAGAGGGTCGTTAGAACTAAGGTCGAACACGAAGAAGGTCGGGTCGTAAAGAGTACTACATGAGACGTATGTTCAATTTATTCGTCCCACTGTTATGTGTCGGAACTGCATGAGGAAAAGGATAAACCTTGGTCAGACACCAAGGTACAGGTCAAGATTGACAACGAAGGACTGGACGTATATCCAAAGCGTTCTCCGTCCAGTCCACCAGACCAATTTACTAGAATTTATAACTTATATATGTTAAAAATTTCGGTTACAATGAAACCCGAATCTACAGAACACAAATGACTAGTCAAGTTCAGGTAAAAATTTTATAAACAAGAATCTCCAGTAGACTCTTTATAATTATTGAGAACAGTTATACTGGTTACGGTGTAACTTTATTGTAACTTTACGACCTTAACTTATAAATATTGATGGAGACGAAAGCACAATTGATCAATGTATCCTTCGTTTTATGGTTCATTCTCGAACCTTTTAAGGTGTACCCTTTCCCTTTGGATTGGTTCGTGGTCCTTCTTTCAGAGAGTAGAAGGTTTTCCTCAGATTGTCCAGACACTCCCGTCCAAAGTTTGTCACCCGACGGGGTACGAGTAGAGAAGGACTTTACAAAACCGAAAAGGTTGTCACGTACGACGGTAATCTTTGAAGAACAAGTCGATATTTTTATTCTTGGGGGGACACCGGGATCTGGTCTAAAGAAACTAGTGTTGTAAACGTTTTCGAGTAACCCTTAGAAAGTACCTTAATTTAAATAAACCTTTACGTTAACAAAATGGTTTCCTTCTTTTTTTTAGTCTCGAATATTTTACTTGTACGACTTTTCTATATCAGTCAACAGACATTACTTTGGGTCTACATTCCTTGAAACTTTCTCTTTCCAGGAAAAGGACGAATAAGATCTGTCACAGTCCCCTTTTAATACAGTATACTAGACAGAGTAAAATCTGTCTCTACTTTACGAACACTAAACTGTTATCTGGAGACATCAGAGTAAAAGTAATGGTGGGGACAGTACGAGTTCTCCCACAGAAGTACCCAATCTCGAAGAAACTGCTTTCGACTCACCAACCCTTCGGTCACCTTACCGTACACGACTTCGAAAAATTCATGACGTGTCATTATTACGTCCGAAAGGTCCACAGTGACACCATTTCTTGGGTGGACGGTTATGTCCTCTGTGTTCTCTGTACCCAAGCTAGGGACCCAACCCTTCTAGAGGACCTCCTCCCGTACCGTTGAGTGAGGTCATAAGAACGTATCTGTTAGACCACCTGTCTCCTCGGAACGTCCGATGTCAGGTGTCCCAGCGTGTCTCAGCCTGTACTGATTTCGTTGAATCGTACGTCTCATTATTACGTCGACGGTTACGGTAGATTAAGAAAAAATTTCAACGAACTCTGTAGACACGGTACACTCTTCCTGTGAATCTCTTCAGACTAAAACTCCTCTTTCGAGAGGTCTATATATTGTAAAGACTACTTCCTTGAATGGTTAATATCTTATTTTGTTGACACTGATGGAGAACCATTTGTTTCTCTAACTCTCATTGTGGTCTTTCTACCGTCTAATCCTTCAAAGTCCGGAAACAAGGGAATGTATTTCTAAACCTTTTTGTTTTTGTTTTATCATGACCGAGTTTATTGTAATACCCTTGAGACCTTTTACTCTAGTTATATCTCTACCACACATCTCCGTTTTGTCAATCAAGTATTGAATATCTGTACACCGGGGGTCCTTCCGCCCCGAATCCGACCGGTACTTAGACCAAAAAGTCTCGATTTCCTACCCTGAGGTCCTGGAACGTAATTTTTGTGTGTGCCAGTGTCCGTGTACCTAACGAAACTCCAATGACTCTTCTCGGAGTTACACTCAGTATTTTGCGTCAACAGTATTCGGAAAAGTACTCGATGAGGTACTTTTATAACAAAATGAGTATTTTATAGACATAACACCAAATCCCTGAAACAAATTTAGTTACGTATGATATGAAAATATAAATATTTTTTTAGAGAAATAAGTATCATTCTAAATGAATGTTTTTATTACGGACTTCTCATTCAGAAAGAAGAGAGAAAACACGATAAGGGAAGTCGTAGGTGTGTGTGTGTATGTGTTTATGTGTGTGTGCATGTGTACACTCGACATAAACATCAATAATTATACATCGTACATAAACTTTCGTATGTAATTGACATCTAAGAAATATTTACGTTCTGTTAATTTGTTGTTCTCTTTAATTTCCCTTTTCTATATCATTTGTTACTATATAATTTGTCTTCACTATTAGTACAAAAAAGTACAATTACCTTTCCCCTCTATATTATGTACTACTTTCACCCTACCCACTTAAATTAAGTCTACTGGTAATATAGATGATGACACCCGTTCTTAGGGAACCTTCATTACGTCATCGGGAGTATCAGTTGTTTTCTCAGGTTTTAGGTCATGAGCCCACGTCAAAGTTTTTACCGTCTTACTAGAGACAAGTAAAGGTTCCGTTTGGTAAGGTAAAGCGTCATTAGGTTCAGATACGGGGTTGGTGATCACGGTTTCTTCGACTTCGACTTGTCAAGACACTACTGGATGTTCTGGATGATCTTGATTGTGGTTTTTTTCTACAGGAAACGTAGTTTCCCCTGCTCTTACTTTTTCATCTTTCAGTTCTCTATGGACCTTTTATCCGTTCAAACCGTAACCTTATGTTTTATTCGTCCCGTTTCCGATTGTCAAAACGGTTCTCTTACGTGACCGTATCGTTTGTGGGAGAAGGTTGTTGTGTTCTCTGCTGAGATGTGTACCTGTAGTGGTCTACCAATCATGGTTTTAAACTAATATAAGAAACATCGACTTCTACCTCTTCGAGAGATGTCAGTCGTTTTTATTTTCTGGCCCTCAACTGACACCGAGTCTAGTACTTGGGAAATAACGGTTTAAGTCTTAATTTGACTTCTTTCATCCCTTTCGGTGATCTGGTAAGTGCATACTGGATTTAGTTTAGGGAATGTTAATATGTCACCTTCACTCTTTATCCATGTTCCTAATCTAGACTATCTCACGGACTTCTTGATACCTACCTCCAAATACTGTAACATGTCCTCCGTCACTAGTTCTGGTAGGGGTTCTTTTTGTTTACGTTTTCCCGTTTTACCATCATACTCCTCCAGAATGTTTATCGACTCCTTTCTTCTCTTCGCTTTCCGTTTCCACTTTTCCTTTCTATATGAGTAGACTTACGTCTCAAGGTTTCTTATCGTTCCTCTCTATTCTTTCGGAAGTTAATTTTATTTATTTAAATTTAATTTTTTTTTTTGTTCTGTGTTTCTCGTAATTTTTTTCTTTTTCTTTCGGAAGGAGTCACTAGTTACGTTTCTTTGTCTCTTTTTGTTATCTTACCCTTTCTGACCTCTATAAAAGTTCTTTTAATCTCTATAGTTTCTTGTAAAGTACGTTCAACCCGTGTTATTTCCTGTCTTTACCACACCTGGATTGTCTTTGTCTTCTCTAATTCTTCGTCACCATCCTTATGTGTCTTCTTGATATGTTCTTTCTAGAAGTACTGGGTCTATTGGTGACACCACACTAGTGAGTGGATCTCGGTCTGTAGGACCTCAGGTTTCAGTACGCCGAGAATCTTTTGTAGTGATGTTGGTTTCGATCACCTCCATTGCCTTAAAGTCGGCTCGACAAAGATCAAGATTTTCTACTACGACAATTTCACGACGTGAGTTATACGTTCGTTTAAACCTTTTACGTCGTCACCGGTGTCCTGACCTTTTCTAGACAAAAGTAAGGTTAGGGTTTCTTTTCGTTACGGTTTCTTACGAGTTTGATGGTGTGTTAACATGAGTAGAGTGTGCGATCCTTTCATTACGAGTTTACAGAGGTTTGTTCCGAAGTTGTCATACACTTGACTCTTTAAGGTCTACAAGTTCGATCTAAATCTTTTCTGTCTCCTTGGTCTCTAGTTTAACGGTTGTAGGTAACCTAGTAGTTTTTTCGTTCTCTCAAGGTCTTTTTGTAGATGAAGACGAAATAACCGATACGGTTTCGGAAACTGACACACCTAGTGTGTTTGACTTTTAAGAAGTTCTATACCCTGACGGTATGGTGGAACGGACAGACGACTCTTTAGACATACGTCCAGTTTTTCGTTGTCAATCTTGGTCTGTACCTTGTTGCCTGACCAAGGTGTAAACCTTTCCTCATACAGTTCCGAGATATAACAGTAGAACGAATAAATTGAATATACGTCTCATATAGTACGTTTTATGACCCGACCTATTTCAGAAGGACTGATGTTAGAAAGGGTCTTAGTCCCAGAAAAGGTCACTCAGTCAAGAAGGGTAGTCAACCGGTTATAACCTCGAAGACCTTAGTTCAACCTTTGTTCTAACGGTCCTCTTTATAGTTTTGGAGTCTATACGTGTACTGTGGTGGGAATATCGTCTTTCGTTTCTCCTTGATTTCTCGGAGAACTACTTTCACTTTCTCCTCTCACTTTTTTAACCGAATTTTGAGTTGCAAGTTTTTGGATTCTAGTTCCGTAGACAAGGGTAGTGAAGTACCGTTTATCTACCCCTTTGTCACTTTTGTCACTGTCTGAACTAAAACTCTCCCGAGGTTTTAGTGACTTCTACCACTGATGTCGGTACTTTAATTTTCTACGAATGAGGTACCTTCTTTTCGATACTGGTTGGATCTGTCGTATACTTTTTCGTCTCTGTAATGAAATGGTTGTTTCCAGGTAGATCAGTTCCGATACCAAAAAGGTTACCAGTACATACCAACACTGTCAACCTGATATTTCTTTCGACTCGCGTCTTCTTAACTACGAAAACTTGACACCACAACCTCTTCTGAGAACTCTCAGGGAACCTGACGTTCCTCTAGGTTGGTCAGGTAAGACTTCCTTTAGTCAGGACTTATAAGTAACCTTTCTGACTACGACTTCGTCTTCGAGGTTATAACCGGTGGACTACCCTTCTTGACTGAGTGACCTTTTCTGGGACTACGACCCTTTCTAACATCAGTCCTTCTCTTCTCCTGGTGTCTTCTATTCTATGAACCTACCGGAGTTACTGAACTACCTGTACTCAAACTCATTCGAGATCCTCAACCACTATCCCTTCGGACCGTAAGACGTCAGGGACCCCACCGTTTCTCAGCCTGTCCTGACTCGCTGAATTGACTTGACTTTTCACCCTATATTTACCAAATATCTCAGAGTTAAAACTCACTTTTCAGGACCTTCCTTTTTTATAACTTAGTCATGTAACATGTAGACTTTGATTATATTATAACCTTTAGTTAACATAAAGTTAAATTTGTAAGAATTATTTTTATTCTTCGGACCTTCCTTTACCATTTTTAAAATCAACCACCCTAACATTATTAAAAATAAAAGAAGAAAGTCCAAAATGTGAAAACATTTCGATAGACTTTATCCTCAAATAACTAAAAATTTATCTTTTTTCTTTTCGAACTGAACTATGACTTCACAAAATAAGTCTAACAATTTTAATTTTTATATTCTATGAGAAGAAATCTACGTATTATGGAAACTTTTCGTTTTTGACCTCATTATCATTGTCACTCACGAAGAACACAAGTATCAGATAGTAAAACTGGTAGAGTGAAACAATATGAGTAAAAACATGCGTCTTGTCTTCTCAGTGCCCTACTGAAGGGTTTCTTTGACGGTAGAAATCACGTAAAGAAAGGTAGCAGCTGTCTAAGTCTATCGTGCTGTGACGGCACAAGTGCCAGAAAGAGACTACTTTAGGAAGAGTCAATGACAGACAGATCGGGAGTTCAATCACCTCGTTGAGACAGCTGTTAACCTGGTTTCGGAGAAGTTGGACGAGATCCCTGGGTAAGGTTGAGTCTTTTGTCGAACCCATTCGTTTTGCGTTTGAAAAAATTCTCACAAAAATTTCGTATATCAAACTCAGTAATATACGGAGCTTCAGTCAAGTCATCTAGTCAGCACAGACTGAGAAACTCTGGACTACCTAACGTCGTACGGTCCGGAGGGACAGGTAGTGGTTGAGGGTCTCGAATGAGTTTGAGTACAGGTAGTTCAGTCACTACGGTAGGTCGGTAGAGTAGGAGACGGCAGGGGAAGAGGAGGACGGAAGTTAGAAAGGTCGTAGTCTCAGAAAAATTACTCAGTCAAGAAACGTAGTCCACCGGTTTCCTAACCTCAAAGTGGAAGTCGTAGTCAGGAAGGTTTCTTGTGGGTCCTGACTAGTGGAAATCCTACCTGACCAACCTAGAGGAACGACAGGTTCCCTGAAAGTTCTCAGAAGAGGTTGTGGTTTCAAGTTTTCGTAGTTAAGAAACCGTGAGTCGAAAGAAATATCATGTTGAGAGTATAGGTATGATGATGACGTTTTTGGAATCGAAACTGATCTACCTGTAAACAACCGTTTCATTACAGAGACGAAAAATTATACGACAGATCCAACCAGTATTGAAAAGAAGGTTACTCATTCGTAGAAAATTAATGTACCGAAGTCAGTGGTAGACGTCACTAAAACCTCGGGGGGTTTTAGTTTAGACAATGACAAAGGTGAGAAAGAGATTGATAAACGGTACTTCACTACCCTGGTCTACGGTACTAGAATCAAAAGACTTACAACCCGAAATTCGGTTGAAAAAGTGAGAATAGAAAGTGAAAGTAGTTCTCCGAAAAATCAAGGAGGAGTGAAAGACGGTATTCCCACCACAGTAGACGTATAGACTCCAAGAACTAGAAAGAGGGCCGTTAGAACTAAAGTCGAACACGAAGGAGGTCGGGTCACAAAGAGTACTACATGAGACGTATATTCAATTTCTTCGTCCCACTGTTATATATCGGAACTGCATGAGAAAAAGGATATACCTTGGTCAGACAACAAGGTACAGGTCAAGATTGACAAGGAAGGACTGGACGTATGGCTAAAGAGTTCTCCATCCAGTCCACCAGACCATAAGGGTAGAGAAATTCATAAAAGGTCTTACAGAGGTCATATGAGTAAAGAATTACGGTATACGTCTTATTAAATCGATATAAGTGGTAACTAAGATCGTGACCTTCAGTATAAGTCCAGTGCATTTATATACACCGGTTTGTGTAGCAGAGATACCAATTTCATGGAATAGAACAGGATTACCAAGTACCTAACTGGTTAATCTACTAGATCTTAACGACCTATTGACTTTCAAAACAACATACCGTAATTGACGGAAAGGAAACTTACGGTGGTCTTTCTAATTGTTATAACAGGTATAACACGATATCTTGATACCGAATGTCTTCCTTTCTGTCGATTCTCTTTCTTCTTTATGTTTCACACATTATTTTACCACCTCTCTTTCCCTCTTTGTTAGTAAACCTTTGTTCCTTTTACTGTCATTACAAAACTGTCAACGGCGTTACGTGAGTCGTCACAAGTGTGATACTCCACATACAAGGAGTGACGTAAACTCCTTGAAACTCAAAAGTCGTAAATTACTTTTCTGATGACAGAAACCTTTGGCTTTTGGAACCAAGTTTGGATGTTGTACTTTGTAAACCTTAATTTAATCAAGTAAGGGTGAGCTTACTCTTAGACGAAATTAGAAATGTACTCTGTAATCAAATCTATAAACCATAGAGACTCAGAGTAAAAGGTATTGGTGTTTTACGTCCAATTTTATAGTCGAAGTTCCCGATAAGATTCATAATTTACTCTATAAATACTTTTAGTGGATCGCGTATTATTTACACGAGTCATTTCAATCAACACTTAGACTTGCATAGAATGGAAGAGTATCTTATCCGATTTAAACTCCAAACGAAATGAAGTTGATTGTTTAAAGTTTTAACAATCGTGTTTATGTGGGTACTGATGAACTACAGAAGTAAAAGGGGATGGTAAGATACGTGTAGATGTTGGAGATATAAAGTGAAACAAACACTATAGAAGAAGTCTAAAACTGTGTCACAGTATGTTCTAAAACTGGAAGACGGTAATAACGACATAAGGGACACGAAGTCACAAACATACGGATTCCATGTAAAAAGTTTCGTCGGAGGATTCAAGTGTGACTGGAACTCGTTACTGGTCATAGAGATACGAATTTTCATTTTTATGTGCAAAATATAGATTCCTCCATTATAAAAAGTAGGAAACCGTGACATAGTAACACATACAAGAGATAAACCCAACTTGACACCGTCGAGAATCATACTTCCCTTTTTATTTATATAACCAAAGGGGAACGTTCTACTCTCACCACGACCCTATCTCAGAAAAGGAAGTCAATGACATCTAGGATTGAGACTTCTACCCATAGACTCAAGAGGTTCTGAACAAAACGTAAACCAGGTAAAGTAAAGATCTACTCTACTATTAACCTTGGGTTCTAGATACACAGAAGAAGGGAAAGTTTCATGTTTCTAAAAGTAGGGAGTTCTACTCGACAATTGTTACGATTTATCAGAGAAAGAAGTTTCTTTAAATTTTTAAATCGTTTATGAGTGAACTTATCCTTACTTAATTAAATTAAGGTTCATAAAGAAGATTTGTTTTAGGGGATTCCTTAGGAGAAATCCTTGATACACGAAAATAAAAAAAGTATAGAGCGGAACGAAACCAAAACAATTTCTGTGTCCTTCTATTTCGTGTGAGACGACGACGACGACGATTCAGTGAAGTCAGCACAAGCTAAGACACACTGGGGTATCTGTCGTCGGGTGGTCCGAGGGGGTAGGGACCCTAAGAGGTCCGTTCTTGTTACCTCACCCGACGGTAAAGGAAGAGGTGTGGGATCTGACAGAATTAGGAAACTACTAAAACCTGGGTCCCAGTACAGTCGGTTTCAGGGACACGATGTTGTTAGAGATAGTAAATAACTCATGGACGATTTACGATCTGTGAGTAGGTATAATAGACGTTAGGAGTGTGACGGAGTGTGTTCCATCATAATAGGAATAAAATAAAAGTTCTTTTAATCTTCCAAATTTAATAAAATAAATTTAGTCATTTATTGTTTCGACCCTATGTTCACACAGATTTAGGTTCTGTGTCACGAGATAAAGTAGTACTACAGAGAGACATTACAAAGAGAGACGTCTATGTGTCAATCTAAATAGGTCGTACTAAGGAAGATACGTTTTATTGCTTTGGGTAAAATACAAACTTAGAATCATAACTCTTAAAATTTTCTCATTTAAAGGTTCTCCTGTAATCTTAGACTAATTCATAAGGAAATAGAAGGATTATGTTATAAAGTCAACTAATCTCCTTTAAATTCAGACGGACCGTTTTGTATGTGGTAACCATCCTTTCTTGAGTAAACTCTGAAATTAAATACGTATCGTTAAACCCCTCTTCTCGATTAATACTTTATCTTATTTGACATGTATAGGTTTAAACTCTCTGAGTTTACAAAATAGATGAGTTTTTGAATGTAACGAAGATGATGTTGAATTAATTTAATATTAACACGACCACTAACTCTCAAAATTCTATTGACTTTATTAGAGATTCTTGACTCACAGTGATTTTTATTAGTGAATGGCCAATAAAATGTCTGAAACCAAATTTGAAAGATTGATAGGAGTAACTCAAACTGACACTGTCATTTCATATATTTCTTGCAACAAAGCATACCTTCGTTCCTTATTTCTATCATCGAAACCCAGGAAAATGAGAAAATATATGAAGAGATATAAACCAAAGAAACTTTCCTGAGTTGTAGTAGTTTTAAGGTTTCTTTGTGAGATAAGGTCAGGAACGACCACTCGGTCGACACTAACCCCTTCCCCTTCTAATAAAGGACAGAGACAAACCACTATGTTCCTTTGAACACGTAAGTAAGGTGCTCTTTTCAACCTTCGTGAAGAGATACTAAGAACTTCTTCACCCGGTTAGATCTAGGTCCATATATGAGATAAACTTGATAAATACAGAAGATAACCTCATTCTCATTATTTAATCATCCTTTATTTCTAGATTAGACAACAATCTAGGTTCCAGAGAAGATGTTTGGGATTCTTTAGGTAATTTTATATTGATAAGTTATAAGACCCGTTAATTTTCCCTATTACGTTGAAAGATCCCTTGGTTTGTTCCTTACAATTAAGAAGATTCTGCGGTCTCTTTTGTCGTGATGTATTCAGAATGGTTATTTCAATTGAGATATATTCTTGGAAAAATAATAACCGTTTCGTAAGTCTACCTAAATCTTAGAAAAAAAGTAGACGAAACTCAAGTTCTGTCTCCCTCTTTCCACCTGGATATTGAGTGAATATTTTTATAGGTAAAAATACCAACAATCATAGATGTCCTTTTTCTTAACCAGTCTTTCTTTCAACTACAATCTTAGTTTTATTTTACTGAACAAATACGTAAATGAAGTGGGACGAAAGCAACAACGCACTCGTTGTCCAATTTAACACTTAAAAATCATTATTTGTATAAAAAAATTTTCGAAAATATCTTCTTAGTAACCAAATGTCACAACACGACCAAAGTCCACAGGTAGTGTAATAAACACCTGAAAAATTACTGTCGGTAAGACTATCCATACTCCATTAAGGAGTAACACCAAGACTAAACGTAAAGAGATAATTAATACTCACAATTCGTAGAAAAGTACACTGACACACAGAAGAAACTTCTTTGTAGATAAATCTAGAAATGGATACAACCTATGTAAAAAAAAAGATAATTCAACATACTCGACAAACACATGAAACCTATAATTGGGGAACGGCCAACGTAGTATACTTTTATAAAAGAGGATAAGGTATCTACAGAAAAGTAAAACAACTATCAAAGGAAACGACACGTTCTCGAAAATTCAAACTAATCCAAGGTCAAAAATTTAAAAGGAAAAGAAAAACGTAACCCTCTAACTAGATCCTTTTATAAAGATGTTAAATACAATTTAATACAAGACGAATACAAGAGAAGATCCTCCTTTACCGTTAGGTGAGGTTATAAGAACGAACCTCTTAGGGTACCTGTCTCTTCGAACTGTCTGACACCAGGTATCCCAATGTTTGTCAGTCCGTAATGATTCGTTGACTGGTACGTACGTGTTTCGATGTCATTTGTTTTACCACACCATAACCGTGTTTTGATCTGTAGTCCTGGTTATATTGTCCTATCTTTCAAGTCTTTGTTTAGGTGTGTGGATAATGGTTAATTAAAATACTGTGTCCTTCATTCTTATATGTTACTTCTTTTCTGCAAAAAGTTGTTCACTTATAAAAAATTGTTCACTCAATATGTAGGTGAAAAGAGGGAGAGAACTTGAGTTCTATCTCCTTTTTTTTCTAAGATTTAGGTAGACTCACTACACGATCATTCCAATACCAGTTTTAGGAAGTTCGATCCGAAGTCGTCATACACTTGAAACTCTACACGTTCGACCTAAATCTTTTCCGTCTCCTTGGTTTCTAGTTTAACGGTTGTAAGTAACCTGGTATCTCTTTCGTTCCCTTAAGATCTTTTTGTAGATAAAGACGAAGTAACTGATGTGATTTCGGAAACTGACACACCTAGCGTTGTTTGACACCTTTTAAGAATTTCTCTACCCTTATGTTCTGGTGGAATGGACAGAGGACTCTTGGGACATACGTCCAGTTCTTCGTTTTCAATCTTGATCTGTACCTTGTTGTCTGACCAAGGTTTAACCCTTTTCTCATACGGTTCCGACATATAACAGTGAGACAAATAAATTGAATATATGTACCATGTAATACACTTTACGACCGACCTACTTAATATTCGACCGTAGTTCTAAAGATCCCCTTTATAGTCATTGGAGTCTATATGTCTACTATGGTGAGATTACCGTCTTTCACATCTCCTTGATTTCTTGGAGAACTTCTCCCACTTTCTCCTCTCACTTTTTCGACCGAACTTTGAGTTGTAATTTCTTTGTTTCTAAT
The DNA here is from genome assembly GCA_006410555.1 of Capra ibex. Taxonomy (NCBI): domain Eukaryota; kingdom Metazoa; phylum Chordata; class Mammalia; order Artiodactyla; family Bovidae; genus Capra; species Capra ibex. The sequence goes on from SJYO01018757.1 coordinate 69,199,896, forward strand.
ACCGAAGACCAGGGTAGTGAAGTACTGTTTATCTCCCCTTTTCTTTTTTACCTTGGTCACTGTCTAAAATAAAAGAACCCGAGGTTTTAGTGACCTACCACTGACGTCGGTATTTTAATTTCCGAATGAGGAACCTCCTTTCGATACTGTTTGGATCTGTTACATAAATTTTCGTCTCTGTAGTGAAACGGCTGTTTCAAGACAGATCAGTTTTGATACCAAAAAGGTCATCGGTACATGTCTACACTCTCAACCTGGTATTTCTTTCGACTCGGGACTTCTTGACTACGAAAACTTAAGACCACGACCTCTTCTGAGAACTCTCAGGGAACCTGGTTTTCCTCTAGTTTGGTCAGTTAGGATTTCCTTTAGACTTATCAGTAATCTCTCTGACTACGACTTCGGTGTCAAGGTTATGAAACCAGTGGACTACACTCGACTGAGTAACCTTTTCTGGATTACGATCCCTTTTAACTCTCATCCTCCACACCGTCTTCTACTCTATCAATCTATCGTAGTGACTGAGTTACCTGTACTTAAACTCGTTTGAGGTTCCTATCGCCTCCTATCTCCTCGAACCGTACGACGTCAGGTACCCAAGTGTTTCTCAGTCTATAATGAATCGTTGACTTCTTGTTCTTCTTCCTCGATATACCACAGTATATTATGTAAATCCAGAAGTTGGTTAAAACTCAAATGAAAACGTGTGCTACACTCCTTTATAAGATTAAAGTAACTAATGTGGGTTGAAATCGACAGGTCGAAAGGTTTGTAGTGAATTCTTTACCATAAAAGAGGTGACATATAAGAATGTAGGACACAGTATGTAATTAACTACAATCCACACACCCAAATAAAGAGCCAAGAGATAGGACAACGTGACTAGGTATACAGACAAAAACACGGTTATGTTGTGATAAAACTAATGACATCGAAACACGTACGTACGAGTCAACGAGTGAGTTAAGGTTGAGAAACGTTGGGGTACCTGACATCGGTCGGTCCAAGGAGACCGGTACCCTAAGAGATCCGTTTATATGACCTCACCCAACGGTAAAGGAGGAGGTTACCGAGAAGGTCTGGGTCCCTAGTTTGGGTCTAGAGGACACAGAGGACGTGACTGTCCGTCTAAGAAATGACGAGACGGAAGGTCCTTCGGGTGACATCGAAACATCATATCGGGTTCTGACCTTCTCATTTTGACGGTTGAAACAAGAAAAAGGAGTCCCAACGAAACCATTAAGACCAAAACCAAAGAATGAGAACTAAACCGTCAAGGTATATTTAAAATCCTAATAAACAAGATCAAGACTTTTTTTACGGTACCCATAAAACTATCTCTAACGTAATTTAGACATCAAACGAAACCCATCACTTTCACTTTTCTTTCACTCCAGTGAGTCAGTACAGGTTGAGTACTGGGGCACCTGACATCGGGTGGTCCAAGGAGACAGGTACCCTAAGAGGTCCGTTCTTATGACCTCACCCAACGGTAAAGGAAGAGGTCCCCTAGAAGGGTTGGGTCCCTATCTTGGGTCCAGAGGTCGTAACGTCCGTTTACAAATTGGAGACACACAAGATCAAAAATCGTATTTTTAGAAAGTGGAAGAACCAATTCAAATGAGGATCCATAAAATAAGAAAAACTACTCTAAACTCCCAACAAAAACTCCTAAAATTTTTTAAAAAGGACAGATTATAAAGATTATAATAATCACATATTTTTAACTTCTTTAAAGACGTATAATTAGAACGTAGCACGATGGAACGACTTTAGTAAATACTCAAGATTATCAAAAACACACTTCTGAAATCCCGAGAGGTATATCTCATAGTGTAGTAGACGTTGATGACTGTCAAAATGGAAGAAGGGAAGGTTACACCTATAGAAAATAAAGAAAAAAAAAAAAAGACTAATGATACCGATCCTGAAGGTTAAGATACAACTTATCTTCATCACTCTCAACCTTAGGAACAGAATAAAGACTTAAATCGTCCTTCCGAAAATCGAAAAGTGGTAACTCATAATAAACCGATACCCATCGAAATTAATACAACTCTATACAAGGAAGATACAGAACAAACCTCTTTATAGTTAAATCTAGTAGGTGGGTAAAAAAATAACCCAAACAACAACAATAATAATTCGTCATATTTAACAAACATATAAAACCTTTAATTAGGGAACAACCATCGTAGCAAACGTTTATAAAAGAGGGTCAGACATCCAACAGACCTGTAAAACACTACTATTACAGGATAAAATGTAAAATTACGAATAGGAAAATGACAAATAATACCAATATTAGTGAAAATGTTAAAAAAAGTTAAAAAATTTTAGATGTATGATTGAATAAATTCACTAAAAGTTAGGAAGATATATAAACGGAAAGGATAACACTAAAAAAAAGGAAAGGATATCTAATAAGAAAGAAAAGATAAATCTCTTCTCTTAAGTCATAGACAAAATCCCATCCAAACGACAACAAGTCAGCGATTCAGAACAGACTAAGAAACACTGAGACACCTGACGTGGTGGAAGTGATAGAGGATCTCAAACAAGTTTACGTGCAGGTAACACAGCTAATACGGTAGGTTGGTAGAGTAGAAGACAGTGGGGGAAAAGGAGGACGGGAGTTAGAAAGGACCGTAGTCCCAGAAAAGGTTACTAAACCGCGAAGTGTAGTCCACCAGTTTCATAACCGTAGTCGAAGTCGTAGTTAGAAAGGTTACTTATAAGTCCCAACTAAAGGAAATCTTAACTGACCAAACTAGAGGAACGTCAGGTTCTGAGATTTCTCAGAAGAGGTCGTGGTGTTAAGTTTTCGTAGTTAAGAAACGTCGAGTCGGAAGAAATACCAAGTTTGGAGTGTAAACATGTACTGATCACCTTTTTGGTATCGAAACTGATATACCTGGAAACAATCGTTTCACTACAGAGACGAAAAATTATACGACAGGTCCATACAGTATCGAAAGGAAGGTTCCCCGTTCTCAGAAAATTAAAGTACCGACGTCAGTGACGGACGTCACTAAACCTCAGGTTCTTTTATTTTAGACAGTGATAAAGGTAAAAAAGGGGTAGTTAAACGGTACTTCAATACTCTAGTCTACGGTACTAGAATCAAAAAAACTTACAACCCAAAGTTCGGTCGAAAAAGTGAGAGGGGAAAGTGGGAAGACGGCAATTTCACCATAGTAGACGTATAGACTCCAATAACTATAAAGAGGGTCGTTGGAACTAAGGTCGAACACCAAGTAGGTCGGACCGTAAAGCGTACTATATGAGACGTATATTCAATTTATTCGTTCTACTGTTATATTTCGGAACCGTATGAGGAAAGGATTAAAACTTGGTCACGACTTAAGAAAAACGAACAGACTCTTTAAAAAACAGAGAGAAAGACAAGATTTACTATTAGAACGACCCGTCTTATAGGACCTAAAATTCAAAAAGAGGAAAGTCCTGAAACTTATATCGTACGGTGAGGAAAGACCAGACATTTGAAAGACGTCTCTTTGGCCGACTATCGGTAAATCCCCAAGGGAACACTTGACTGAAAAACAAAAAGAGAACGACGAAAATCTTAGGAGAGAAATGACAATTGAAAACAGTAAAATTAATACTGTACAGAACTACACCCAGACAAACCAAAGTGGAACAAACCCTGAGACACAAAGGACACGGACCTCTAGAAGAACGAAATTCAAACCCTTCAAAAGTCGGTTTTAAAGAAGTTTATGGAAAGCCTAAGGGAACAGAGAGAGAGGACGGAGACCTTGGGGAGAATACATATCCAAGTGTACAAAATAAAATATAATAGGTTATCTAGACAACGAAAGAAAAGAAGAAGAAGAAAATAAAATAAAATAAAATAAAAAAACCAAAAGACAGACGACAAGACTAACCAACTAAAGGTAATAAGATGAAAAGTCTAGTGAATAAACAAGAAGACATAATAGATTAAGTGATGAGTAACGAAGATCTAACTAAAAATAGAGTCGTTAACTTAAGAGTTAAAAACTAATCAAGTAGTAGTAAAGATTAAAGAACAAAGACACTAGACGTAAAGATAGTTATTAGAAAGGATCGAGCGGTAAAATAATAGTGGAAAAGACTTGAACCCTCAGATCATCTGACGACTTGAGACAAAGTAATAAGAACGTCTCTAAAGGGAACAAGAAAATTGGTCTTAATTGAGAAGATGGAAAAGTAAAGTGAGTTGAAAGAGATGGAGATACTTAAGTCCTTTTTATCAATAGATTACATCAGAACTTCTCCACAAAAATACACCCTTGTAACGACACATCTGACACAGGTCACAAGAACCACCCTACTGACGAAAACGATACCTGTGGACGCATATCAAAGATTCCCATACGACCGGTAATAGGGATACTATCCACGCACCAACCACAATGTCACAGATCTCAGACACGTCCAACACTTCGTCCCGAGACGAGGCACCGACAACGACATGTGGGATAGCCTTCGTTCCACATGAGGAGTCTTCCTCGTTTTCGGGACTCACAGTCTGAGACAACGGGAATCCATATATGGGACGGGGTTTCCTCCATTAACGACGTCGCTTACTTCAGACACGTCAGTGTCTCCTGGAAACTTGGTGGACACATCCACAGACGTCAAGACGAGTCTTCGTCGGGGTTCCAGTACATGGAAAGAAACAAAACAAACAGGGTCTAGATCACGTATAGATACTACACCTTAACGGACCCCAATCCCGAACTCCATAGCACCGATGACTTCAACTCCACCAAGTCGACGACTCTGGACCCGACGAAGACACCGTAGAAGAAGGTCCTGGACAGACGGGATCTAGATCACGATTCGACGTCACACCCCATCCGTCTCGGTCCCGTGAGAGTCATCCTCTCACGACGTATGAGGACTGACACGACTGCCACCGGTGGTGGTGAGGTAGGTCTGGTGTGAAGTCCGAGAGGAATAACAGAGACGTATCACTCTGACTCAGGAGGAGGTCCCGGACAGACGGGTTCTAAGTCACGGATGACTACCGTAGTTTTATGAACGATCAAAGGTAAAAATACAGCAGAAACAAGGAACTCATAAATCTTCACGTAACAAATCAAGGGTTTATTAAAATGTCTAAAAGGTAAAGATTACTGAAAGGTCTATCGGAAAATTTTAGTTAGTTAGTAATAATAATAACCGACACGAGGCAGAAGTGACGGCATGAGTCCGAAAGAGATCGACACCACTCGCCCCCTACGAGAAGCAACACCACGTCTCCGAAGAGTAACACCACCGATCAGAGCAACGTCGAATACCCGAGACCTCGCGTCCGAGTCATCAACACCGTGTAGCCGGATCAACGGGATACCGCACACCTGAGAAGGGTCTGGTCCCTAGTTTCCTAGGGGATGTAACCGTCTGTCTAAGAATTAGTGACCTAGTGGTCTCTTCAGGGTCTATAGAAAACAATAACTAGAGATAAAGTCAAAGTATGACCAGTTTCTTATATTAAACATACCGAATTGAGTATGTTAAAACTTACATAACTCTGAATGAAAAATCGTTCTATAACAAAGATGGCCATTTGCAAGTAAAATGTTTCTTACATGTAAGACTACAACTCACTTCACAAAGTATTTATAACTAGTCCAGTTTAACCAACTACCACGAAAAACAGAAAAAAAAAAAAAACTACAACAACTAAAATACAGGTAGGTAATAACTCTTCTTCAACAATTGTAAAGGTTGATATTAACACCTAAACAACTAAAGAGAAACGTCAAGAGAGTTAAAATCGAAGTACATAAAACTTCGAGACAAAAGTCCACGTATTTGTAAATCCTAACAATGAAGGAGAACTACTTGTCTACAGATAATACTTTATTGGAAATAGGGACCGTAATAAGAAACGAGTCTTTAGACAATACAGACTATAGTTATATCGGTAAGGTTATGACCATAATTGTACCAATAAAAAAATAGGAAAATCAAAATCGGATAAACAGAGAAACATAGATTACAATATAAAATATCCATCGTACATTATCTGAACGAAAAAGTGGAAGACTGTTAGGGTCAGAAAATTAACCCCGGAAATTTGATAAGTACAAATTTCATTCATAATTATACCAACTATTACAGAACAATAAACAATAGCAAAAACTAAACGACGTTAACAAGACACAAGAGAAAAAAAAGAGACAGAAGAAACCTTAATTAATAATAATAATTAAGGTAAAACAGAGGTAAAAACCGACTAAAAGATGTTGACAATAAATCTTCAAGGAAGGTTCCAATATCCTATGTAGTGTTCGGATAACGTCTTATGAAAGTACAGTAGAAAATGGTGAAGAGTTTATCATATTCTCAGAAGTCAAGTCAAGTCAAGTCAAGTCAGCGAGTCAGCACAGACTGAGAAACGCTGGGGTACTTAGCGTCGTGCGGTCCGGAGGGACAGGTAGTGGCAGTGTGCCTCAAGTGAGTTTGAGTACAGGTAGCTCAGTCACTACGGTAGGTCGGTAGAGTAGGAGACAGCAGGGGAAGAGGAGGACGGGAATTAGGGAGGGTCGTAGTCTCAGAAAAGGTTACTCAGTTGAGAAGCGTACTCCACCGGTTTTATGACCTCAATGTCGAAATCGTAGTCAGGAAGGTTACTTGTGGGTCCTGACTAGAGGAAGTCTTACCTGACCAACCTAGAGGAACGTCAGGTTCCCTGAGAGTTTTCAGAAGAGGTTGTGGCGTCAAGTTTTCGTAGTTAAGAAGTCGCGAGTCGGAAGAAGTGTCAGGTTGAGAGTGTAGGTATGTACTGGTGTCTTTTTTGGTATCGGAGCTGATCTACCTGGAAACAACCGTTTCATTACAGAGACGAAAAGTTATACGATAGATCCAACCAGTATTGAAAGGAAGGTTCCTCATTCGCAGAAAATTAAAGTACCGACGTTAGTGGTAGACGTCACTAAAATCTCGGGGGGTTTTATTTCAGACTGTGACAAAGGTGACAAAGGGGTAGATAAACGGTACTTCGCTACCCTAGTTTACGGTACTAGAAGCAAAAGACTTACAACTTGAAATTCGGTTGAAAAAGTGAGAGGAGAAAGTGAAAGTAGTTCTCCGAATCAAGGAGAAGTGAAAGACGGTATTCCTACATAGTAGACGTATAGACTTCAATAACTATAAAGAGGGGTGTTAGAACTAAGGTCGAACACGAAGAAGGTTGGGTCACAAAGAGTACTACATAAGACGTATATTCAATTTATTCGTCCCACTGTTATATGTCGGAACTACATGAGGAAAAGGATAAGTCTTGGTCAGACAACAAGGTACAGGTCAAGATTGACAACAAAGGACTAGACGTATATCCAAAGAGTTCTCCGTCCAGTCCACCAGACCATAAGGGTAGAGAAAGTCTTAACAGGTCAAGTAACACTAGGTGTGTCAGTTTCAGAAACCGTATCAGTCATTTCGTCTTTAGCTACAAAAAGACCTTGAGAGGTCGAAAGAGGTACTACGTCGCCTACAACCGTTAAACTAGAGAATCCTATGACGTTAAAGTAAACAGAGGGGGGATCAGTGACACGAAAACGACAGTAGACAAAATGAGGATGTATACGACATTTAGGAATTTAGGAATTTAGTAATTTACTTTAAATTACCATTCTTTTTATAGAATATATAAATGGGAATACACAAAAGTGACGAAAGAAACGAAAAATAAACAAATAAACAACCAAAAATCCCTCCTCGAGATATTTAATATAAGGGTAGGTAATATTAATAGGATCATGGACTTTTCTTGAAGGAAATTATAAAAAGAATATAATACTCAGACGAGTACTACTAAAGAAGAAAGTCAAAGAAATTTGTCAAAAAAACTCTATGTAAAGGTATTTTTACGTAATAAATTCTACATGTCGAACTAAAAAAATAGAAACCCCAAAAATTTTAACTCTATATTAACTGTTTATCGTAACACATTTGAATGTGTTACTACTGAACTATGGGTATACATAACACTTTATTAATAGTATTATTCCAAGCAATTGTGTAGGGAGTGTGTTAATGAAAAAATGGACCACTCTTGTAAAAAAAAAAAAAATTCTAGGTGACAGAAGTTCATATATCGTTATATAAAAATTGACATCAGTGGTACGATATGTATTCTAAGGGTCTTGAATAAGTAGAACATTGGTCTTCAAACCTAGGGTATTGGTTATAGTGGAGGTAAAAGGAATGGTAGATAAGGGACCGTTTGTGACCAGATTAAAGACAAAGATACTCAAGTGAAAAAATTTTGATATGTATATTCACTCTAATATGTCACAAACAGACAGGGACTAAATAAAGTGATTCGTATTTACACTAATTATAGGTAGACACAATAATATTTACCGTCCAACAGGAAAAATAATATCGACTTATTATGAGAGAATATCTATATCTATACCTAAAGGGTCTACCCAGTTCACCATTTCTTAGACGGACGGTTACGCACTATACGTTCTCTACACCCAAACTAGGGACCCAGCACTTCTAGTTGGGGGACCTCCTCCTTTACCGTTGGATAAGGTCATAAGAACGGACCTTTCAGAATATCTGTCTTCTCCGACCAGCCGATGTCAGGTACCCTAGTGTTTCTCAGTCTGTGCTGACTCGTTGACTCGTATATATATCTACACACACACACACATATAAATATATATATATATATCTCTCTCTCTCCTCTTCAACGAGTCAGCACAGGCTGAGAAACACTGGGGTACCTACCATCGGATGGTCCGAGGAGGTAGGTATCTTAAAAGGTCCGTTCTCATGACCTCACCCAACGGTAAAGGAAGAGGTCCCCTAGAAGGGCTGGGTCTCTAGTTTGGACCAGAAGGTGCAACGTCCGTCTGTGAAATGGTAGACTCGATGGTCTCTTAGGGATTTATTTCTATGTGACTTTCACTTTCAGTGAGTCAGCGTAGGCTGAGAAACGCTGGGGTACCTGACAGGTACCTTAAGAGGTCCGGTCTTATGACCTCGTCTATCGGCCAGGGAAGAGGTCCCCTAGTAGGAGTGTTGGGTTCCTAACTTGGGTCCAGAGGACGAACCGGTAGACTCGGTGATCCCTTCAGGATATATATATCTCTCTCTCTGTCTCTGTCTCTCTCTGTCTCTCTGTCTCTCTCTTTGTGTATGTTCGTTGACTGGGAACTTGTTGTGTCTAAACTTGACGTACCCAAGTGAATATCCACCCAAAAAAAAGTTAATTATGAGGTAATGATGTACTAAACACCAACCAACTTAGATCCCTACACTTTAGTGTCTATGCCTCTGAACTGACATTTCAATATACGACTGAAAGGCGACATACCCCCTAGTTGTAGGGATTGAGGACGTGACAAGTACTAGTTGACGTAAATATTTTGTATATGGTATAAGTGAAATAGGTAAGTAGACAGATACCTGTTAATCAAACAATGACACGGAATCGACAAACACTTATTACGACATTACTTGTACTACCACGTCTATTGAGTCGTTTACCAGTAAAATAAAGGAAGTTTATTTATGGATTTCCACTCTAATGACCTAGTATACCATCAAGATCAAAAGTAAAAAACTTCTTGGAGGTATCACGAAAGTATAGAAACGTAGTGAAATGTAAGGGTAGTTGTCTCGTGTTCCAAGGGAAAAGAGATGTAGAAACAGTTGTGAATAATAAACAACAGAGAAACTATTGTCGGTAAGAATGTCCATACTTCACGATAGAGAAACACTAAAATTAAACACAAACGGACTGCTAATCACTACAACTCGTGTAAAAGTACATGGACAATTGGTAAGTATGTAGATGAAACCTTTTTATAGATAAGTCCAGAAAAAGTGAAAAATTTAACCTAATGAAGTAAAAAGCGATAACTCAACACACTCAAGAAATACATCAAAGTTATAATTGGGGAATAGTGTTTATATTAAACGTTTATAAAAAGGGTAAAACATCCAACGAAAAAGTAAAACAACTAACAAAGGAAACGATATGTCTTCGAAAAATCAAACTCTATTAGGAGTCTAAGTCAAGTCAGTGAGTCAGTATAGGTTGAGAAACACTGGGTTATCTGACGTCGTGTGGTCCGGAGGGACAGGTAGTGGTTGAGGACCTCGGATGAGTTTGAGTACAGGTAACGCAGCCACTACGGTAGGTTGGTAGAGTAGGAAACAACAGGGGAAGAGGAAGACGGAAGTTAGGAAGGGTCGTAGTCCCAGAAAAGTTCATTCAGTCAAGAAACGTAGTCTACCGGTTTCATAACCTCAAAGTTGAAGTCGTAGTCAGGAAGGTTACTTATAAGTCCTAACTAAAGGAAATCCTACGTGACTAACCTAGAGGAAAGTCAGGTTCACTAAGAGTTCTCAGAAGAGGTTGTGGTGACAAGTTTTCGTAGTCAAGAAGTCGTGAGTCGAAAGAAATATCAAGTTGAGAATGTAGGTTTGTACTGATGACCTTTTTGGTATCGGGACTGATCTACCTGGAAACAACCGTTTCATTACAGAGACGAAAAGTTACACAGTAGATCCAACCAGTATCGAAAAGAAGGTGTCTCGTACACAGAAAATTAAAGTACCGACGTGAGTGGTAGACGTCACTAAAACCTCGGGTTTTATTATTTCAGACAATGGTAAAGGTGACAAGGGGTACATAAACGGTACTTCACTACCCTGGTCTACGGTACTAGAATCAAAAGACGTACAACTCGAAATTCGGTTGAAAAAGTGAGAGGCGAAAGTGAAAGTAGTTCTCCGAGAAATCAAGGAGAAGTGAAAGACGGCATTCTCACCCCAGTAGACGTACAGACTCCAATAAACGTAAAGAGGGTCGTTACATGAAAAGATATTAACGAAAACAACGGACACGAAACATAGAATGGATTCTGTGGTTTCTTACAGTCTCGAGAACTGTTATTCTTTAATAACAGTTCTAACTACGGTTCTTCCAAAAGGGGATACAAAAGAATATCTTCAAAATACCAAAGTTCAGAATAACTCAGAAATTGGGTAAAACTCGACTGAAAATACATATAACACCCTATCTCCGCGTCAAATAAGAAAACGTACACCGATAGGTGAAAGGTCGTAAAACACTTCTCTGATAGGAACGAAAACCGGGAGAACAACTTCTCGTCAATTGGTATTTATATACCCAAGTAAAGACCCAAGAGACAAGACAAGGTGACCAGATAAACAGAAAGAAATAAGATCATGGTATAACAAAATCAATGAATTCGAAATGTTATATTAAACTTCAGTTCTTCACACTATAGAGGTCGAAACAGGAACTAGTTCTTACGAAACCAATAAATGCCAGAAAACATCAAAGTGTATTTAAAATCCTAACAAAAAATGTCGGAGACAAATTTTTACAGCAATTATAAAACTATCCCTGACGTAACTAAACCAATCATACTCGTGAAACTGTAATGAAGATTAGGTACTTGTACCTTCTTATAAAAAAGGTAAAAGAACACAGAAAAATTTAAAGGAAGTAGCCACAAAATACCAAAAGTCGTATATTCAGAAAGTAAAAAACAATTGAATTATGGATTCATAAAACAAGAGAGTAACGATTCCATATACTCTAAAAAAATTAATTAATTAAAATTAGCCTCCGATTAATAAAATGTTATAACATCACCAAAAACGGTGTGTAACTGTACTTAGTCGGTACCCACATGTACACAGGGGGTAGGACTTGGGGGGAGGGTGGAGGGAGGGGTAGGGTGGAGGGAGGGGTAGGGTAGGGAGTCCCAGTAGGTCCACGTGGTCGGGACTCGTGGCAGAGTACGTATCTTGAACCTGACCGCTAGAAAAAGTGTATGCCACTATATGTACAAAGTTACGATAAGAGAGTTTAGTAGGGTGGGAGTGGAAGAGGGTACCTCAAGTCTTCAGAACAAGAAATGTATACATAGAGAAAGTGTCAGAGTGTATATCCGAGTAGTAATGGTAGAAAGATTTAAGGTATATATACGTAACTATATGACATAACCACAAAAAGAAAGTCTGAATGAAGTGAGACATATTATCCGAGGTCAAAGTAGGTGGAGTAATCTTAACTAAGTTTACAATAAGAAAAATTATCGACTCATTATAAGGTAACACATATACATGGTGTCGAAAGGATAGGTAAACAGACGGCTACCTGTAGATCCAACGAAGGTACAGGACCGATAACATTTGTCACGACGTTACTTGTAACCCCATGTGCACAGAGAAAGTTAAGAACAAAGGAACCACACATACAGGTCGTCACCCTAACGACCCAGCATACTGTCAAGATAAAGGTCAAAAAATTCCTTAGAGGTGTGACAAAAGGTATCACCGACATGATCAAACGTCAGTGTGATCACATTCTCCCAAGGGAAAAGAGGTGTAGAAGAGGTCGTAAATAACAAACATCTGCAAAAACCTATCGTTGGTAAGACTGGTCACACTCTACCATGGAGTAACACCAAAACTAAACGTAAAGAGACTATTACTCACCACAACTCGTAGAAAAGTAACAAACAATCGGTAGACATACAGAAGTAACCTCTTTACAGAGAAATCCAGAAACCAGGTTCATTTACCCTAACAAAAGAATTAAAGGGAAAACCAATCAATCACAGGTCTTAGTAGTGACTAAAAACATACAACTAAAAACATAGGATGTTTAAATTACTTAAACAAAACGCTACAAGAATCCCAAAAAATGAATATTTTAGAGACGTTTGTCTCTACTAAATGAAAAAGGAAAGACTAGACTGTGAAAAAAAAAGAACGGACTTACGAAACCCATTCTGAGGGTCACGATAATTTATCGTGAACCTACAGGAGCGGAACAAGACCTAGAATTTCCTTCAAAATGGAGTGACTACCACAATCGACTCCACAAAAGTTTATACCGGAAATAATACGACTCCATACAAAAAAGAAATGGATAAAACACTCGACAATATCACTTTTCTACAACTTATAACAGTTTTTTTAAAAAAAGACGTTTACTACATTTTTCACACTAGTACACTAGAAACAGAAAGGAAAACAATTACCGTCGATATTTGTATCCACAGTTAGAAGAGTCTATTACAATCTATGAACGTATAACCTCCTTGACTTTACGATTTCTATTCAAATTATTTGAAATCTCATCGTTTTGGGATTTCCGTCTATTCATCGTACCTCGATACGTTCATCTTGGGATGTTCATCTCTTTAATCTCGAATTTATTACTTGTTAATAGTAAATTTTTTATTCGCTATACCGGTAAACAGAAAAGTTACAGATATTTAGTTCTGGTACGTTTCCGATGACTGTCTTACAAATCATATAGTGAGATGTGGTTCGGGTAGAGTGAGTTGAATATTCGTCTCCAAAGTTCAGTAAAAGGATGATTTCTTTATTACCCTCCCGAATGTCCCTTCTTTTTTCTATTGATAATTTCCGACACACTATCGTCTGATTGTCGGGACCGAGACACTTAAAGGAACATAACACACTTCATAAAAAGATATTGAAAACCGTAATATAGTTTTCCTTCCGTTTACTTTAATGATAGGTACTATACCTGTTGTCATAAAAAAGAAAGTCTTTTCGATTAGATAAGATGAATATATGTATTTTATTTTTAAATCGTAATGACTTATTTGTAAAGTGAACTTATTATCCTGTAAAAACTTTTCGTTGATATGTATAGGTTTATGTATGTCTATGGTTTCCCTATTGAATCTATAGGATCTCAGAGTAGACAAATTTTCTTTTTGAGTTGGATGACGAGTAGTAGGGTCCGTCTTTTCTGTTCATACTTTTTGTTTTTCCTTAAGACAGTTCTTTACTTTTGTAGGGTGTCTCTTAAGTTATCGTGATCTTACTCCTACTGTGACTCTTTAAGTTCCCGATAGTTTCTTGGTATTTTTACAATATATATATATTGAATCATTCTTGGTATTACGATTACATTTTCTTTTCTTGACCATATATTTAACACGTGTTTACTTGGAGATGTTTTATCCGTAGGAACATGTTACATCATACCCATATTTTACTCTGACGACTTTCGTCAAACCATCACATCTAATTCTAAAGTATCTAGAATTAAATAAGAGGAAATAAGAGTATATTTAGAGGAAATAAGAGTGTTCGGAAAAAGATCCTCTCCCTTGAGTCTCACTATCGGACTGTGAACCTCGGTGAAAAGAGGAGTTTTGTGAACAGCTAAACTTTCGTCGTCGATTCTCCGACTTCTTAAATTAGTCTCTAAAACCGTCAGAGTGATCGAAAGGACTACCGAGTCGTCATTTCTCAAGTGGACGTTACGTCCTCTGAGTCCAAGGTAGGGACCCAACCCTTCTAGGGAACCTCTTTCCTTACAGATGGGTGAGGTCATAAGAACGGACCCTTTAGGGTCTCTGTCTTCTTAGACCGTCCGATGTCAGGCACCCCAGTGTTCTCAACCTGTGTTGAATCACTGATTGGATGGTGGTGGTTCTCCGACTCTTAAATTAGTCTCTGAAACCGTCAGAGTGTTCTGACCTACTTATTTTTGACTTAAAGTCCCGGACAGTTCTTCCTCCCAGTAGGGTCTAAAAGTCAATATTGAAGTTTTCATGTAGGTTATCATTCCGATATAAGTTTTATTTACCGACTGGTGGACTTCTTCACGTCAAGGTCATGATATCTCTTCACCCTTCTTCGCTCGGGTGACGGTGAAATACACACACTGTACTCTTGAGTGATTTCTTCCTGCAAGTGAAGTGAGTCACTTTCGACTCGAATTTTGAGATTGAGGTGAACGTGTATGTACGTACGTGGATCATATTTAAGAAAGATTATACCCTATGAAATAATTACATAATTTCTAAGTCAAGTCAAGTCAGCGAGTCAACACAGGTTGAGAAACGGTGGGGCACTTAGTGTCGTGCGGTCCGGAGTGACAGGTAGTGGTTACGGACCTCAAGTGAGTTTGAGTACAGGTAGCTCAGACACTACGGTAGGTCGGTAGCGTAGGAGACAGCAGCGGAAGAGGAGGACGGGGGTTAGGGAGGGTCGTAGTCTCAGAAAAGGTTACTCAGTTGAGAAACGTACTCCACCGGTTTTAAGACCTCAAAGTCGAAATCGTAGTAAGGAAGGTTTCTTTAGGGTCCCAACTAGAGGAAATCTTACCTGACCAACCTAGACGAACGTCAGGTTCCCTGAGAGTTCTCAGAAGAGGTTGTGGTGTCAAGTTTTCGTAGTTAAGAAACCGCGAGTCGAAAGAAATGTCAGGTTAAAAGTGTAGGTATGTACTGGTGACCTTTTTGGTATCGGAACTGATCTGTCTGTAAACAACCGTTTCATTCTAACGTTGATCGATTTAAATAACAGTGATACATATATTACAAAACTTCACTGTATATAAAAATACTTCATGACAAACCAACCCCTTTTCAACGGAATTACAAACTTTACACACTTAAAAAACCTTGAATGACCTGTCTTACTAAATTGAAAATCGATGTAATAAAAGTCTAAATCATAAAAATTACCACCGTACAAAACCAAGAATTTAAAAAACGAAGAATTTGATTATTCTGGGACTGGTTTGTTATATGAGGAGTAAAGATACCCAATGTTCGGTACGTAAGTTTTTTATTTTGAAACTAAGATTAAAAATATAGTATCCAAGAAGTCTATTTTGTAAATTAACGACTTCGTGACGTATTCTTGTAATATTTCAAAAATAAAAGATCATTTTTAAAGGAGTATGTATTAACGACTATACATCTACTAGAGATTACATATGTATTATAAATTTAATACTCATTACAACTATTACGGGAAATAGTACAAAATTTTTATCATGTGTTTTTACAACAGTGGAATACATAAATGTGGAAGGTATGTCTCTCACTGATATAAGTCGGAAAAACCAATTTATGGTGTAGGTTTCTGAGTACCGTCATACAATGTCTAATTTCGTTTTAGTTTGTTTTTTTTTTGGGTGGAACAATTAAATCAAATTAAACTTTGACATATATCATAATATATAAACGATCCTTAACCTATAAACCTCTCTTCTTTCATATCGACTGGGAAGTATACCTTTTATAAACTTTTTTTTAGGTACTTTAACGTTTTTAGTTTTGAACTTAAACGATGAGTAGAAGTTGATAAATATATTGTGAATGTAATATTAACCTGAAGAGACCACCGAATCTATCATTTCTTAGAGGGACATTACGTCCTCTGTGTCCAAACTAGGGACCCACTCTTTCTAGGGGACCTCTTCTTTTATCGTAGGTGAGGTCTTAAGAACGGACCTCTTAAGGTACCTGTCTCCTTGGTCCGTCCGAGGTTAGGTACCCCAGTGTTTCTCAACCTGACTCGTTGATTGTGATGATGATTAAACCCGGTTTCGAATCACAGTTTAATAAAGTGTGGGACTAACCCAATTTTGCTAAAGGGGGGTTACAGCTACCGACGGTTTTGTAATATGTATCGAAATATAATGGAGACGTTTCAAATCATATAATATAACTATGATCCGTGATTCAGTCTGTATTGTTCTATATGTTCGTCATTTTGAACTGAGTTTCGATTCTAATTTTTACTGGTGTTTTTTGTCCGGATTCACTAGGTCTATAATACCAATAGACTATCCCTGAAAATTTATTGTAACAGATTTTATCAGTTCTTTAATTCACCGTTCTATTTGTAAAAATCGTATCTTAACCTTGGATTTTAATTTCTTAGTTACCCTTTAAGGTCTTTATTTTATTTAGGATATTGTCTTTAATGATAAAGTTTTCATATACTCAAATTGTTATATAAACTACGTTGTCTTCTCTCTTAATAACTTGACCTTGTAAGAGTCTTTTTTTGTAGGTCTGACTTAATATCTCTTGTTTTTTTAATCCCCCTTTTTTTGTCTTTTTTATTTTGGTTCGTATTCCTGTTTAATCCGGTTGTAAAATTTTTGAGATTTAAGAACGTTAACTTCAGTAATTCTTGTCCCCCCGGACCGCACGACGCTAAGTACCCCAGCGTTTCTCAGCCTGTACTGACTTGCTGACTTGACTTGACTTGACTTCCTCTTCTCTCTAACTCCATCTTGTCATGACCACCTTCATGTCGTCTCTTAAACGGGATTTTACTTTTTGTAGTTCGGTGTCTATATTCGTCGTGATGGATGAGGATCGTTCTCTTTTCTAGGTCCCCACCCCCACCCCTCCCTGGGGATCCTTATAACATCTTTTTGAAGAGTTTGTCTTCTTCATTCCTTTTAGAATCTCTCAGTCTCCTTTTCCTGTGAATAGAAGTTTCCTTATTGTTTTTTCAACTGACAACCAAATAGTTGTCTTTTTATGTTTTGTCTTCTGTGACTTTATTTAGAGATCACTCCCAAAACCCTGGTTTTGAACGTTCGTAGTCGTGTCACTAAGATTTTAAGTATTCACACACAATCAAAGGAAAACGACAGTATTGTTTAATAATGGTTGTATCGTTGAATTGCACCTATTATGGGTGAATAATGGTGTGTCAAGAAGAAGACTTTTACACACATATGAATTTGCGATACGATATTTAGTTAGTATTTTTATATTTTGTAGAGATAACTTTACCTGTTTGAAAATACTTTTCCGTTAAAAGTCTTCTTCTTTTGACTCATCGGTTATTCTTCGAATAAGTTGACTTAAGTTAACTGAAGGTAGTCCCCTTTAGTTAAATTTTATTGTTACTCTATAAAACACGGGTAATTCTTTAGACTTTTAAAGCTCACAACCCCTTGTTCTCCTCCCTTATCTTGCACGCATCCGTTACCCATTCGTATGTTACTGTATTTAATACTGTTCAGAACACTCTTTAAGAACCCCAATGGCAAATTCGTTTTATCCTTTATCCCTTTTTTCTTTAATTTCTCCGACTATCTAATGAATCCCGGAATAAAGGCACGACACTGTGACCACAAAAGGGATCTTTCTTTACCAGTCTGAAACTTCCTAAATAAGAACATGTTTCTAACGAGACCTTCGTTTTACAACTTACCAATCCTCCCTTCCCTCGTTCTGACCTCTTTGGTCAATCCTGCAGCAATGTTGCACTGTGTCTTCACTACTCCTGGATTACTTCTGTCGTCGTCACTCCTACCTTTTTTCCTTTATATCTCTCTTCTACGATTTCGCATTGTGATTGTCTTACAACAGTGTCTATCCCGTTCTTCCTACTCTCTGGTCCTCCCATTAGCTTCAAAGTCCGCACCGGTTACCCTACTTACTACTTTGAGTGACCTCATCCCAAGGATGAAAAGATTTTACTACCCAAGTCAGACCCCGAACTAAATCTCCAAGGCAACCACAGAAGAGAAGAAACCCCCAGTCAACAAAGACACCTAGACTTCGAGTCGTCTTTCTTCTAAATCTACATCGTCAGTAGTCACATAATTGCAATGACTTTCGGGTCAAGTACCCACTACCGAGAGTACATCTCGTACTACCTTGTTCTCCTAGTCTTGGGGTCCCTAATTGTAGACTCTCTACCCTCTTCCTTCTCTTTAGACGTTTTCTCTGACTTTTCCTTGTTGGTCGGACCATCTTCCTTTTCTCACTGGAACCCCTTTGTACCGTTTACCTCCTATGGACCGTCTCCGTTTATGACGTCTCCGCACTTCCGTCTCTGACTCAACCACCCTTACATTTAAATTGGTGGTACCCTTGGTCACACCTCCAGGGGGTTTTTTAATTTTTGTCTTGATAGTAAATTAGGTCGTCTAGGGAAAATATATAAATAGGTTTCTTTCGTTTTCGAGATTAAGTTTTTCCATACACGTGGTGGTACAAGTAACGTCGTAACAAATGTTATCGGTCCTATGATCTTTGTTGACATTACAGGCAGTTACCCACTCATCTATTTACTCATTTATTTTACTTAGTCACCATCATCATCATTTATTTTAATTACTCATTTATTTTACACCATTTTTACATTTTACGTTATAATAAGTCGACAATTTTTTAATTTAAAACGGTAAACGTTGTTGTACCTACCCAGAACACCCGTAATACGATTCATTTTATTCGGTCTCTTTCTGTTTATGGTATACTGGAGTGGTTACTTTGGGTGGGAGGGGGGGGTTTTATTCTTGAGTATCTATGTCTCTTTTCTAACCAACGGTTTTCGTCCTCAAGTCAAGTCAAGTCAAGTCAAGTCAGCGAGTCAACACAGGCTGAGAAACGTTGGGGTACTTAGCGTCGTGCGGTCCGGAGGGACAGGTAGTGGTTGAGGGTCTCAAGTGAGTTTGAGTGCAGGTAACTCAACCACTGCGGTAGGTCGGTAGAGCAGGAGACGGTAGGGGAAGAGGAGGACGGGGGTTAGGGAACGTCGTAGTCTCAGAAAAGATTACTCAGTTGAGAAACGTACTCCACCGGTCTCATGACCTCAAAGTCGAAATCGTAGTAAGGAAGGTTTCTTGTGGGTCCCGACTAGAGGAAAATCCCCTACCGTTTTACCCTTTTCCTCCCGGTGTTTAAAGGCAAATATTTTGTTTATTCAGTACCCTTATATTACATGTCGTACCACTGGTATCAGTTATAAGTTATTGTGACGTAACATAGTTTTCAAAAATTCTCTCATCTAGAATTTTCAAAAGTAGTGTTCTTTTTCTTAGCATCGATATATACCACTAGTTACAATTGATCTGAATGGTACTAGTAAAACGGAATACATGTTAATAACTTAGTAATACAACATACGGGTTTCGATTATATTACAATATACAGTTAATATGGAGTTAAAAATTTTTCAATGGTGAGTCAAGTGGTTGACTCTTCCGTAACTAGTAGAACAAGATTCCGTCTTTATGTGACAACACCAACTCCTTCACTTATTCTCTACTTAAGTACTGCAACAGAAAGGATTTCGACCCAACACTACCGTCACACTCCACCTTCTCCTGACACTCTTAACAGAAAAAGACACAACTTACCACATCGTGAACCGTCTATACATGTATAAACCCCCCTCTCTCCGTCAAACTCCCTCTCCAATCACAGTTTCCTTCTCTTCCTTACCCTGACTTTGTGGCTTCGTCGACCTCCTCCGCCATTCGGTTCAAAGTGAAGGCTACCTCTTCCCAAGGAGGACGTGACTTTTCTCCACCGACCCTGCTTCTCCAGTGACACCCGTCCTCACTTGGACAAAGATTCCACTTTCGCCCTTTTGTGTGAATAGAGACTACCGGGATAAAAGAATCTAGTAAAAGACTGTCATTTCGACCTCTGTACTCCGTCCCTGAACTTGCAACAACTTCCTTACTGTCTTACACTACCGAGTCAAGTACTAGTGTTAAACGACGGCTACTGATTCCTCGGTCCCCACCAACCTCTGGTAACTAAGTAGACCTCAGTCAGTCGTTAGACACGAGACACACACACACACACACACAAGATTGTCACGAGTTGGTGGTGCAACATACGTTCTAAACTTATAAAACTTACTAAACTGGTTTGGAGAAACTCTTAAATGATCGACTTTTTCTTGTTCGTGATTGTAAATAACTTACTGGAACCTGTACCACTGACTACAGAGATTTGGAGTCAAACGAATAGATACCCGTACGTACGATTCAGCGAATTCAGCACAGATTGAGAAAAGTTGGGATACCTGACATCGGGTGGTCCGAGGGGACAGGTACCCTAAGAGGTCCGTTCTTATGACCTCACCCAACGGTAAAGGAGGAGGTCTCTTAGAAGGGTTGGTTCCCTAACTTGGGTGCAGAGAATATACAGAGGACGGAACCGTCCGTCAAAGAAATGGTGATCACGGTGGTCCCTTCAGAGAAGGAATAGGTATTTCACCCTAATTTTTATCGTGGACAGAGTGACCCAACAACACCCTTAATTTACTCTACTACGTCATAAAGAGTTTAAAAACTGTCAGTGGAAGTTATTCTTTATACATCGGAATAACACTGTTAATTTACTCATTCATGGTCAGGTATTATGGAAGTGGTTTTATGAACTTCTGAATGTACAAAGGTTTTAGTCTTAAACCTCCTAAAAATTCTTTCATTATATCACTGATCTTGTGTATACTGTATTGGGGGGTTCTCCCGACTCTCTTCATAGGTTTTAGTTCGTCGTTAGAAAGGTGTCAGTCTGACTACTCATCAGTGCGTTTGGCACTTACTTCTGATATTGATTGGAACAGAGTCAAAGTCTAGTCTAAAACGGTAATTTCCTTAACTCAGTTTAAAACGAAATTTAGAAAAAAACCACAAAAAAAAAAATTCTTTCGAAAGCCAAAAAGTCTATCAAAACCTAAAACCTTAATACCTTTATTTTAATATTGATATATCTTTATATTATAAAATTTTCAGGGACCGTACAGTATTCATACCAAATATAGTGACCAAGGTAAAATTTTTACTACTGGGATTGGGTGGTTTCTTTCAATTACTACATGATTATCCGACACTGGGTGTGAAACTTTTTACGAATATATATTTACCAATCGGACCAGGGACCATGTACGATTCTAGTGTTGTGTATAATCTTTTTTATGGCAGAATATAAATATATAACAAAATTTAAACGTCTTAAGAAAATTCGTGTATCTACGATAAGTACAAGTGTCATTGAAATAGTCTTTATTTGATCAAATTGAAAGGAGAACTGGATTACGTCTCAAAATACGGAGTCACCAAAACACTTCTTGTCATCCTTTAAATTTATTATTATTAATACGGAAGGATACTGTAGAGACCTGAAGGATCCATCTCGATCACCATTTCTTGGACAGACGGTTACTTCCTCTGAACTACTCTACGTCCGAGTCAGGGATCTAGTCCTTCTAGAGGACCTCCTCCTGCACCGTTGGGTGGGTGAGGTCATAAGAACGGACCTCTTAGGGTACCTATCTCTTTGGACCGCCCGATGTCAGGTATCGCAGCGTGTCAGTCCGTACTGACTTCGTTGAATCGTACCGTACCGTACTGTAGAAGTCCCGAAGCGACCACCAGGGCACCAATTCTTAGACAGAACGCTACGTCCCCTGTGTCCAAGCTGGGACCCAGTCCTTCTAGGAGACCTCTTCCTTTATCGTTGGGTGAGGTCATAAGAACGGACTTTTTAGGGTACCTGTTTCTACCACCCTGTCTCCTTAGGGTACCCGATGTAGGTAGGTACAGGTGTTTCTCAACCTGTGTTGAATCGTTGAATTGCGGTTGTTACCGTAGAAATGGAACCATAGACTTCGTAAAAATTTCGAAAGAAATTCATAAAATATATTTTGATTAAGAAAAGGTATCTATTTGTACGTCTTTATTCTTTAGTGTGGTAAACGAATCCCGTGTTTTATGTGATAAAGATGTACCTTAAACAGGTTGTCTTATGTGGCGAGTCGTTGTTGGAGGTTTCGCATAAATAAAAAGACAAGAATTTCACTCGATTTCTGGACGAGGAGACTTACGTTAAATATTAGAAACGTAAAATAAACGATCACGAGAACCTCTGTAATTTTATCGACTCCACTTACAGTTCCCAAATAAGCACTTCGAGTAATTGAGAAGGGGGCTGTTTCTCTACCTTTAACCTTTAGTATGAGAGGTTGTTTTACACCTACCTGTTTATTAGAGAGAGATGGCTAAGGAAGGGCCATAGTATTACGTCCGGTTAAGATGTCATTGTCATTCATATTCTATATTTACGATATTTGATCTTAACATGTCCTTTTTCAAGTAAAGGGGTCAGTCTGACACCGAATCGTGACCACCAAAGAAACTAGAGAGACTATTGACACTGAAAACCCAACAACAATCAATTAATACAGTGAAACAGGTAGAGACTTTTATTTAATAGTATTAATTTAAAGACGTCGAAAGAAGTTAAACCGTATGTTATGAACCACAAAAATACGAAATTGATAGTTTTACTTTATAGATTCAAGAATTTTGATTCGTCGTATCACGAATTTTCTTTCCTTTCTCTTCCAAACGAAGTCAAATCAAGTCAAGTCAGCGAGTCATCACAGGCTGAGAAACGTTGGGGTACTTAGCGTCGTGTGGTCCGGAGGGACAAGTAGTGGTTGAGGGCCTCAAGTGAGTTTGAGTGCAGGCAGCTCAGTCACTACGGTAGGTCGGTAGATGGGAGACAGCAGGGGAAAAGGAGGACGGGGGTTAGGGAGGGTCGTAGTCTCAAAAAAGGTTACTCAGTTGAGAAGTGTAATCCACCGGTTTCATGACCTCAAAGTCGAAATCGTAGTTAGGAAGGTTTCTTGTGGGTCCCGACTAGAGGAAATCTTACCTGACCAACCTAGACGAACGTCAGGTTCCCTGAGAGTTCTCAGAAGAGGTTGTCGTGTCAAGTTTTTCCACTAAGATTTCCCGAGGAGGGAGAAAGAGTCCGTAGGGAGATTTGATGTGTGTGATCGAAACGTCAATATGTTGAACTGTAATGTCTAATAACGACAACAAGTCAGTAATTCAGTACAGACTGAGAAACGTTAGGGTACCTGACGTCGTGAGGTCCGCAGGGACGGAGAATGGTAAAGGGCCTCAAACGGGTCCACACACAGGTAACTTAGTCACTACGACAGGTTGGTAGAGTAAGAGACGGTCGGGGAAGAAAACGGAAGTTAGAAGGGGGTCGTAGTCCCAGAAAAAGTTACTCAGTCGAGCAGTGTAGTCCACCGGTTTCATAACCTTTAAGTCGAAGTCGAAGTCAGAAGGTTGTTCATAAGTCCCAACTAAAGGGAATCCTAACTGACCAAACCTACAGTCATATAAAATTTCTGGAGACCCTGAAGGGACCTCCAGATCATCAATCCTGAAGTGGAAGGTTACGTCCCCACGTCCAAGTTAGAGAGTAACCCTTCGATGCTAGGGTGTATGGAACTTCGGTTTTTTGGTTTTGTACTTTGTCTTCGTTGTAATACGGTTTAAATTATTTCTAAATAAAAATTAGAATTTTTATTTTTGAGTGGACAAATTTTCTACACAACGTTATTGAGAATGTCAATATTTTGATGTAACTTGAGGTGGCCGTTAACAGTAATTGTTTTAGAAAAGGATGTCCAGACCTGTCGTCGTAGACTTTATTTTGTAGTCAGTGGTAGACTAAAAGAAACCTTCCTTGTGTTGTCCAAAGTGTGTCCGGGTTTGACATGTTGGTAGGACACGTTTGGATTGCCACTTCAGTCACAGGTCAGGAATTATTATCAAAAATTATTCTTACCTATCGAGACGAATACAGGAGGAAAGGGGAGAATCGAGCGAGTTACTCAAAAAGTAGAAATTTTCGAACCTTTCTTGGCAGTGATTGACAGTATTGTATAGTCCGTTTAGCCATCGTCGGAGAGAAGTCACGGTTTCTCCACGAATATCAAACCGTTTCTATTAAAATTATAGGACACAAAGATCTTCACTGAAGTTCAAAGTCTTAGTTCGTACCTAAAATAAATACCGTAAACCGGAAGAGGACTTCTCTTCCTACTCTTTCCTTCCTTGGTGTACACCCGAAAGAAGAAAACCAAAGAAGTAAAGAGCTAACGAACAACTCTAAGAAGAGATAAGGGTCCCGACACTATTCGCACTATTTACAACCCTTACATTGTGTCCAGTTCTAAGGATGAGAGTCTCCTGATATCTGAGAGTGAACACCGGTGATATATGAAATAAGCCCGAAGGGTCCACCGCGATCACCATTTGTTAGACGGATTGTCACGTCCTCTACGTTCTCTGCGATCAAGCTAGGGGCCCACCTCTTCTAGACGACCTTCTCCTTTACCGTTGGGTGAGGGTTCCAAGAACGAACCTTTTAGGGTACCTGTGTCCTCGGACCACCCGATGTCAGGTGACCCATCGTTCCTCAACCAGTACTGACTCACTGATTCGTGTGTGTGTGTAATACGAAATAAGTGACAGTTTAATTCAGATATCTTTATTGAGACTAAGTCCTCCCTCCCCTATATACATATGGATACCGACTAAGTACAACTCCAAACTGTCTTTCGTTTTAAGATATTTGGTTAATAGGAAGTTAATTTTTTATTTAATTTTTTATTGAGATATATTGAGTAATGGTTATAAGACGTTAAAATATGAAAGTGAGACGGAAAAAACCATATTATAATCGGATTTATATATGGAGTTTTGTACGGTCATTTCACATTTACATAGGGAAAAATACTCTTTTTTAAATGAGGAAAGAGTTTCGGTAAGAAATCTAAAAATTTAGAGACGGAAAAGAATGGGGTTCGGATATTAATGATTAAGTATGTTATATAACTAGTTTTAGATAAAGACTCAAAGAAAGAACGACGTAATATGGACTGACAGGGAAGTCTCATCTAAACGATTAATTAATTCTCGTTAAATTACAGAAAAACACTCTTGTGTGTCGTAATCTACCTCACTTGTGAGAAATCTACATTTAAACGTCCGAAATGAGTGAGTAACGGAGTATAAAGATACCCGTGTTTGACTTAAGATATTATGAAGGTCATCAACAGTGACTACCCCTTTTATTCCAATACATTAGATTCAATAAATGAGTGGAAGTATTCTTTAGTAATCGTCTTGAGTCCAATCCTAATTCCGTAAGAACAAAGTCTGGAGAGTGTAAATAGGTGGGTGAATCGGTAACACATTTGTGAAATCCGAAGGGACCATCGAGTTCTACCATTTCTTAGACGGACGTTACGTCCTCTGGACCCAAACTAGGGACCCAACCTTCTAGGGGACCTCCTCCTGTACCGTTGGGTGAGGTAATAAGAACAGACCTCTTAAGGTACCTGTCTCTTCGGACCGCACGATGTCAGGTACCCCAGTGTTTCTCAGTCTGTGAAACACACATGTCACAGGGTTCGTGACCCACAACTTGGTCTGTCTGTTCCAGGGACTCGAGGACCTTCCGTGTAAAATCACTTGACAGGGAGGAGCGGTGACTTAATTTGAACCGTAAAACTCAAAAGGAAAATGACTAACCAAACTAGATGAACCGTGTATATCCAAGTCTGGTAAAGAAGTCCCACTACATTTGTGTTCATTAAAACAGACGATTATATCCTCAATTTGACCAACTAAGTATACCTTTTACAAATGTATATAAATAATAGACGGTTCGAAACACGATCTTCGATCCCTTTTTGTGTATTAACAACGTGTTAAGAACAGGAGTCTTTTGAGTACTCAGACCATCATTTTTAACTATACATTGTTATTTATTAACGTAATGACACTTTGTTACGAAATCATCTTCAACCACGTGTCTCACACCGTTGAGTCTAATCTCTAAGTTGGGACATCTCCTCTCCTAGTTCTTTTTGTAATCTCTCGTATTTCGTGAACAAAACTCAGACGTCTACTCTCTTCAAGTGGGTCAACTGAACTTAGTATCACATAACGAGGAAAGGAGGAGGGATTGAGTGTGAAGGGACACCGAAGAGAATAAAAGGTCATGAATTAACGAGGGAGTTCGGTGCCCCGGAAACGTGTACGAAAACGCAGAGGCATCTGAGAAAGAGAGAAGGAGATGAATGGATAATTAAGGATGAGTGGGAAGTCCGAAGTCGAGTTCAGAAAAAAAATTCCAGTCAAGGATAACCTTAAAGGTGGGTACCATTTCGTTAGTCGTAACAAATTAAGTTTATCTTTTATAAAGGTAATTGATGTGACTCCACACTGTAACAGTTAGATTTTCGGGATTATATTCGTGTTTTAAGAGGGGGGGAAAAAAATTTGTTGTCAATTAAGGACAAGAGTGGAGTCACTATGACCTAGAGTGATAGACGTCAACGGTCCGTTTAAAAAGAACTTTACTATCTAACGATGTAAGGGTATCTGTACGACTTTTTGTCTAGGTTCGAAAGAAACGCTAGGACCTAACGAAGACAACTATATTGAACACACAACTTTTATTAATTATAAAACACCCCTTTCAATGTCTTGGACTTTAGACTGATCTTGTTATCATCTGTTACTGTATCTGATCTTATCCAGGACTCAGACCTGAACTTTTTATGAATGTTTTTTTGTCACACCGTTTCTCTTCAGTATAGTAACAAGTCAGTGATTCAACACAGGTTGAGATTTTTGTCTTTGGATTTTATTTCATACTGTCGGATGAAAAACCAAGTAGTGATTGAACCGCTATGAATTATAAGCTAGTCAATGTTTGGTATACCACATTATATTTCCGTCTAAATCAGAACGAAACAGTCCTCAAGTACATTCTAATATATCATGTTAGTGATACTAAGATACTCCGATAACTGAAAATTTGTTCCGATCTAAAAAAAAGTCTTTGGTGAAAAAACAGGATATACTAAACATCGGAGATGTAAAGTACAGTTTTTAACTTACCCGGAGAGTATACTGACTTACGGAACTTAAAAGGGTTATGTAACAAGAGTCTTTGATACCTTAAGAGTCACTTAAGACCACGACATCGTTGAGTACTTCCCGACAAATATACACGTAATAGAGGAAACTAAGAGTCTAATAAATTCGTAATATGTTTCCTTCTTTTACCCCGAACCTTTCAATTTACCGAAAGAGTTCTAGTGTACTGACCGTTTTACCGTTTTCATTTTATTTTGGTCTATAAGGTTGAGGTTTTTAAAAAGACAATCCATGATTTTTATCGGGTGTTCCAAGTATACCAGTTGTAAAGTCTTCACTCTAATTTTGATATAGTAAAATAAACTAGTGTAATAGTAACAGTAATAGTCATCTATAAAAATTCAGGGAATATTATGTCCTTCTTTATTTTATAACGAGAACCGATCCTTTCCGAACGTTAGATTAACTCTCTCTAAAGTGAGTTTTCTACTAATTGTATAAAAGGTGTTTTTATAGATAAACTCGACGCTTTCTCCTCTTAGGGATTGACTACTGGACTTGGTTTTCACCCCAAAAGACGACACTAGATACTTTACTTTAAAAAAGAAACGGATCGAATTGAACGGAACACAACAGAAATACACACAAATTGAATAGTTCCGTATGTCTCCCAAAAAGTTACCTATGTTGTAGTTAGATTCGGAGATATTAAATATTCGATTTTTGTCTAGTGTTCTTGTTCATCTACCCCATGTGACGTCACGAATTGAAAGGGACAACTTGTTTGTGTGTTAATAGTCAGGGATGTGTACTAAAAAGACTTACTAAAAATGTGTATATACAATATGTACGGTGCATAAGTCCTTTGGTTTTGTTTGAGGGGTGGATCCTAAGATCGAACCTCTTGCACCAAAGGAGAAGTACAGAAATCAAAATTGTGGGTAAAAGGGTAGAGTTTATTATATACATATATCTCACACTACGGTGAAGGAAGAGGTCCCCTAGAACGGTTGGGTCCCTGACTTGGACATAGAGGACGAAACGTCTACATAAGAGATGGTGACTCGGTGGTACCTTCGGGGTATAAATTATATATATATAACATAAATTATAAATACAATATAAATTAAATATATTTTATAATATATTTATATATTATATAATTGATAATTTAAAATTGAATAATTATATTGAAAAACGTGTCAAGGAAAATTAATACTTTAAGTCATCGAATTAACTTAGAGTATTACGACAGTATATCGGTGGTGGAAGGGGTAAAATGTATACTCCTGTGTAAGGTTTCCTCATTCACTATTGGACGGACGTATCTACGTCGAACTTTTAAAAGTCTCAACCTTTGATTCCGTCCTACAGAGTGATATCGGAGTAATACACAAAGTGATTAGTAAAGTGTCATGTATTTACTGTAATGTCAAACTGATTTTAAAATAACGTTACTCGGACTTCACTTCACTTCACTTTCAGCGAGTCAGCACAAGCTGAGAAACGCTGGGGTACATGATATGTCGGGTGCCTTAAGAGGTCCGGTCTTATGACCTCACCCATCGGAAAGGGAAGAGGTCCCCTAGAAGGGCTGGGTCCCGAGTTTGGTCCCAGAGGGTGTAACGTCCTCCTAAGAAATGGTCGACTCGGTGTTTCCTTCGGGTTCTTATGACCTCAACCATCGGAAAGGGAAGCGGTCCACTAAAAGGGTTGGGTCCTTAGTTTGGTCCCAGAGGACGTAACGTCCGTCTAAGAAATGGTTGACTCGATAGACCCTTCGGACGTTATTCGGATACAGTAAAAATTTTGAATTGAGATTATCATAAATTATAATTACTTAGTAAAAACAATCCGACAACGGACCATGTGAGGGTAAGTGACCTTCGTTCGTACCCTTTTTAATCTCTGGCTGTAGCTTAAACTGTCTACAAGTTATTATTCACGTCGTGGAGTTGCCGTGTACAAATTAACCGGTCGTCAACGTTGATGTTGATTTCTTTTTGCTCCAGTCAAATTCTCTCTCAGGAGTTTTACGGTCCACCTTGTTCAAGTTCGAAGAGAATTCTCCATTTTCAACGAGAAAAAAATTAACGTAAAAACAGACACGACCCAGTAACAAAGACACGTCCGAAAAGAGGTCAACACCTCTCGCCCCCGATGAGAAATCACCACCATGCGTCCGAAGAGTAACACCACCGACGAGTACGACGTCTCGGACCCGAGATCCCGTACACCCGAAGTCATCAACGTCGTGCACCCGAGTCATAAACGACGAAGTCCGAGTTCTCGTGTCCGAGTTGTCAACACCGTGTGCCCGAATCAACGAGGAACCGTACAGCCTAGAACGGTCTAGTCCCTAGCGTAGGTACAGAGGACCTAACCCTCCGTCTGAGTAATGGTGAC
Organism: Capra ibex; assembly: GCA_006410555.1. NCBI lineage: Eukaryota > Metazoa > Chordata > Mammalia > Artiodactyla > Bovidae > Capra > Capra ibex. The sequence continues at coordinate 69,229,621 of SJYO01018757.1, forward strand.
TCGGTGGTCCCTTCAGACGAACTAAAAGAAAAATCAACTCAAGAAGGGTGTTAATTATTCCCAACTTGTCCACCCTTACTGACCCACTGTTACACTACTTGTCTATTTAGCTATTTTTGTTTGTTTGTTTTGAAGATAAAACTTATCCTGGTATTTTTGGTATTATCGAAAATACAAAACTTTGTGTTTTTGTGTCTCGTTCGTCTCTGTGTGAGTACTCTTTTATTTCCGAACGTTAAAGGTGATTAACTATAATTCTGGGGGGGGGGGTCCAACAAGGTAAAGTATTGTCGAGAGGGTAATCGTCATTCCGGTTCCCCGTCACGTCTCTCCTTCAGTAGTGGTACGGAAAGTATCTCGAATCCACCTCCTTCTAAACGTAGTAGATCGTGAAAGTAGAACCTAGTTCTCGACCGACACCGACTTTCATGTCTTAAATACAATAAATATACATCAGTCTACGAAGACTACATTATTGTCACGACGAGTGTTCTGACCTTTTCGGTACGAGAGATTAGAACCTTGTACGAAAGAGAGATTACCTCGGAAGTAATAAGTGTAGTGACCCACTTCACCGAAAGGTCAAGTTAAACCCGAGTTAAAAAGAAAATGTCTCTTTTTCTTTAGGGTGGTTGGGAAAAGGGGTGAGCGTCGGGTACCACGGTGTCAGGATTACAGGGACGTGTGGGGATGACACGTGACTGGCTACGAGTGTTGTGGAGGTGTCGACCTGTATCGAATTTGTCTGTCGGGTCCAGTTGGGCCTGACTAAGTCAGGTCCATCCAGTTTCCCTATAATAAGGTTACTTCCCATTCACTACATGCACACACACATCTTGATCATTTTTACACCAATTCATTAGTTTCAGAGAATTCACAATATTTAATAAGTATAGGAGTTCTTATCTACCGTAGATTTCAGTCATGGTACTCGAACAACTGAATACAGGCAAGCCTAAAAGGTACGTTACCGAGTCTTTTTGGGTTTGAAAATCGGTCGGATTATGAAGACGAGATCGTGTCACAGACTCAATAATAGCAACAACACGTCAACGATTCAGCACAGGCTGAGAAGTTCTGAAGTACCTGACGTCGTACGGTCCGAAGGGAGAGGAAGTGGTAGAGGGCGTTAAACGAGTCTAAGTACAGGTTACTCACCCATTACGGTATATTGGTGGAGTAGGAGACGACGGGGGAAGAAGAAACCGGAAATCAGAAAGGGTCGTAGTCCGTGAAAAGGTAACTCAACCGAGAAACGTGGTCCACAGACTTACGTAGTAGTTTTCTTGTAGTACGTGCTGTTCTCCTGTATCCTAAGAAATTCACACCAACTTTCATATAAAACAAAGAGTAATCTGTCCTATTTACCCAGGATATTCAATTCGACAACATTTTTTTTTAGGTAAAAAAGAGTTGTGTAAGATTATAATTAGGGTTTAAGAATGAGTAAAAAGTTGGTCTTCAAAGAATATATTCAGGAAATTCATTTCGAAAATCTCAACCACAATAATCGGGTCCTAGACAAGTACCTGAAGTCCTTCAGGTGCTTAGACAATTTGAACCTCCTTTTTTTTTTTTCATTCGGATACACTACAAAAGACCGTTCTTTCAAGTGTTCCAAGTGGTCTCCAAGGGTTTATTAATTCTTGACTAGTCTGTACCACGGTCTAGGATTCGAAAGTATATCGTCGATTTAGGACCTCTTCAATTTTACTAAATGTTTGTGTAAATCGTCTTTCTACGAAAAAATTCACTTTAGAACCCGTCTTAGGGTTATATACTTTACCTACTTTTGTCTTGGTAAGTTCAACTTCTTCTCTCTAAGGGTGATGGGTGATGTCGATAGAAGAAGAAAATAAATAAGTAAATATAATGATAAACCGACACGACCCAGAATCGACGGTACGTCCCCGAAAGAGATCAAAGTCACTTACCCCCGTTGAGAGATTAACAACACGACCCCGAAGAGTAACGTTACGGAAGAGAACAACGTCTTGAGTCCGAGATCCCACGAACCCGAGTCATCAACACCACGTACCCGAATCAACGGGACACCGTACAGTCTAGAAGGACCTGGTCCCTAGCCTGGGTACAGGGGACGTAACCGTCCACCTAAGAATAGGAGATCTGGTGGTCCTTCAGAGTGGGTAAAAGAAGAGAGGAAGGGACACTGGAGACTCCGTGAATAAAACTTAGTGTCCTAAGACATGTGCGTCATACTTTTGGTGGTACGATCACATGATTGGGTACGATCTTTATCGTCGGGGGTTTTATTACGGAAAATCTTCACCTTACTACCTTTAAGACATTTAAGGACTTATATAAGATAAAGTATTTTAATTCATAGGATACAGAACACGGACTCTACGAAGTAGATATTTCATACTCTGATACTAGACTTTAAAATTTTCGGGAAAGTCGTTACAATATACATATATATATATATGTAAATTATTTGTATATATAATATATCTGTGTATAAGTCCTGAAATCCTGAATCTAAACTCTAAAATTCTTCATGGAAGTACAAAAAGAGGTTAATTACTAACGGAAGTGAATAAGACTTGTTGAACAAATGGTTTCTTTAAACTGAAGTTTAAAAGAACTATGTGGAAAGATATCACTACCGTTGAATGTGACTAATAAGTCATGTAGAAAACAAGTTGTATTTAACGTGATATAAACATATAATATTTCACTGTCAAAATTTAAAAATAAATATGTAAATATAAAAAATGACAGGACCCAGAAACAACGACGTGATCCCACAGAAGATCAACACCGGTCACCTCCGATGAAAAACAACGTCACACTCCAGAATAACACACCGAAGAGAGTGACCCCACCGAAGAGAACAACGTCTCATACCCGAAATCCCACGTATCCGAATTATCAACGTCGAGTGCCCGATCTCGTGTCCGAGTCATCAACACCACATGTCCGAATCAACGAGACGTTGTACACCCTAGAAAGGTCTAGTCCCAAGTTTGGACACAGGGGACGTGACCGGCCACCTAAGAATTGGTGACCTGGTGGTCCTTTTAGGGTATATTACTATTAAAATTTTCTGTTAACGAAATTGCGAAAGTCCCGTAGACAAGTAAGTCAAGTCAAGTCAAGTCAGCGAGTCAGCACAGGTTGAGCAACGCTGGGGTACTTAGTGTCGTGCGGTCCGGAGGGACAGGTACTGGTTGAGGGTCTCAAGTCACTCTGAGTACAGGTAGCTCAGTCACTACGGTAGGTCGGTAGAGTAGGAGACAGCAGGGGAGAGGAGGACGGGGGTTAGGGAGGGTCGTAGTCTCAGAAAAGGTTACTCAGTTGAGAAGTTTACTCCACCGGTTTCATGACCTCAAAGTCGAAATCGTAGTAAGGAAGGTTTCTTTAGGGTCCCGACTAGAGGAAGTCTTACCTGACCAACCTAGAGGAACGTCAGGTTCCCTGAGAGTTCTCAGAAGAGGTTGTGGTGTCAAGTTTTCGTAGTTAAGAAGCCACGAGTCGGAAGAAGTGTCAGGTTGAGAGTGTAGGTATATACTGGTGTCCTTTTTGCTATCGGAACTGATCTGCCTGGAATCATCCGTTTCATCATAGAGACGAAAACTTGTATGATAGATCCAACCAGTATTGAAAAGGAGGTTCCTCATTCGTAGNACCAACCTAGAGGAACGTCAGGTTCCCTGAGAGTTCTCAGAAGAGGTTGTGGTGTCAAGTTTTCGTAGTTAAGAAGCCACGAGTCGGAAGAAGTGTCAGGTTGAGAGTGTAGGTATATACTGGTGTCCTTTTTGCTATCGGAACTGATCTGCCTGGAATCATCCGTTTCATTATAGAGACGAAAACTTGTATGATAGATCCAACCAGTATTGAAAAGGAGGTTCCTCATTCGTAGAAAATTAAAGTACCGACGTCAGTGGTAGACGTCACTAAACCCTCGGGTCTTTTTAATTCAGACTGTGACAAAGGTGACAAAGGGGTAGATAAAGTGTACTTCACTACCCTGGTCTACGGTACTAGAAACAAAAGACTAACAACTCGAAATTCGGTTGAAAAAGTGAGAGGTGAAAATGAAAGTAGTTCTCCGAAAACTCAAGGAGAAGTGAAAGACGGTATTCCCACCACAGTAGACGTATAGACTCCAATAACTCTAAAGAGGACCGTTAGAACTAAGGTCGAACACAAAGAAGGTCAGGTCGTAAAGAGTACTACATGAGACGTATCTTCAATTTATTCGTCCCACTGTTATATGTCGGAACTGCATGAGGAAAAGGATAAACCTTGGTCAGACAACAAGGTACAGGTTAAGATTGACAACGAAGGACTGGATGTATGTCCAAAGAGTTCTCCGTCCAGTTCACCAGACCATAAGGGTAGAGAAAGTCTTAAAAGTTGTCAAATAACACTAGGTGTGTATGGAAATTTTAAAATATAATTAATTTAAAAACGATAATTGTCTATATGTAGTCTTAAAATTCTCCAAAAAAAAAAATGAAGTCAACTCTTTTAACGTTTATATAACAGTATTTTATATAACATATTACCTTTAGAAAATTAAATACATTTATCGTGATTTATGTCGTGTACTGTATATCATTAACAAATTACGTACAACTACTTCCTGTCTCACCCACTGTGACTTCCCAAAATTTCTGCGTAGAAAATCTCAAAAGAGACATAAAATTTTCTCTTAAAATCTTTGTCACAACTTTTACCTCACCTCACCTTTTATAAGGTTTTAGATCCTCCTTTCTTCCTTCCTTCCTTTCTTATCTCCTCCTTTTTATTCCTTTTCTTCCTGTTTCGTCCACACTTTTTCTCTCCTATCCTCAGCATTAAACTCAGGGTTTTCCTGTCCTCTCATTCTGACCCCGTTCTCAATATAAATTTCTTTATTACTGTTTTCAGAGTTTTTGACTACTTTCTGTAGTTCGGTGTCTTAGTGCTTTTTATTTAAGATTCGTCGTGTTTAAGTTTCCGTCGAGATATTATTTTGAAATCTTTTGGTTTATGACCTTTAGACTTCTGATCCCTTACTATAGAGGTCACTACACGATTTTCTTGATGACAGGATCTCATCTTTCTATGTGCAGTTACGTAGACGATACGTGGACTTTGACAGTGTAATAATCAGTGATATGAGATTATATTTTATTTTTCAATGTTTTTTAAATTTTCTTGATAATAGGACCTCAAGATATGGTTAATTTTTAGTTGAAGTTTTATACTCTACTTTGTTTCTGTAAGAGTCCGGTTGTTTTTGCCTCTCTTAAGTAGTTGGTGTCTGGTGTAATTCTTGCATGAAGTCGATCTTTCTCTTATTAGGATCTTCCTACGTGTCTCTACAACATTCTTCACTTTTTTTATGTCTCAGTTCTGTACCAAGTTGTATTTACTTATAAGTGGTGTGTCTTAACATGATTATAACAGAACACCCCCCATTTTATCTCTTAAATTTATGTATTGTCGACAGAATCAAAGGGTTCCGATGACATTGTTTCATGATGTTTGAGTCACCGAATGTTGTTTAGATAAGAGAGTGGTAAGACCTCTGATCTTCAGACTTTAGTCCAACAATTCGTCCCAGTGTGTGAGAGAGAGACTTCCGGAATCCCTTACTAGAGGGAACGGAGAAGGATGGAAGACGACCAACGGTCGTAAGGAACCACAAGGAAAAGAGTACCTAACGTAGTGAGATTGGAGACGGAGGTAGAAAGGTGTTAAACACGTAGACATAGGTATAAAAGAAGAAGAATATTCCTGTGGTCAGTGACCTAATCCCGGGTGAGATTAGATGATCTTTAAGTAGAATTGAACTAATGTAGACGTTTCTGAGTTCAAGGTTTAATTCAATGTAAGTGCTGAAGTTAGTTCTCCAATCCTATATATGTATATGTAAACCTCCCTATGACGACGACGACGACGACGACGACGATTCAGCAAAGTCAGTACAGGCTGAGACACGTTGGGGTATCTGCCGTCGGGTGGTCCTAAGAGGTCCGTTCTTGTGACCTCACCCAACGGTAAGGGAAAAGGTTACGTATTTTCACTTTTCACTTTCACTTCAGCGAGTCAGCACAGGCTGAGAATCGCTGGGGTACCTGACGTCGGATGGTCCGAGTAAACGGGTACCCTAAAACGTCCGTTCTCATGACCTCACTCAACGGTAACGGAAGAGGAACCTCCCTATGATGAATTGGGTTTATTGTTGTAGTTATCGTGTTTTTAATCCTCGTCTCTTTTACCTCAATTTCATGAGGTTTACAGTACTAAACAAGTCATTCAACATTTTTATATGTAAATATAATCTGAAGTCATTTGGTTAATACGTACGACCTTAAATCGTATTTGTGATTTTCTTATCATATACTTTACAACACAAAGACCGTACTGCATACGGTATGAAAGTAATAGTAAGTCAAGTTTTATATAGGATTAAAAGTTACACTAATAGAAACTATACACCCAATAAACCCCTATTATATAGTGTTTCAAATAAAGTTCTTACGTTTCAACTAAGTTTTAAACTTTTAATTAATTGTTTTATTTTTTCTTTTAATATTGGTAGAGTTATCTACTTTAAGTTTATATTAAAGGAAATACAGATGTTTTAAGGATTACATTCGATAGTATGATTTGCCATTTCATTAACTTTAAAAGGGGAACTCTAAGTCGAGTTCCGTTCTTAAGAGAGATCCTGTTAAGGGTGAGTCGTAACATGATCTTCAGACCTACGTTATTCCGTTCTTTTTAATAATTGTTTATAGGATATTAAGTACTCAAAATCAGAGTCTATAGTATTACGGATTGTTTATCTGTGTATACACCTGGTTTACTGTTTCTGCTATTACTGGTGTCGTTGAGAAAAACATTTTGAGTATTTAATCCTCGTTATGAACCTCTAGTTTGGTCAGTTAGGATTTCCTTTAGTCAGTACTTATAAGTAACCTTATTAACTACGACTTCAACTTTGAGGGTATGAAACCGGTGGACTACGCTTCTTGACCGAGTAATCTGTTCTGGGACTACGACCCTTTCTAACTTCCACCCTCCTCTTCCCCTACTGTCTCCTACTCTACAAACCTACCGTAGTGACTGAATTACCCGCACTCAAACTCGTTGGAGACCCTCAACTACTACCTCTCCCTTCGAACTACACGACGTCAGGTACCCCAGCGTTTCTTAACCTGTACTGACTCACTGTCTTGACTTGACTCTTCGTTATGTCAACAAGTAATTCTTATAGTACCTAATTAATACTATATAATTATGTTAGGCTGGTTCTATTAGTACTACCATACTAGTGAGTGGATCTCGGTCTTTAGGACCTTACACTTCAGTTCACCCGGAATCTTTCGTAGTGATACTTGTTTCGATCACCTTTAGTACCTTAAGGTCAACTCGATAAAGTTTAGAACTTACTACTACGACACTTTCACGACGTGATTTAAACGGTCGTTTAAACCTTTTGAGTCGTCACCTGTGTCCTGACCTTTTCCAGCCAAAAGTAAGGTTAGGGTTTCTTTCCGTTACGGTTTCTTACGAGTTCGATGGTGTGTTAACGTGAGTAGAGTGTACGACCATTTCATTACGAGTTTTAAGACGTTCGGTCCGAAGTCGTTATGTACTTGACACTTGAAGGTCTACAAGTTCGACCAAAACCTTTTCCGTCTCCTTGGTCTCTAGTTTAACGGTTGTAGACGACCTAGTACCTCTTTCGTTCTTTTAAGGTCTTTTTGTAGATGAAGACGAAATAACTGATACGGTTTCGGAAACTGACACACCTAGTGTTATTTGACACCTTCTAAGACTTTCTCTACCCTTATGGTCTGGTGGACTGGACGGAGAACTTTTTGGATATACGTTCAGTCCTTCGTTGTGAATCTTGACCTGTACCTTGGTGTCTGACCAAGGTTTATCCTTTTCCTCATGCAGTTCCGACATATAACAGTGGGACGAATAAATTGAAGATACGTCTCATGTAGTACTCTTTACGACCCGACCTTCTTTGTGTTCGACCTTAGTTCTAACGGCCCTCTTTAGAGTTATTGGAATCTATACGTCTACTGTGGTGGGAATACCGTCTTTCACTTCTCCTTGAGTTTTCGGAGAACTACTTTCATTTTCTCCTCTCACTTTTTCAACCGAATTTCGAGTTGATAGTCTTTTACTTCTAGTACCGTAGACCAGGGTAGTGAAGTACACTTTATCTACCCCTTTGTCACCTTTGTCACAGTCTGAAATAAAAAGACCCGAGGGTTTAGTGACGTCTACCACTGACGTCGGTACTTTAATTTTCTGCTAATGAGGAACCTTCCTTTCAATACTGGTTGGATCTATCGTATAAGTTTTCGTCTCTGTAATGAAACAGTTGTTTCCAGACAGATCAGTTCCGATACCAAAAAGATCACCAGTGCATACCTACACTCTCAACCTGACACTTCTTTCGACTCGTGGCTTCTTAACTACGAAAACTTGACACCACAACCTCTTCTGAGAACTCTCAGGGAACCTGACGTTCCTCTAGGTTGGTCAGGTAGGATTTCCTTTAGTCGGGACTCACAAGAGACCTTCCTGTCTACGATTCCGACTTTGACGTTATGAAACCGGTGGAGTAAACTTCTCAACTGAGTAACCTTTTCTGAGACTACGACCCTCCCTAACACCCGTCCTCCCCTTCCCCTGCTGTCTCCTACTCTACGGACCTAACGTAGTGGCTGAGCTACCTATACTCAAACTCACTTGAGGCACACTACCACTACCTGTCCCTCCGGACCGCACGACGATAAGTACCCCAGCGTTTCTCAACCTGTGCTGACTCACTAAAATGACTTGACTTGACTTGACTTATATATTTACACACAGATATGTATATATGTCTACCGTCATAATTTATGTCATAATGACATTAACTATGTGTCTTTAAAATTTTGTCTTGAACTGACAGTACATCTTATATCTTCCGGTTAATCAACCTGGAAAATGTTAGTCTGACTCATCGTTTATTAACGAACATTCTTGTGACGTTTTAGGGTTTCCAAAGACAATATAAAATAATAACTTAGTTCTCTTCCTCCTTGAGAATATTCCTTTTAATATAATTTAGTATATAAATTTTCATTACTACAAAGAGAAGACGACGAACTAAAGTCTTCTAAGTCTAATATTATAGTGATATTGAAGACATCCTCAAAGTAAATTTTTTATCTTTCCTCTCTTGGTAAATACGTAGAGAAGAATGTCGACTTTATTTCCTAAAAAAAAATGAAATGTTCCAAAAAATTACTGGTATATTTGTTAAGGTTCTACAATAGAGATTACTGTCTTACTAACCTATTGAAGTACTGATTTGAAAAATAAAACTTTGAAAGTTGTAATATTTTGTCTCCATAAAATTTCAATACTTTCCAATATTAGATTATATACTTTTATGTAGTAATTACCAGGGAACAAAGTGTTTTCATTTTTATGTTAAAAGCCTTCAGTTTTATAAGTCTAATTTAAAGTCAAGTCAAGTCAACGAGTCAGTACAAACTGAGGAACGCTGGGGTACTTAGTGTTGTACGGTCCGGAGGGACAGGTTGTGGTAGAGGGTCTAAAGTACGTTTGGGTGCAGGTAGCTACGGTAGGTCGGTAGAATGGGAGACAGCAGGGGAAGAGGAGGACGGGTGTTAGGGAGGGTCGTAGTCCCAGAAAAGGTTACTCAGTCGAGAAGTTTACTCCACCGGTTTCATGACCTCAAAGTCGAAATCGTAGTAAGGAAGGTTTCTTGTGGGTTCCGACTAGAGGAAATCCTACCTGATCAACCTAGAGGAACGTCAAGTACCCTAAGAGTTCTCAGAAGAGGTTGTGGTGTCAAGTTTTCGTAGTTAAGAAGTCACGAGTCGAAAGAAGTGTCATGTCGAGAGTGTAGGTATGTACTGGTGATCTTTTTGGTATCGGAACTGATCTGTCTGGAAACAACCGTTTCATTACAGAGACGAAAACTTATATGATAGATCCAATCAGTATTGAAAGGAAGGTTCCTCATTAACAGAAAATTAAAGTACCGACGTCAGTGGTAGACGTCACTAAACCCTCGGGTTTTTTTATTTCAGACTGTGACAAGGTGACAAAGGGGTAGATAAAGGTACTTCACTACCCTGGTCTACGGTACTAGAAGCAAAAAACTTACAACTCGAAATTCGGTTGAAAAAGTGAGAGGAGAAAGTGAAAGTAGTTCTCCGAAAACTCAAGGAGAAGTGAAAGACGGTATTCCCACCACAATAGACGTATAGATTCCAATAACTCTAAAGAGGGCCGTTAGAACTAAGGTCGAACACGAAGAAGGTCGGGTCGTAAAGAGTACTACATGAGACGTATCTTCAATTTATTCGTCCCACTGTCACATGTCGGAACTACATGAGGAAAAGAATAAACCTTGGTCAGACAACAAGGTACAGGTTAAGATTGACAGCGAAGGACTGGACGTATGTCCAAAGAGTTCTCCGTCCAGTCCACCAGACCATAAGGGTAGAGAAAGTCTTAGAAGGTGTCAAATAAAACTAGGTGTGTCAGTTTCCGAAACCGTATCAGTTGTTTCGTCTTTGTCTACAAAAAGACCTTAAAAGAACGAAAGAGGTACTAGGTCACCTACAACCGTTAAACTAGAGACCAAGGAGACGGAAAAGATTTTGGTCGAACTTGTAGACCTTCAAGTGTCAAGTACATAATGACTTCGGACCGAACGTCTTAAAACTCGTAATGAAATGATCGCACACTCTGATCCACGATTTATAAAGTCCGAGTTTATTGGGTTCTTTAATGGTGGAAGTGTGAGACTTTACCTTCGTGATGGTCACTATTAGAGTAGTAATTTTAAGTTCTTTAATATCTACCCTTAAAAGACATTCACAAACATCGAGATTTTACGTTATGAGACGACTTCTTGTTCGAAACCCTCACGTTAAGTTTTGGAAGTAGAAGTCCGAGTAGTAAGACCTTCCTGTGTGTATTTTATAAATGTTCTCACAAAGTACGGTTTTTTAACGAGGTTTTCTACTCTTCGTTACTGATCTAACAAGACAGATTTGCTAACGGACACACTCCTTTTATAGAATCTTCGGACAAATATAAAGTCCAGGTATTGAGTGACAAGTCTTTCAATTATGACACTACACGGTTTGTCGTAGGACTAAGTAATCTAAATCTTTGGATAATCGCCGATTCTCTTAGTGACACAATTGGTCGTTATGAGACGCAAAAACAATGAGAAAGAACGTGTAGTGTAAAAGTGTGAAATGTTAGTCAAGTCAAGTCAAGTCAGCGAGTCAGTACAGACTGAGAAACGCTGGGGTACTTTGCGTCGTGCGGTCCGGAGGGACAGGTAGTGGTTGAGGGTCTCAGGTGGGTTTGGGTACAGGTAACACAGCCACTACGGTAGGTTGGTAGAGTAGGAGACGGCAGGGGAAGAGGAGGACAGGAGTTAGAAAGGGTCGTAGTCCCAGAAAAGTTTACTCAGTTAAGAAATGTAGTCCACCGGTTTCATAACCGGATCTTACAACTACAAGTGAGAACGGTAGAGGACAAACTGGCGAAGGTCAAACGGAACTAAGTACCTGGATTGTAAGGTCCAAGGACGCGTTATAACGAGAAATGTCGTAGTTTGGAACGAAGATAGTGGTCAGTGTAGGTGTTGACCCGTAACAAAAACAAAACCGAGGTAGGGAAGTAAGAAAAACCTCAATGAAGAGGTGACTAGAGGTCATCGTATAACCCGTGGATGACTGGACCCCTCAAGGAGAAAATCATAGGATAGTAAAACAGAAAAGTATGACAAGTACCCCAAGAGTTCCGTTCTTATGACTTCACCAAATGGTAAGGGAAGAGGTCACCTGGTGAAAGACAGTCTGCCGAGGTGGTACTGGACAGGTAGAACCCACCGGGGTGTCCCGTACCGAAACAAAGTAACTCAATCAGTTCCGATACGAGGTACACTAGTCTAACCGATCAACAGAGACTAACACCAAAGTCAGACAGACGGGAGACGACGGGAGAGTCGTGGATGGCAGAATGAACCCAAAGAGAATGTAACCTACACCCCATAGAGAAGTACCGACGAGGTCGTTTTGTGTCGGTGACGAGGAATGGAACCTGGACCCCATCGAGGAGAGCCGGTACGAGCACCCGATAGTTTATGATCGTTGAGTGAACTGTCAAGAAGACTTGAGTGTCTCTTCTTTTTCACTATCCGTACTGACTCCTCGAAGGGATCTCACCAGAAAAGACCTCCTCACGTAACATTAGACGTGGATTTTATAATAAAAAGAAAGGAAAGAACAAAAAGTTCTTACTTTATTGTAAAGTAGAGACCCGATCTTCATTAAACATGAACCCTAGTAGGTAGGTCATGATAAAGTCAAACTATGTGAACCAAAAAAGATACATCCTTAATATAAAGTTGTTTCACTGAAAGTCAGGGAGGGTTTATCTACCTTCACTCCACTGCCCCAGGTCGGGGTCACCTAGGTCCCATTAAGTTTCCACCCCTGCCTTAACCGTAGGATCCTTTTTGAATAAATTAATGTCTATCTCTCTCTAATCTTTTAATCGCCTCTTTTCCTCCGGCTTATTAAACCAAATACACCTTATGGTTAGTGGTGGATGTATCCGGTGTCCGCAGAAAGGCAAGAAGACTTCCTCTCCTCCGTGACTCCGGAGGGGCCAGACTAGAATCTTCGGGTCCGTTTTAATTGTCCGAACCACTCATGCGTACATGGTCTACCCTTAAGTCGGTCTTTTATCATCCTCTCTTTTTCTCCGACTTATTGAACCAAATGCACCCTATGATTATTTTAAGGTTCTGTTCCTTAAACGTGGTAGATGTAACCCGGTGGCCGCGGTGAACTTATAGCCTTCCACGGGGAGGAACCCGAGGAACAGCACACCTTGAATTTTCGGCCCCGTTCATTCATGTACACCGCCCGTGGGTGCGAGGTCTACCCTTAAGTCGGTCTTTTTGCCCCTCGTTCTTTCTTACTGTACCCCCTTAGTCAGAAAGGTCTTTGACTAGGGTAAAGAAATAAAAAATCCAAACGAATATATGGAAAACAATGTGTATCTCTATTCACCTTTAAAATTTCAGTTCGCCCCCAGTCGTCAGGACTAGAAATAGTTTTAGTCCACGAAGTGTATTTTCATAAATTTTTTCCAGAATCCCCAAAATGTAGTTGAAGACCGGTACTCCGGACGACTGTAAAATACTAGGAAAGAAAGACTATTGGTTTTTTGAATAAAAAAGGTTCCACAAAAAAGAATTTGGTCCGCGGTGGGAGACTTCCATGGTCTATTTCAACGTAAGGATATCCCACTCCCACATCACCCAATGTTGATTTTTTCCTTAAATAAATTGGATTCCAATTGTACTAATTAGAATTTCCAATTATGAATAAAGAGGATATACGATCAATATAAGTAATATTCCCGTCCCTTATACCTCTAAATCGTCGTTTGTAGTCGGGTTGTTTACTTTTGGGAAGTGGTTATAAGGGGAATTCTATCAGAATTCAGACAAATCAGAATTCTATCACTATTTCAATGTAAAAATGTATCGTTCCTGTGTCACTAAATATTGTTTCATGTCACTAGATATTGTTTTCTCTTTTAAGTAATTGAGTTTTCAAGATCATAACGATTGTAGTTTTTGATGATATAAAGGAAAAGATATAAGGTTTATGTAACTAATTATATAAGGGTCCACGGATTCCTATACCTCCGGACCACCGTTAGTAACTGAGTTGTTACTCTTTTCGGGATACGATTAATTCTGAAAGTTCTATGAGGTTTGAGAGACACGACAAATACCAACTCTCCAACAGTGTGTTCGATCAGACAGTCGTCTCTCCAAACTGGACTCTGTGGGAACAGTGTGGGTCCTTAAAATAACTGACCTCGACGTGCAAATGAGGAAGAGACTCTCTTGGCCACCCCTTGTCGGGGGGTATTCCAGTCTCCACATCTACTCTCGTACTTTGTCATTTCATTCATCTGAGACCGAACCCCCATCTACGAGCCCTTGTCCCCCAAAGGACTCCGAGCTAGGACGGAAACACATACGACTCGGAGGAAGGAGTACTGGAAACGGTTCCCACCTCAAGGAGTGCGACCGAAGGTTGTCACTCCCTCCGGTGGTGAGATGAGACCGCTACTTATCAGTCGAGTAAGTAGTGGTCGCATCTCGGTGGATTTAACCGTCCGATCCGCCACAGACGAAGACAAGTGTTTAGAGGAACATAATTATTGAGAGAGGACTACGTTGGAATAAGGACTTGGAGGGAAGTGACCGATGACGCAGTGACACCGACGACCTTAACATCTTTCGTAAACTCCTTAAAATGTCCGACCATTTTAATAAGACGTTGGAGTCAAAAATTTTTATGTAGAAGGTCTATAAAGAAGAGAGTTTCAAAATTAATATAGAACTCTAGATACAAGGATAAATTTTACTGAGTTTCAAACCTGAATGGTTAGTTTATTATGAAAAGGGCACCATAAATTTGGGAAACTAAGTTCAATGATAATTTATAACAGGAATATGGAATCTAAAAAAAGAAGTTTACTTTCTATTAGGAAACCAACAATCAAATAAGGTCCCAAATAAAATTACACCTTTTTTATTACGAACCGTATATTCTAGAACGGGTAGACGGATTCGAGTTCGGAAAAAAACCCAAACGTCTCTAGTTCTTTTTTGTCCTGTAGACTCAATGTTATCCGTCAGTTAAGTTGTAGATTTCCACTCATATATCTCTATGACGTTTAAACGGAAGAAACTTCTTTTTCTTTTGATTTTATTAAACATCTTTGTAGAAATCTTCGGTAGTCTAGTACCCTAAAAAAGTATATAGGACATTACTAATTAAAAAACAATTTATAAATACAACGAAAACCTCGGTAGTTAAAAAAAGAGTAGAGACAACATACTATTTTAAAGATTCTCACCCTTTGTTTCTTTATCGTGCAGAAATGAAAAACGGGAGTAGGATGGAAATATAGGAGTAGGATAGGAACAACTACCCATTCATTCTCACTGACTTTAAGTCTCAGTGAATCTTATGAATGTCTTTACGAGACACTGTTGGATCTCCCCACCCTACCTCCACCCCCACCCTCCCTCCAAGTTCTCCCTCTCTTATATACATATGAATACTGACTAAGTACAACATGTCTTCTTTGGTTGTGAACATTTGGTTAACAGGAGGTTTATTTTTATTTAAGTTTTTTTAAAATTTTGGAGTTTGTAATTTTTTTTATTATTGTCGGTCACAACCGTTCCTACTCCTCTTTGTAGGTAAGAGTAAGTAACGATTTCTCTCTTATTTCAGGAAGCTTTGAAATTTTTGGTAAAACGTCGATATGGTCATGTAAAATCAAGGATACTCGTTGTTTCATAATTATTATATTGTTTCAATAAGACCAATTCCTCTGATACCTTCGACACATCAACACATGAAAAGTTTACCACTACTTTCTCATCCGCGAGACCGGAGACGATAAATCAACTATTTACTGAAACGTAACAAATTGGTCAGTGAAGGGTGTGACGGAGTAGAAAAAACACGACTATAGATGTAGATTCACTATAGGTGTTACTGAAAGACAAAATATTCACCAACACAAATTTGAGAACAGGTTTCTCGACTACTGTTCCGTCAAAACACAGTTCCTTAGAAAAACCAGTCTTAGGAAGAAATCGACTGTAGGAAACAACGGGATCAGGTATTGACTAGATGAATATGCAGAATAACTAGATAAAAAGACTACTTCGAAACACAAATGAGGAACTAAAGTCTTATTTCGATGTCCGTGACCTAGGGATTGAACAATTATAAGATCTGAGACGACTGGTTTTACTGAATTGTGCTGATGGGATGCGTCGGGCGACCGGAAAGTACCAGGGTGGTCGGTGGGTACAGATACATGGTTGGACAGCTCAAAAGAGACCAACGAGTCGACAAGTCAAAGAAAGTGAAACAGAGACGGAACCAAAAAGGACTAGTAGAAGATAAAAAGGCTTACAATGGATGAGAATGTGTTCAGGTGAGAAAGGTAAAGGTATCGGAACAATAGGAACTCGAAGGTTGGAGAATTTTTGTACTACCGACGGACAAGGATAAGAAGACCCTTCAACAGAAGAGTCTGTGAAGAGTATTTTGTAATCCCGACATTTTCTTAAATAAAATCGATGAAGTAAGATCTCCCTTTCTTTGCCTTCAGACACCTCTGTTCAAATGGTTTTAAGTGGATCATTAGTTGGTGTTCCGGTCTTAATTCCTAAAAAAGTAACGTTTCTTGACCTCTGAGGTCGGAACCGGGGGTGACTATATTAGAGACGAGGGTCTTCAGAAGATCTCAAAATAGATGTGACCCTAGGTAAAGAAGGTCAACCGTATCGGGACTCGTCCCCCCAGTAACTTTACGTCTCCTACCCTGGACTCTAGACGGTGTCCACAATCGTTGGTCGTGAAGATATGAAGTTAATGGGAAGTGAAAGACATTGGTCTTCCCTTAACGTGACGTATGTCTTTCACGTCTACTCAACCTTCTCCCTGTAATATAATTTTTGTTTTTGTCCTGAAACAAGATGAGCCAAAACCAACCTTTTTTGACAAGATTTAGGAGAGTGCCCTATAACTTATTGTATTAAAACCGTTTTCTAATATTGGAAACAACCAGAAGAAGGCAGTAATAAGACGAATTGAGGGTACCAGTGTCTAGACAAGAGACTCGGAGAGACACCCTTTAAGAAATCATCAAGACTCCAAAAAAACATGGATGAGACAAAACTTTTCAGGATCAAAAGAACTCTGCGGAAAGAAAACAAAAGAGTCTCGGAGGTAGGGGTTGACCACTGTAGAAATCCTACCTAGTAATTACGCGAGAGTCTTATAAAAGACTTCGAAAATCACCCTCGTTTTAAAATGAAGTAGACAGTCACTTACTGAAGACATAACGTCAGTATAGACCACACAGACAAGAACCTTTTGACAAGTTTCAGTAATAAGTCAAGGGTGACCATAAATATTAGTAAGGAACCACTGAATATAACAATGTGTAGACGTATCCTAAAGTACCAAAAGTGTCATAGAACAAACTTAGATACTCTATACCCATCCCGACTATAATAGAGGTAAAACACCAACATCTTTGAAGTCGAGTCACTAAGTCACTGAAAGGATTTCAGTGGTTCTATCATTCACCGTCTCACTTCTGATTTTAGAATCGGATTACGGTCACGAGAAGGTGTACTGAGATGATTAGTTCGTACTTCTAACAGAAACAGACTAACGTGGGGTGGGTGAACAGACTTTCCGTTTTTGTGGGATGCAAATCTTCATCCTGATCTTTTTCTGTAGAAGTAAGTGTACTTTTTTTCGTCAAACGATGGTACTCTGAGAATTCTGTAGAGGAATGTGGTTTTTTCTAAGTTCAGAATAAAGGTTTTGACGATTGACTTCTTACAGTCAATGTTTGTGTCTTTTAGTTTCAAGTCAGAGGTCGTAGAGGCTGACGATTAATGTAAAAATGCGATTGGTGTAAAGATACAATGTTGACTTATTTAGGTACGGAACGTGAACCTCAGTGTCGAGGGTCTTCGAGAAACGAGTCAAGAAACGTTCCTTGCACACACTCAAGATGACAGACTGATTACCCGGTACGTCTACCTACTACGGTGTCTACCGACGTCTTTATCTTGAGGAGTGTCCAATCTCATCTATTGAAACCGTTCCGGTTCAGTACAGAGACAGACGGTGGACGGGACACTTGAGAGTCTGAACGGTACTCTGTGACTCCTTGGATCTTATCTCTTCCTTCTGTCTAGTTCCCGTCTTCACCTTGAAGAACGTAAAGTAGTCATGACAGGAGTTCTCATACGGTAACGTTTTTTTATTTATTTATTTTTCTCCCTCTCTCATACGTTAACGAATCCTGGACCCACCTCTCGTCGTTTTAACGTTTGTACCGTATGATTCAAGTATTAACCGATTTCAAGAATGTGAACATTCCGTGAGAACATGATCCCGAGGATTTTTACATCATGACTATCTCAGGAAGGTACTTGACCAGACACAAGTGTGTGGTGAATGACAAGATTTACCGGGTTTGACCTGTCGAGTTTGTATCCTATAGGAAGAACAGGAGGAGACTTGGAAGGAACCCTGGGACTGTTCTTGAACACTTATACATACAATCAGTGAGTTAGTACAGGTTGAGAAATACTGGGGTACTTGATGTCGTGCGGTCCGAAGGGACAGGAAGTGGTAGAGGACCCCAAATGATTTTAAGAACGGGTAATTTAGTCACTACGGTAGGTTGGTAGAGTAGGAGATAGTAGGGGAAGAGGAGGATGTGAGTTAGAAAGGGTCGTAATTCCAGAAAAAGGTTACTCAACCGAGAAACGTAGTCCATCGGTTTCATAACCTCGAAGTCGAAGGCGTGGTCAGGAAGGTTACTTATAAGTCTCAAATAAAAGAAATCCTGATTCACCAAACTAGATGAACGACAGGTTCCCTGAGAGTTCTCAGAAGAGGTCGTGGTGTCAAGCTTTCGTAGTGAAGAAACCGTGAGTCGGAAGAAATACCAGATCGAGAGTGTAGGTATGAACTGATGACCTTTTTGGTATCGAAACTGATAAACCCGGAAACAACCGTTTCACTACAGAGACAAAAAATTATGTAACATGTAACAGATCCAAACAGTATCGATAAGAAAGTTCCTCGTTCACTTAAAATTAATACACCGACGTCAGTTACAGACGTAACTGAAACCTCGGGCTCTTTTACTTTACACTATGACAACGATGAAAAAGGGGTAGATAAACGGTACTTCACTATCCTGACCTACGGTACTAGAATTAAAAAACTTACAACTCAACATTCAGTCGAAAAGGGTGAGAGGAGAAACTGGAAGTAGTTTTTCGAGAAATCAAGGAGAAATGAAAGACGGTGATTTCACCATAGTAGACGTATAGACTCCAACAACTATAAAGAGGGTCGTTAGAACTAAGGTCGAACACTCAGTAGGTGAGGTCGTAAAGTGTATTACATGAGACGTATATTCAATTTATTCGTCCCACTGTTGCATGTCGGAACTGTATGAGGAAGGGGTTGAAACTTAGTCGGGCAACAAGGTACAGGCTAAGATTGAGAACGAAGAACAGGACGTTTGTCCAAAGAGTCCTCCGTCCCTTACACCAGACTATAAGGGTAGAGAAATTCTTATAAAGTGTCAAACAACACTAGGTACGTTTCCGAAATCACATCAGTCACTTCGTCTTCATCTAAAAAAACCTTAAGGGAACGAAAAGGATACTAGGTCGTATACAACCGTTAAACTATATAAAAAGGAAACGGTAAAGATTTAGGTCGAACATGGAGACCTTCAAGAGTCAAGTGTATAACGACTTCGGATCGAACTTCCTAAAACTCGTATTACAACGTTCATACATTTTACTCACGTTAACATGTCATGAAACTTGTAGGAAACCGTAAAGGAAAGAAACCTTAACCTTACTTTTGACTGTAAAAGGTCAGGACACGGGTGACGACTCAAAAGGTTTAAACGACTGTATAACTCACGTCGTGAAAGTGTCGTAGTAGCAAATCATAAACTTTATCGAGTCGACCTTAAAGTAGTGGAGGTGATAGAAACGAGTATCATTACGAAGGATTCCGGGTGAACTGAAGTGTGAGGTTCTATAGACCGAAATCCACTCACTGGTGTTGTAGGACCAATAGACCCAGTAATTCTCGAAAAAAACATGTCAAAAAGACACATAAGAAAGGTGGATTAGAGAAGACTAAGATAATCCGGGAACGGTAAATACTTTCCTCAAAACTTTCAGATCACTAACTAATTTAAAAGACCACAGTCGTAAAAGATACATCGAAAACAACATACAAAGAAGGTAGATACAGAAAGAGGAGAGTCACGAGTTCCACCTGACAAACGTTTTAAGAAGTCAGTCAACTTTAAAGTTCTTATAGAGAAAGAGTATTGGAGGGAAGAAAGTTCAGACAGTCGATGGGACAAGAGACACATGGGTCGGTGTGGAAGGACACGGTGTCGTTCCAACATACTCTCCTCATTTTGGTGGATGTTAAATCTGAGAAGAGGTACGACCTAGTCTCTATGAGATATCCAAACTCCTTTGATGTACATCCACTCTACAGAAGTCGAGGTAAAGGAGTCTCCTCCCTCTTATATTTGTAGACTCTGACTCTTCAGAGGACGATTCTGAGGATCTCTTCTTAGTTCGTCAACGTTGTCTCTTTGTTTTGAAAGAGAAGGAGAAATACACACAATGGACCATACAATATTTAGACCCCGTATAGAATCGATAAATCTCCTTTTCGATTAGTCTATGATCAATTCATGGTGGTTCTTCCTTTACCTCCCCACTTTCAAATCTTTACTCAATAATTCGATCAACAGAGTCTTAGTAACCCTAGAAGTATCAATTCTGGTCTTCCTCTATCATAGGTACTAGTCCATCACTTTATCGACGTGACGAATCCTCAGTACTGAGTCGCATTCTTGACATTGGACTTATTCGTGTGTTTAATGGTTCAACTCGATCTTACTCTCTTTTCACTTATGAGCAAAATGGGACCGTTTTCCATTCCGTAGTCGTTTATGGAAGAAGGACAATAACAGGGGGTAGGTACTCAGACAAGATCTAGACGATAAAGGTACACAAGTAAATTCTCCTTACACTTCTTGAACTAGTAAAGATGAAATATAACGAGACTGTTAAAGTTGTACAAATGTCAGACATAATATAAAGTGGTACGTAAAGGCAATATAGAAAACAAGTCCTACTATTATAAGATCAGACCTCTTGTTGTGCTCCTACTGATTGTACTACGTCGGACTGAAGGTGTGTCCTTTCCTCTCCTTCGGTCGTCGTTCGTTCTTGTACCAAAGAAAATCTTTTCTATAAAGGAGTCCTGAAAGGACTATGGTAAACAATTTCTTCCCTCTATTCTCAAACACGTGTTTAACTTTGTAAACAACAGGTCCCACAATGTTTCTTTTTATGACCAGTTTTCGTTTTGGTAGTGTCAAAAGTAAAATACGTGTACTTCAAAGGGTTAGTAATTAAAGTCAGAAAATATGGGACGGGTCTACAATCCAGTTGGTGAAGACGGTAGAGACGTCTACGTAAAAGGTTTTCCTGTACAAAATCCTTAAGGCTTAGAACACCAGACAGACTAAAAGACGTGAACCTTAGAACAGAGGGATTTCGTACACAATTAGACCGAAGGATTACAGATCTTCATTATCTCCTTCAAAGATACCCTATTGATTAACCCTCAAAAATTTGGACGGACGTGTATTGAGTCTAAGTCGGTTTTATTAGAGAAGATGGAACACTGTTTAAGGATCCATGTTTTAGGGTATCTATCCTTTATGGCTCAAAAATAATTCATTAGACTACCTCGATGATAAAAAAAAAATGTGTTAAGAGTGAAGAATAAGAGATCGCTAGAATAAGAGATGAGTAGTTCTCATATGTTCAACTTTTTGATTACTTGAACAAGTAAAAATTACAACTGGGAGAGAAGTATCCGTCTTCCATACTAACGAAGACAAAGACTCTTGTTTAGGACAGATACGGAGTATCGGGTCGAATTAAATAAAATTAAAAACAAATAAATATATTGTGTACGGCTTCTACCCCGTATATGTCAGAACTTTACACTCTTCCTCGTTCTCTTCACGCCTAAAGGGGGTTTATATAACAAACTTTTTTTATTTCTTTACATTTCACTTTCACTTTCTTCACTTCCTTACATTTTATTGGGGGTTTGGGTAATCACCACTGGTGACTCAAAACAAATAATATAGGTTTATAGTTCCCGATTTTTATGAAATAAAAATTTTTCAGTGTAAGGTTCCTTGAGTTTGTATATGAACATGTGGTCATAATTATCGTCTGATAAGTATTCATTATTTTCTACTTTTGTTGAGTTCACAAGTAGTTGTCTACTTACCTAAGAATTTTACACCTTATATGGGTATTGTCTTACAATAAGTAGGTAATTTTTTTTACAATTATATACGATGTTCTACCAATTTGGAACTTTTATAATACGATTTACTTTATTCGGTCTGTGTTTTCCTGTAAACAGACTCCATGACTCTTATCCGTTTAAGTATCTTTACCTTTCATGTTATCGCGAATGGTCCCCGGTCCAGTTCCCCTCTTACTCGTCAACGAAAAATTCCCCGTGTTTTAGAGACAAGTTCTATTACTTTGTCAAGACCTTTGTGATTACTATCAACATGTTATAACACTTACATGAATTACGACGACTAAACATACGAATTTTATCAATTTTACCATTTGTTTGTTTATTTTGAGATTATTTTAGACTAGTCATAAAGGTTCTACCCTTTTTTTCGTATACGGTCAAGATTTCGTAGACTCTTCTGAATGTGGTGAACTGTTATTAAACAGTATTTGAAAAACCAAACGCTAGTTTCCTCAAGTGTAGTTGGGGTCGTATTACTAAGTCGTATTTATAAAAGATCAGTGATCCGGTGTGACTAATGTAGTGAAGGAATCAGAAGTCTGAACATGTAAAAGTCTGTCGAGAGTCATTGTGGAATACGGTGAAACTTGTCGCTTCACGCTAGAAACTCAGTGTGTAACCGACTTAACACATCCGAGAAGACAGAAAAAGTATCAATGGTATCTTTGACCCATCGGTAACACAACACTCCTCTGTTATTCTCGTAGATTCCCACATGTTAGTTTCAATTGGTGCAAAGTACCAAGTATTAGAGAAGGTCGACTGAGGTACACACTAATAGTACAAGTGTAACCCTCATATTTGTATGTTGGGTTTCCTGAGACCCTTGACTTCGGTTCTTTGGTAGAGTGGGTACGTCCGCAGGGAGGGTTGGAGGAGGGGAGTTTCTAAACACTTTCTTTGTGTACTTTCTTTGTCGTACACTCGGAGTCCACAAAGGTTAATATATATAGGGAGTACACTCGTCTCTAAAGGATTAAGTTTTGTATAAAATCGAGTTTATCAGAAGGAATATGAACTTCTGACACATAGAAGTCCTCTTAAAGTAGACTCAGTATAGGATAAGTAACTGTGAAGTAGTTATTGTTGTAGAGGAGACTCGAGAAGACATTCTCGTGAAGGAGAGACCCACCAGTTTTTATGTAACGTAAATTCGTGACTAATAAAAATACTTCGTGGGAGAGTCTTTCACATATTGGAAAACGGGAACGTTCTTTTTCTCTTTATTTACGAGTCACGCCATCTAAAGAACAGTCACTGTAGTGGTACCTCAAAAGATCGTGTTCGGATTTGGTAGAAGGACGAGTTCCGGTCAGTCAGAGAGAGATCTTTACCATTTCTTCCTCCTTCTGACTCACTATATTATATAGAGGATACGACTATATTTAGTAATTGACGGATTTACAATTATTGATGAGTCCGTTCTGATAAGTCCCTAATGTTTCTTTCTTACACCCAAACCTCGTAAAACAAAAGGATGCAAAGAACTTACTTTCTAAATTCTGACTAGGAAATCCGAAGTCGTCGGAATCTGTCGTCGTTCGAAATAGAATACCAGGGTCTTGAAACGGTGAAGTAACAACGGAGACGCTCAACCCACATCGTGAGACGAATTTTGGTAGAATATCCTCAACACACTCTAAATAAAATACTTCATAGACTTACTATTCATAACAATTTATTATAAGTGACAAATCCCTTTGTAAATAGATGTCTACCTACTTGATGTACTTAATATTACTTTTGTTTGGGGTTTGAAATGGAAGACGACTTATACGGTGTTTTTATCCACTCATAAAATTCGGGATAGGGTTATGAAAAGGAGAGAGAGACAATGTGTGTGTGTGTGTGTGTGTGTGTGTATGTGTGTGTGTGTGTATGTGTGTGTGTGTGTAAAAATACTAAAACCGTACTTTATCACTTTCTTTAATACTTTCCTATTTAACAAGAATACTACTTCACAAAAACCAATTAACGGTTACTCGGAACATCTCCTTAGGTTTAAAAGTCTAGTCATAGTCCCGATCTCAAGACCTCCCCTATTTGAGGATGAGAACCGTGAATTATGGTTTAGATTCATCTCCTCCGTAAGTAATCTTAGATCGGTAGACTCAATTCAAATTTTACATACCATTGTTATGTTGAAACCTTAGTTTATTATATTTACCAATGGTGAGTTAATACATATATTTTTGTGAACTTTATATAGATTATCAGTATAGCTCTTGTATCGGTATAATAAAACTCGTGTAATGTTCTGTTTTGTCTACGTTTATCTTTATAATAAAAAGTCAAGTCAAGTCAGCGAATCAGCACGGACTACTAAACGTTGGGGTACTTGGCGTCGTGCGGTCCGGAGGGACAGGTAGTGGTTGAGGACCTCAAAGGGGTTTGAGTACAGGTAACTCAGTTACTACGGTAGGTTGGTGGAGTAGAAGGCAATAGGAGCAGAGGAGGACGGGAGTTAGAAAGGGTCGTAGTCCCAGAAAAGTTTACTCAGTAGACAAGTGTACTCCACCGGTTTCATAACCTCAAAGTCCAAGTTGTAGTCAGGAAGGTTACTTGTGGGTCCTGACTAGAGGAAATCCTACCTGAACAACCTACAAGAACGTCAGGTTCCCTGAGAGTTCTCAGAGGAGGTTGTGGTGTCAAGTTTTCGAAGTTAAAAAACCACGAGTCGAAAGAAATATCAGATTGAGAGTGTAGGTATGTACTGGTGACCTTTTTGGTATCGGAACTGATCTACCTGGAAACAACTGTTTCATTACAGAGACGAAAAATTATATGATACATCCAACCAGTATTAGAAGGAAGGTTCCTCATTCCTAAAAAATTAAAGTACCAACTTTAGTGGTAGACGTCACTAAAACCTCGGGGTATTTTATTCAGTCGGTGACAAAGGTGAGAAAGGGGTAGATAAACGGTACTTTACTGTCCTGGTCTACGGTATTGGGTCGAACACGAAGAAGGTCGGGTCGCAAAGAGTACTACATGAGACGTATCTTCAATTTATTCGTCCCACTGTTATATGTTGGGACTGTATGAGGAAAAGGATAAACCTTGGTCAGACACTAAGGTACAGGTCAAGATTGACAACGAAGGACTGGACGTATGTCCAAAGAGTTCTCCGTCCAGTCCACCAGACCATAAGGGTAGAGAAAGTCTTAAAAGGTGTCAAAGAACACTAGGTGTGTCAATTTCCGAAACCGTATCAGTTATTTCGTCTTTATCTACAAAAAGGCCTTGAGAGAACGAAAAAGCTTCTAGGTCGTCTACAACCGTCAAACTAGAGACTAAAGAGACGGAAAAGATTTCGGTCGAACTTGTAGACCTTCAAGTACCAAGTGCATAACGACTTCGGACCGAACGTCTTAAAACTCGTAATGAAATGATCGCACACTCTCCTCACGTTAACACGCCATCAAACTCGTAAGAAACCGTAACGGAAAGAAACCCTAACCTTACTTTTGACTGGAAGAGGTCAGGGCACCGGTGACGACTCAAAAGGTTTAAACGACCGTATAACTCACGTCGTGAAAGTGTCGTAGTAGAAAGTCCTAAACTTTATCGAGGTGACCTTAAGGTAGTGAAGGTTATCGAAACAAGTATCACTACGAAGGATTCCGGGTGAAGTGAAGTGTAAGGTCTTACAGACCGAGATCCCCTTACTAGTGTGGTAGCACCAATAGACCCAGTATTTCTAGAAAAAACATATCAAGACACATAAGAACGGTGGAGAAGGATTATAGAAGACGAAGACAATCCAGGTATGGTAAAGACAGTAAATGGCTCGGGTAGAAACGTACTTGACAAGGGAACCATAGAGATTAAAAGAACTTCTCTAGAGATCAGAAAGGGTAAGATAACAAAAGGAGATGAAACGTAAGTAGGGACTCCTTCCGAAAGAATAGAGAGGAACGATAAGAAACCTTGAGACGTAAGTCTACGAATATAGAAAGGAAAAGAGGAAACGAAAAGTGAAGAGAAGAAAAGTGTCGATAAACATTCCGGAAGAGTCTATTGGTAAAACGAAAAAACGTAAATAAAAAGGACCCCTACCAGAACTAGGGACAGAGGACATGTTACAGTACTTGGAGGCAGGTATCAAGTAGTCCATGAGATAGTCTAGATCAGGGAATTTAGATAAATAGTAAAGGTGACATATTAGTATTCCCTAAACTAAATCCAGTATGGACTTACCAAATCACCAAAAGGGATGAAAGAAGTTAAATTCAGACTTAAACCGTTATTCCTCAAGTACTAGACTCGGTGTCAGTCGAGGACCAGAACAAAAACGATTGAAATATCTCGCAGAGGTAGAAACCGACGTTTCTTATATTAGTTAGACTAAAGTCACAACCGGTAGACCACTACAGGTACACATCTCAGAAGAGAACACAGCAACCTTCTCCCACAAAAGATACTGGTCACGCAAGAGAACCGTTTTGAGATAGTCGTAAACGGGACGAAGTAGGACGTGAAATTCCGGTTTAGACGGACAATGAGGTCCACAAAGAAGTGAAGAATGAGAACGTAAGGTCAGGGGATATTACTTTTCCTGTAGAAAAAACCCACAATCAAGATTTTCGGGACCCTCCAGAAGTATCTTAGTAGGTTGTAGTCGTAGAAGTCGTAATGACCAGTCCCGTATCTGAACGTAATGGTACTATAATTTACCAAACGGAACCTTTGCTTGTCTCTTATAAGACAACAAAAACTCTGACATAGGTTTATGACGTAAAACCTGAGAAAACAACTGGTACTATCGATGAGGTAAAGAAGATTCCCTAGGAGGGGGTGTCATCATCTAATTTACCAGTAGACTCAATTTAAGTGTGTAAGGTCAGATAAAATCAAACGATTAAGGATCTTACGGTTACAAGTGAGAACGGTAGAGGACAAACTGGTGAAGGTTAAACGGAACTAACTACCTGGATTGTAAGGTCCAAGAATACGTTATAACGAGAAATGTCATAGTCTAGAACGAAGATAGTGGTCAGTGTAGGTGTTGACCCACAAGAAAAACGAAACCGAGGTAGGAAGTGAGAAAGACCTCAATAAAGAGGTGACTAGAGGTCATCGTAAAACCTAGGTCATCAGCCGCGTCCTCGTCATCACCGTGTCATGTCCTCGGAGGTTCCAGTCCTCACCGTCGACACTCCTCTATGGGGTATAAGTTTCATTTTCTTTGGGTTCATTCTACCATCCGCGGTTCTCTCCCGTAGTATCCCGTCTGTCTGACGTTGGTGTTAGGTACTAGTGTACCTGGTATCGGAACAGATTGAGTTACTTTGATTCGGTACGGGACACCCCGGTGGGTTCTACCTACCCAGTACCACCTCTATAGACTGTCTTACACCAGGTGACCTCTTCCCTTACCGTTTGGTGAAGTCATAAGAACGGAGCTCTTGGGGTACTTGTCATACTTTTCCGTTTTTCTATCCTGTGACTTTCTACTTGAGGGGTCCAGTCATCCACGGGTCATACGATGACTACTAGTCACCTCTTTATTGAGGATTTTCAAAATAAAAATCTCCTCAAGATAAAAGGATTATGACTCTAAAATAAAAAGAATCCGATTTCTGTTCAAGTCGTACGAGACGACACGTACGAGTCAACGAGTCAGTACAGGCTGAGAAACGTCGGGGCACTTGGACGGTCCGAAGAGACAGGTTCCTTAAAAGGCCTTTCTCATGACCTCCTCCATCGATAAAGGAAGAGGTCCCGTAGAAGAGATGGGCTCCTGTCTTGGACGTAGAGAACACAGAAGACGTAACCGTCCTATTAAGAAATGTTGACGTGGTGAACCCTTCGGGAGTCGTACAACTTACGGTACGTTAAAGTATGTTCGGACAACGAATACAAAATGGTGTCATACTTGTCACATTTTGGAAACCCTAATAGACTTTTGTCTTAGTAGACAAGATTTATCCGACTCAAGCACAGACATAACACCAGGATCTTTCTCCCCCTTTCCAAAGAGATTCATTCTCCGGTTATCTTAACGACCCGTCGGTTTAAACCGGAATTATAGTTGTCTAATCCACTCATTATTATGATGAAAGACGGACGTAATGTGTAATCTAAAATATAATCAGTTATTTTTTATTAAAATCCTGACCTTCCTCCTTGTGACATTGGTACTCGTCTTCATGGTATCCTTGACGAAAAATTCGAGTTCGGAGTATGAAGAACGAGACGACTTTTGTCCCTTTAGTGTTCCGTAAGTCCTACCTACATCGACCCCTTCTGTGGGTGAGTGTTCTACCAAGTAAATGTACCGTCCGTTTGACCATGTCTGACGAAAGGGGTTCCGTCAAAACTGAAGGGGAGTGTGTTGAATGAGTCCAAGGTTCTTACTTACAGGAGTCTTCGTCCTTCACTTTCGATGGGTTAAGGAGTTCCAGACCTACGTCTTGTACGTGAAACGGTACAAGTTGATAATCAGTTCGTCAATGTCTCGGGTACGAGTTCCCCTCCTCTGTATCTGTGGTGAAGAGATGTCCTCTGGGATAAAAATTCGGTGGTGATACATATTTAGTAGTTTTGTTTTCGTAAGAAGAAAAATTGAACTAAAACGGGAATATTAGAATGGACCCGTACAGACAGGGTTAGAACCTTTTAATTCATGTAGGGGTTCAAGTCGATCATTTAGGACTACAAAGTTTCTTAGTGTTGTTTTGTCCGTTCTTTGACACACCGGAATGGAAATAAATCCCCGAAGGGTCTACCGTGCCACCATTTGTTGGGTGGATGGTTACGTCCTCTACGTTCTCTCCGTCCAAGCCAGGGACCCACCCTTTCTAGAGGATCTCTTCCTTTTCTTTGGGTGAGGTCATAAGAACGAACCTCTTAGACGTCCCTGTCTCCTCGGACCACCCGATGTCAGGTACTCCAGAGTTTCTCGACGTGTGTCGACTCGTTGATTTGTTGTTGTGGAAATGACCCCATACAACAGTTAAATTGACTTTGTTCCCTTTAGAGAAACTTTGTAACAGGACTTCGTTATTAACCGAGGTCTCTAATATTTGATAGAGAAATTAAAGAACGTGGTTGTAAGTTCTTAGGGAATTACAAAAGGGGAGAAGGAAATTAGTGGCTTTAGATCCACCTAATCGACCTCTACATAGAATTTCCCGAACATCAACAGACAACTCAGACATAAAACGTTCGAATAAAAAAGGGACACTACGTAAGAATTAGTGATCAATAAGACTCGTAGATGATATACGATCCGTGACCCTAAAAAAGTTCTATGTACTAAACAAGAAAATACCCTCAGTATCTGGTCACCCTCTCTATGAAAATTATTTCATTTCTTAGGATTTTATTTCTTAGTTTCTTTATGATTTTATTTTGATTTATATTTTAATGTACACGAAAGACCTTGTACCTCGTAAGGTTTATCCACGGTACCTCGACTAAAATTCTTTGTTCACTTCTACAAAGTTCGTTCACCTCTGTTCGGCTAGTCGTGTACACCGTTTATCTTCAGTGATCCACCCGCCGAGACTCTTTACCAGTAAGTATAATCACACACGCATATTCTGTCTTATTTTCTTCCTTGTTCCTTTACCCCGATTCTTTTCATCTAACTCGGTATAGTACTCACAACACGAGGTCCCGGTTCACAAACTTGAACGAGAGCACACAATATCTTCCCTTTATCATTAAGGTCTAAGAGGAAATCTTAGACCGTCGTGTGACCGATCACTATCTCTTAAATAGGGTGATATTATGTCGCCGATAAACAACTTCTTTGGAGTTGAAAAGGTTTAAACCAAAAATATTCTGAACGAAATTTTCTTTTATATCTAGTCCCTTAAAGATCGATGTATATGTGTCAACTATTTGAATTTTTGGTATCTCGTTTATACCACTAACTAATAAGGTTCGAAACTGTTGACTCGTCCTGGGTGGTTTGAAGGGACCACCGAGTCTACCATTTCTTAGACGGACGTCACGTCCTCTGGTCCATAGGTAGGGACCCAACCCTTCTAGAGGACCTCTTCCTTTACCGTTGGATGAGGTCATAAGAACGGACCTCTTAAGATACCTGTCTCCTCGGACCGCCCGATGTCAGGTACCCCAGCGTTTCTCAGCCTGTACTGAACCGGTGATTGTGTCTGTGTGTCCTGGGACACCACGGAAGGACCCTGTCTGAGGAGGAGGTAAGAGAGACGAAATCGAGAAATCGAGGAGAGACTCCATGGAACTACCGTCATCGACTCCGTGTAAAGGACTCAACAAAATGTCTAAGTTTTGGGGGGGTGGTTTACCTTCTACAATTAATCAACTACTAATACTCGTGTCTCGGGGTCCGGAGATCCTTGGTGTCCTGACTTTTTCAATTGGGGACACTGTGATGGGACAATGGATTGGTAGTCTCTTGACACGTGTTTGACCAGTGTTCCACACTGGTGGGGGCGGGTGGAGACAGTGGACCAAAAATTTTTACGAAACGGCTTTAGGAAACCACAAAACTCCCCACACTCCGAAAGGGACACCGAGTCCACCATTTCTTAGACGGACGGTTACGTCCTCTGAAGTCAAGCTAGGGACCCAACACTTCTAGGGGATCTCTTCCTTTACCGTTAATAACAGATCTTTTAAGGTACCTGTCTCCTCGGACCACCCGATGTCAGTCACACTAGTGTTTCTCGACCTATGTTGACTTTTGTGTGCGTGTGTGGATAGAGGTACGTAGGAGTCAAGGAGTCACAATCAGTGAGTAAGCACGGGCTAAACGTTGGTTACCTGACATCGGGTGTTCCGAAGAGATAGGTACCCTAAAAGGTCCGTTCCTATGAGTTACCAAACAGTAAAGGAAGAGGTCCCCTAGAAGGGTTGGGTCCTTAGTTTGGACCCAGAGGAAGTGACATCCGTCTAAGAAATGGCTCACTCGATGGTCCCT
The DNA here is from genome assembly GCA_006410555.1 of Capra ibex. Taxonomy (NCBI): domain Eukaryota; kingdom Metazoa; phylum Chordata; class Mammalia; order Artiodactyla; family Bovidae; genus Capra; species Capra ibex. The sequence goes on from SJYO01018757.1 coordinate 69,260,599, forward strand.
TCGGGAAGAGGGACCGGGATGTAATTTGGAAAGAAACGAGGTTTGAGGTTGGAAAGTCAAACAAACCGGAGTGACACACGATCCGTGTTTTAGGCACGTTTGTGAAACCCAAGTCTCATTTCCAGACAGAAATATCAGTAGTACCAGGAAAATTTTACGAAAGTGGTAATATACGACAATCTTGTTTCGTATGTCTATGAGTTTCCGTCGGTACCAGACGTACTATTAAGGGGGAAGGGATGGGTCTTTAAACCACAATTCCGTTATAGTTAGATATGTTACATCGAGTATAAGGGACCGATTATCTACCGTATAACAGGTTGGAAGGAATACTTTTATACGATAGTCCTTTAACGGTACAAGTTCCTCGACAGAGTCTTTTACTCCTCCCATAGAATAATTCTCTTTTCTTACCTCCACACTCGGATTTAACTTTTCTACAGAACTCGATAAGATGATTACAGAATATTTTAAAAGTTCATTTTTGAAGTGCCCCCTACCCTATGAGATTAAAATTTTTCTGAAAACTTTTACAGGATAACTCTAACTAGCTATACGAAAGGACCCCTGAAGGATCCACCGAGCCGTCATTTCTTGGACGGACGGTCACGTCCTCTGCGTCCTCGATGTCCAAACTAGAGACCCAACCCTTCTGGGGGACCTCCTTATTTACCGTTGGGTGAGGTCATAAGATCGGAACCTTTAGGGTACCTGTCTCCTCGAAGCACCCGTGTCAGGTATCCCAGACTTTCTCAGTCTATATTGACTCGTATGTGTGTTATACGAAAAGATTTGCACGGGCTAAGCAAAACGGTTTGACTTTTAGGTGTTTCATTTTTACTTTGAGTAGTGTCAAGTTCTGGATGTTACCGAGAACGAGTGGATAGCAGACTTTGGGGTTCACTTTAGATTTTACGTGATTCAGAAGATCAACTAAAGATCAGAGAGGGAAGATATAGATACATGTGTAATGACAAAGTTAATCGTTGAATAAAAATACATCAGGGGGATTTTTACAAGAGTTTCTGCGTAATAGGACGGGGGGTAATACACTTCGGGGGGTAGAGAGGACATAACGACCCCTAACAACTAACAGTTCCCCAACTCAAAGGGTACCAGTGATTACTGAAGGAGGACTTAAGTTGTACCCGACAAGGCCAGAACGGAAGACGTACACGACAGAAAAGGGTGTCAGACTTGTGTTGGTAGTCCGACCTGTGGTGGTCTTAGGAAGGGTGGGGTTTGACGAAGGATGAGTCCCGACATACTACACATGTCGTATATCGCGTAGTATGATCATGTCTTCCAAACACACTCGGACAACGTTTCGTTTATCGTCTCGACTTACAGATTGTAAGACAAGAATTCAGAAACCCCGTAAGGATATGAGACGTGGGTTAATGTTACACACTTAAAAAAGAGGATGTGGTTCTCTAAAAGTCTGTTGTCGACCAACAGGTTGTTAAATTGAGTTAAGACTGATAGATGGACCTCCCTCGTAGTCTACGGTGTCCAATTCTCGAGTCAGGATATGCTACGAGTGGGAGTGGTGAAGAAGTCTGCGGGTAGGGTTCAGGTCGAACAGTGTGCCCGAGGACTTCTTGGCCGATATCTACCGTCCAAGGGGAGGAACGTATCTAATTAAACGGTCTCACCGAGTGTCTTGAGTCTTTATAAAGTGAGAGATCTAGTGACCAAATAATACACACGATTAAGTGAAGTCAGTATAGCCTGAGAAACGTTGGGATACCTGATATCGGGTGGTCCGAGGAGACAGATACTCTAAGAGGTCCGTTCCTATGACCTCACCCAACGGTATGGGAAGCGGTCTCCTAGAAGGACCGGGTCCCTACTTGGGTACAGAGGACGTAGAGGACGTAATCGTCTACCCAAGAAATGGTGATCGCGGTGGACCAAATAATATTTTCCTTGTCGGTCTCCTTTCTCTACGTGTCCCGTTCCACACCCCTTCCCCGTCCCTCGAAGGGGGTCTCGTGTGGTAAGAGGAGGTTAGAAGCACACAAGTGGTTGGTGTTTAAGAGGTTTGGGTAGGAAGGCCACAAAATACCTGTACAGTGATGTCTCGGTACAAACCAATTCATTAACCGACGACGACGACTTAAGTAGGAAAGAAGGGAGGAACCTCCAGTCACTCCCACCCTGACTCTCCAGGTCGGGAGATTAGTGTACCAATCAAGGGGACCGTTGGTCGGCGGAGGAATCCACAAAGGATTTTTAGTGAATAATTACATTGTTTTCTTTGGAAACGAGAGTAGTATCCTTTAAGAGACCACCACGTCTCCAATTTCGCAGACGGACGTTACACCCTCTGGACCCAAGCTAGGGACCCAACCTTTCTAAGGGACCTCTTCCTTTACCGTTGGGTGAGGTCATAAGAACGGACCTCTTAGGGTACCCGTCTCCTCGGACCACCCGATGTCAGGTGACCAGTGTTTCTCAGCCTGTGCTGACTCGCTGAAGTGAAAGTGAAAGAAAGTGAAAGTGTCCTTTAAGGTTCCCAAAATCCTTGAGACATGGTCCTGTCCGTAACTCTTACACACGAGTCAGTGTAGGTTGAGAAACGCTGGGGACCTGACATCGGGTGGTTCGAGGAGACAGGTACCCTAAAGGGTCCGTTCTTATGACCTCACCCCACGGTAAAGGAGGAGGTCCCTAGAAGGACTGGGTCCCTAGCTTCGGAGTAGAGAATACAGAGGACGTAATCGTCCGTCGAAGAAATGGTTGACTCGGTGGACCCTTCGGGGTGGTCCTTGTCCGCCTTCTGGTTTATATATAGAGAACAACATTTAGTGTTACAGTGTGGTGGAGAGCCTTGAAGAGTTCCGGTAAGGGGAGTATTTTCGAGGTAGTCGGAGGGAAGAATCGGGGTGTAGGAATCAAAGGAGTCAAGTCAAGTCAAGTCAATGAGCCAACACAGGGTGAGAAACTCTGGGGTACTTAGCGTCGTGTGGTCCGGAGGGACAGGTAGTGGTGGAGGGCCTCAAGTGAGTCTGAGTACAGGTAGTTGAGTCACTACGGTAGGTCGGTAGAGTAGGAGACAACAAGGGAAGAGGAGGACGGGGGTTAGGGAGGGTCGTAGTCTCAGAAAAGGTTACTCAGTTGAGAAGCGCACTCCACCGGTTTCATGACCTCAGAGTGGAAATCGTAGTAAGGAAGGTTTCTTTAGGGTCCCAACTAGAGGAAGTCTTACCTGACCAAACTAGAGGAACGTCAGGTTCCCTGAGAGTTCTCAGAAGAGGTTGTGATGTCAAGTTTCCGTAGTTAAGAAGTCGCGAGTCGAAAGAAGTGTCAGGTTGAGAGTGTAGGTGTGTACTGATGACCTTTTTGGTATCGGAACTGATCTGCCTGGAAACAACCGTTTCATTACAGGGACGAAAAGTTATACGACAGATCCAACCAGGATTGAAAGGAAGGTTCAGACGAAAATTGAGAGGTGGGTGGGGTGGTGAAGGTGTCAATTGGAGTGACAATGAGGAAAATACTTTTCAATGGGAAAGGTCGAACAAAACAATTTCGGTTAGTAAAAGGTTTTCGTTGTCATCAAGGTTTAAGTAATTCATTATAGAAGACGTGTTTCAGGAGATTAGTCGTCACTTAAAATAGTCATATTTTACGACTTTACAATAAACCAACACGAGGGATTGTCAAAGTAAACCATTAAAAAAATATCTCTCTTCCCTTTTTATGTCGATGACTCGTGTGTGAACCATGGTCGGTGACTCGATCTATGCAATTCCAAAGTAAAGTATGAGTCCGTCGTACCCGAGGGGTGTGGTTTCACCCGACCTCAAACCAGCACCGACGAAAAGAGTGTGGACCGACTCACGTACTCCCTAATGAAGACTGTTGGTAGATGAAGTGAAGGTGTCTCCGCACGTTGCAACGAAAGAGCACGACACATCACGTACCCGAAGGGTCCACCGCGATGACTATTTCTTAGGTGGACGGTCACGTCCTCTGTTTTCTCTGTGTCCAAGTCAGGACGCGGCCTTTGTAGGGGACCTCCTCCCGCACCGTTAGGTGACGTCATAAGAACGGACCCTTTATGGTACCTGTCTCCTCGGGCCACCCGGTGTCAGGTATCCCAATGTATCTCAGTCTGTGTTGCCTTTTACGAGCAGTTTCTAATTAGAGTTCTCGTCAACGTAACTTAGTGGACCCTCGAATAATCTTTAGGTAGTGGAATCTTCGGTGGATCTGGTTGACCCAATCTTAGATGTAGGATTAAGATAAGGAGCCACCAATCATACGTGTAACTTGAATCTCTTCGTGATTTAATCTCTTGAGACATGTAAAGATGATAGTATATTTGAAGTGTTTACGAACAAGTAATTCGAGACATAAGTTGATCCTGACGACCGAGTCTCATACTCCTACGGTTAACGGGATGTAGAGGGGAGTAGTGAAGGGGGACTTTTTGCGTTTTTATTAAAATTGAAAAAGGAAAGAAATAAATAGTAAAACCGACACGACTCAGAAGCAAGACGTACAGCTGAAAGAGAACAACTCTACTCACCTACGATGAGACGTAACGTCGCGAGCCCAAGGAGTTACGCCACCGAAGAGAGCGCCACGAGTCCGAGGCCCGCGCTCCCGAAGTCCTCGACATCAAACGTCTGCGTCCTTAGTACCGTGTGTCCAAGTCGACGAGGGACCGTACACGCTAGAAGGGCCTAGTCCCTAGTTTGGGTACAGGGGACGTGACCGTCCGCTTAAAAATAGGTAACATGGCGGGTTCTTCAGTTTTTTTAGTTTCAAATTATTCCGTTCTCATTACTCTTTCCTTTCCGAAATCAAGGTTTGACTTCGATAAGTGTTTTTAAATTTTTGTTACAAGTCTAAAGATCAAGGGAAGGTATTGGGGTATTTTATTCCAAAAAAGGGGTGTGGAAACATTTACGAAGTAAAAATTTAAAACACTTAAATAGGTGAGGTAGATCTATTATTTACACGATGAAAACAAACAATCGTTGATTTCTTGTATGTGAAACAATTCTTGACATTAACGGTACAAAATCTTTAATACAGGGACTTTCTTCATAATGTCAAATTGGAAGTGAATATAATCCTTGCAAAATGCTTGTATACATTTACGACAAACTTAAACGGTTTACCTCTAAAACGATCAAGAAAATGTCGATTGTTTTTGGTGATATCTACAGGTAGTAATAGACCACAAAGAAACGATTGAAACCCAAATAAACGAATAAAAAACGATATAAAAATTCTTCCTCTCTAATCTTTTCTATACCCTAACACAATGTCTTCTTATTTAATGTGTAATGTCCGAATAAGTTTTAGAAGTTTATAACTTGTTTACCCCTCCGCAAGTCCTTCGAGTTTCCTCTATGTGAGTCGACCAAAAATAAATTTGAGTTTATGAAAAAAATTTTTTTGATTTGAAAAGTCAAAGGAAATCTAAAATAGTCGTTTCAAAAGTGTCCGAGAGAAACCATATTTTTATTCGGATTATATAATGAAACTTAATTTTATTATTTACATATCGGTATAATATTTCTAAAACTTTCGATATCTTTGTCCATGTGAACTTCGGTCATGTATGTGAGAAATATAGGGCAAACAAAAAAAAAAAAGAGGAAAAACAAAAAGTCACCATGGTGACCGGACGGAATACATTAAAATAATATCCGTATCATGTATAACGAAGTCAGAAGCATTTGATCTACTAGTAACCCAGTTTAGAGTACCGGATAAATAGATAAGTGAATGATAAAGGTTTACGAAGGATAATATTCGTCACGAAGGTCTTTGTATAAGTCCCTGAAGGGACCACCAGGTCACCAATTCTTAGACGGACGGTCACGTCCCTGTACCCAAGTCGAGGGCCAGACCCCTCTACGGTGTCCGGCGTCTCGTCGATTCGAATACACGGTGTCGATGGCTCGGACGTGATACCTCGGGCTCCCGACGTTTATGACTTCGGTCACTCGGAGCCCGGACGCGTGGCGTCTCTCCTCATCGGGACGAGAGACGTCGATCTCTTTCACGCACATCGCGTTTCTGGGTCGTATTGGGTTTTATTTATTTTATTTCCCAAAGAATTTTTTTTCTTTCTAGTATAAGTACGTATAGCGAAAAGATGTATAACCCAAAACTCTCCTATAGGTTTTTACGATTTTATTTTATCTTCTCAAATTAACTTTTGAGATTGACCTATTTTGTACTTACAAAAGATTTACTGAGAGGGTAAGAGTTTAAGTTTTTACTTTCTTTTTTTTAGACCTTTTTTTTCGAGTATTCATTGATAGGTCCATTGAATTTTTGTGAAAAAAGAGTCATTAATGGACCTTTCAAACTTAAATTAGGGGAAGGACTGACTTGAAACGAAATGTACTTGTCTGTGATAGGAATTCCAATCAGTCATGTCAATTTCGAGACCCATGAGGTTCAGAATCGAGAAGTTTAATAAATACAGTCGTTTCTTTGCAAAATTGGTTCCCACCTTACTAATCTTAAGATTATGCATACAAAATACCCCAATGATGGTTCCTTATAGTCGAAAGAAGTAATTGACAAGTAAGAATCTCTTGGTGTGACTATAAAGAAAAATTTTAAAAATAACCTCATACCAACAAAATGTTACAACACAATCAAAGATGACATACTGTTTCAGTTAGTCGATACGTATATCTATATAAGGGAAAATAAAAATTTAAAGGAAATCCAGTGGTGTCTCGGGATTCATCCCAAGGGACTCGATATGTCAATCTAAGAGTAATCAATAGATAAAATATGTATCAATAGTTATTGTATATACACAGTTAGAGGGGTTTTATTTGTTTTGACCCAGTGAATGCCTCTGTACCTACCTGGATCTCTGACGGTATCTGTCACTTCATTCAGTCTTTCTCTTTTTGTTTATATATAATTGTGTGTGTTCACTTTAGATCTTTTTACCGTGTCTACTAGAATAAACGTTTTGTCTGTGTCTATGTCTCCTGTTTACATGCCTGTGGTTCCTTCCTTCCCCCTCATTCTACTTGACTCTCTGACCCTAACTGTATATATCTGATAACTACAAAGAGTATGGGTAAATAAGAGACGACAACCAGAAAGTAAAAGTTCACATACAGTTTTAGGTTACCTTTTTTTTTAGAGTCTGTTTACTGCTTGTTCGTGAGATTTCAATTCTCTTTTTCTAATCACATAACACGCTGTTATTAAAACGTTTCTGTGACGACGACGAAACCTTTGGGATTTCAATAGGAAGGGTCTGATCTACCCACTACATCCGTGTTCGTGCAAACCTTCTCGTGGCACCGGACCGTCGGAAAAGAAGACACTTGTGTCTTAAAGACTCGAGTCTTGTGACAACTGTTTACTATTAATTAAATTAACACTTGTCGACAAAGGATTCGGACACGGAAAAGTTCACTCCCCCGACTTGTGTTTGTGTCAGTGGTCGGTCCGTGACCCTCCTGTCCTGAAGTCTCTTGTGCGACGGGAACGAGACCTCTGTGCCTCTTCATGTAGAAGACTTTTTGTACCTTTGCAAGATAAAGAAGTAAAATCCTCCTCGGAGAACAGAGGTGAAGAACTTAAAACAATGACTTAGAGTGAACCCTTGTAATCGTTTACTGTATAGGTTTTACATTGACTAAAACAGGTATCCTTTACTCTGTTGGGGCCTAGTAAGAGTTTTTCGTATTACTCAGTTGTCAATTCATAATGTTAAGGAATAACTCCGTCGATCTAAACACAATTCAGGACCCCACATTGAAAAAAAAGAAGTACTTTCATCTAACACAATCTTTAAGTTCTAATTACTAGGGATTGTTGACATTACCTCTTCCTTTACCATTGGGTGAGGTCACAAGAACGGACCTCTTAGGGTCCTTACCCCCTCGGACCACCCGACGACAGACACCCCAGCGTGTCTCAGCCTGTGCTGACTTCGCTGAATCGTCGTCGTCGTCGCCGTTGTTGGCATTTTTCATACTAATCACCCTTTACATGTTAATTTGTACCACCTCTGATAACTTCGACTTCACTAAGACCCGAGGCATACGTCAATAATCCAGGGTTATACGAATAGAGGACAACTAAGATTAGTCTGAATCGGTTAATTAGTGAAATTGAGTATTAAGTTTGGACATGACGACTGTTGTCGGTAAAATATCGGACTTCAAATCTCTTACACCTTAAGAAGTAACGACAATAAACGAAAACGGAGGTAAAACGAGAATTTGAATAAGACTTGACAAAAAGTTTAATGAAGTGAAGGTAGATCAGTATATGTTAATCAAAACAAGGTAAGGGTGTTTCTTTTTATGACATCTTCTCTAAAAAAAACCGACGTGACGTGTCGAACATCCATAAGGGGTTGGTCCATAACTTGGGTCTGGGAACCGTCATTGTTATGTTGTCTGAGAATTGGTGACCTGGTGGTCCTTTAAGGACGACTTCTAAACTCAAAGTTTCTTTTCATAACGAACTGAACTTCGGAAGTTTACCTTGGAGTCTTCTTAAATAAAAGTTAGTATAGATATGTTATCTCGTATATATAGTCTTGTATGTATTATATATATATTATACATATAGCCTTCTTCTTTATAACACAAGCATATACGACCACTGACTTTTTGTATAGGTGACTGGATTGAATAATTTCATCCACCAATGAATTCAAACCCTAACTTTCTTCAGAACCCTTTGGACCGACGACTTCTTATAGACATGACAGTTTTGTCAATGTGGTCCATGGGAACTCCCAAAGTTCTTAAAGATGACATTAAATCGATAACAGATAGGTCCGTGTTAAATCGGTACTATTCAAGATCTAAAATGTCTCGGTTGGACTAAAGTTTAGTGATAAGATAACAGAAACTTAGTAGCAAAGAGTTTTATATATATAATCATGGGTTTGAAATGTATGGTCCAACGTGTTTTTCAGACCTTCACTAAGGGTTTACGGTCTGGTTAAAAACTAAATATTATATGAAACCAGTGACATATATATTAAAATTTTTCATTATATACTTTGATAAACGTTCGTTACATAAGTTGTGTCTTACGGACTCACGGTCGAGACAAGAGTGGCTGACAAGTGGAACGAGGCCCCACAGGACCCGACCCCATCCACACTCTTTGTCTGTTCAATAGACGGAAGTGTCTCGAATATAAAATCACTACCCTCTGGTTGTTACTTATCCATTCACGTCGTTACGTCGGACAATCTTCCACGACAATACGACCCTTTGTTTTGGCCCCTCCCAGTCTTCCCTTCCGATCTCACCCAAATGACTTTAAAATTTGTGTAATCTGTCCCTTCCTCAGGGATTCCACTGTGGTGTCGACTATCCCTCCTTTTACTCCTTGTTCGGTTCACCTCTACACCTTCTTAAAGTAGTCCTCCTATCACTCGTGTCCCTAAGCCCCACCCCCACCCAGACCACACACACTCGTTGTCCTGCCTTCGTGCTGACCTGACCTCTCGTACCTCCTCTCATCTTCCAGTCTAGTCTCTCCCTTCCCCCTTCGGAATAACTTATTCCCTAGAATGAATTCCTAGGGACTAAAATTTCTCACAGTGTTCCTGTAAGAAGATACGAATAACGTTTACAGATTTCCTTAGATCCTATTTGCCCAATCAAGAAAAAGTGAATCAAAACTTCCGAGTTCCCCAAAACACACAATGAGGAGAACAAAAGGTAAACCGTACGTGATGAATGTGAACTGTTTTTTAATTTGACTGTTCGTTGTTCTTTGTCGATGACTTCGGACTTTCAACCCATGATAGTCAATGAAAGAGTACAGATTATTGCGTATGAACCCTTTGTGTTGAGTAAACAATATTTATGGGTTAAGTTTAGTTCTTATTTGTCGATGAAACAAAATTTTGTTTATTTTTATTTTTCATTTCTTACGGTGTTCGGAGTATCGAAGTCCGTAGTTCCTTCTGTCCAACGAGAGATCGGGTGCTACGTGGTTATACCTGTTATCACAGAATCACCGAGTTGACACTACGACAGTAATAAACACCTAACGTTTAGTAAATCCCTAAGTCAAGTCAAGTCAAGTCAACGAGTCAACTCAGGTTGAGAAACGTTGGGGAACTTGACGTCGTGCGGTCCGGAGGGACAGGTAGTGGTTGAGGGCCTCAAGTGGGTTTGAGTACACGTAGCTCAGCCACTACGGTAGGTCGGTAGAGTAGGAGACAGCAGGGGAAGAGGAGGACGGGTGTCAGGGAGGGTCTACCCAGAAAAGGTTACTCAGTTGAGAAACGTACTTCACCGGTTTCATAACCTCAAAGTCGGAGTCGTAGTCAGGAAAGTTACTTGTGGGTCCTGACTAGAGGAAATCCTACCTGACCAACCTAGAGGAACGTCAGGTACCCTGAGAGTTCTTAGAAGAGGTTGTGGTGTCAAGTTTTCGTAGTTAAGAAGTCGCGAGTCGAAAGAAGTGTCAGGTTGAGAACGTAGGTATGTACTGGTGTCCTTTTTGATATCGAAACTGATCTGCCTGGAAACAACCGTTTCATTACAGAGACGAAAAGTTATACGATAAATCCAACCAGTATTGAAAGGAAGGTTCCTCATTCGCAGAAAATTAAAGTACCGACGTTAGTGGTAGACGTCACTGAAACCTCGGGGGGTTTTTATTTCAGACTGTGACAAAGGTAACAAAGGGGTAGATAAACGATACTTCACTACCCTGGTCTACGGTATTAGAATCAAAAGACTTACAACTCGAAATTCGGTTGAAAAAGTGAGAGGGGAAAGTGAAAGTAGTTCTCCGAAAACTCAAGGAGAAGTGAAAGACGGTATTCCCACCACAGTAGACGTATAGACTCCAATAACTTTAAAGAAGGCCTTTGGAACTAAGGTGGAACACGAAGAAGGTCGGGTTGCAAAGAGTACTACATGAGACGTATATTCAATTTATTCGTCCCACTGTTATATGTCGGAACTGCATGAGGACAAACCTGCATAAAGGATAAACCTTGGTCAGACAACAAGGTACAGGTCAAGATTGACAACGAAGGACTGGACGTATGTCTAAGGAGTTCTCCGTCCAATCCACCAGACCATAAGGGTAGAGAAAGTCTTAAAAGGTGTCAAATAACACTAGGTGTGTCAGTTTCCGAAACCGTATCAGTTATTTCGTCTTTATCTACAAAAAGACCTTGAGAACGAAAAAGCTACTCGGTCACCTACAACAATTAAACTGGAGACCAAGGAGACGGAAAAGATTTTGGTCGAACTTGTAGACCTTCTGGTACCAAGTGCATAACGACTTCGGACCGAACCTCTTAAAACTCGTAATGAAATGATCGCACACTCTACTCGCGTTAACACGTCATCAAACTCGCAAGAGACCATAACGGAAAGAAACCTTAACCTTACTTTTGACTGGAAAAGGTCAGGATACTGGTGACAACTCAAAAGGTTTAAACGACCGTATAACTCACGTCGTGAAAGTGTCGTAGTAGAAAGTCCTAAACTTTATCGAGTTGACCTTAAGGTAGTGGTGGTGATCGAAACAAGCATCACTACGAAAGACTCCGGGTTAACTGAAGTGTAAGGTCCTACAGACCAAGATGTGTGTGTTTACGTAGAATATTATATCATTGTGTTTCTTATGTTATTATTTTATATCAATATTTTGTATCACGGAACACTCAACGTCTGTTCCACGACCCTCTGTCTGAAGTCGTCTCTTCTAGTACGTAACTTACGTCCTCTCTTAAAGTCCTTCTTCCCTCTTACTCTAACGAAGGGTGTTAGGTACCATAAATCCTTTCTCGTCGTGTCTCACCCTGTTAAGACGTAAACGACTCCGTCTTCTAGTGTCCAGACGAACCGTGTGTCTTCAGACTGTAAAAACTGAACGTAGAATGGTGGGTAGTATAATAAAAGGATGGGGAATGTGAGTCTCGACGACGTTTGTTCTGTCGTAGAAAGACGGGTTAAACTTTTTCCGAGGGGAAGAAGATCTGTGAAATGAAAGTAGACGATCTTAGAACGTCGTGTGACTAAAACACTCTTGTTCTACGAAATGACGGTAGACGGTCCTACGGTCCTATTTCGTGTGCGTGACGTAGGTGTCACCCGCGTGTAGAAGGGCTCAAGGCGTCACGTGTGCGACATGTTGGCACGCACCACCGACACGCCCATCCTCAATCAACCCTTCTTCCGTGTCGTAGTTGAGAAATTAGACCACGACGGGTCTTCCTACCCCTTTGGAGTCCTGGTATAAGTAACCAAGGTTTTGCTTAGGTGTAAAAACGTAGGATCGACCTGGAGGTACGACCAACGTGGGGCGTTCCGTCTAAAAGGTTTGAATTAGATGAAAAGAGGGTAGGGTCCACTACGATCACCATTTCTTGGACAGACGGTTACGTCCTCTGTATTCTCTGCGTTCAAGTTAGGGACTCAGCCCTTCTAAGGGACTTCCTCCTTTACCGTTGATGGGTGAGGTCATAAGAACGGACCTCTTAGGGTGCCTGTCTCCTCGGACCACCCGATGTCAGTTACTCCGATGTTTTCTCAGTCTGTACTGAATCGTTGACTCATACGTAATTAGATGAAAAGAGGGTGGGGATCAGAATAGGGACTGGATAGTTTAATTATCCATTGAATAGAAAGTCAAAAGAAGGAAGGTTGAGTAACAAGAGCCAGAAGGGGTAGACGGGGAGAGGTGAGGCCTGTTTCTCGACGGGGGTGACGAAAGAAGGTGTTAGACATCAGTGTCAAAACAGGAACGGGTAGACGTAATCTTTTTTCGAGATACCCAGTAAAAAGAGATGCAGGAGTCCAGGAGTCCGAGAGGGGGACAGAACGGAGGAAAGAGACTCTAGATTTTGTACGGTCCGAGGAAGTACGTGATTACATTTGAAAACAGAGGAAAAACGGAAGTTCTATAGAAATGTTAGATCGAAAGAGAAACTACGGTTTGGAGACCCTTTTTTGGATTCCATCACAAAGAAGTATCCTTTTGATACTTAAAGGGGAGTCTTTTATACAAGGATAGTGGAGGTATGCTTTAAAAGTGGGCTAAAGTTCTTCAATTACTTAGGAGACTTCGGGAAGGTACCTAGGGTTCCCAGACCCCTACCCCCGTCTCCCGAGTAGTCAATGTGACTGAGTCTTTGAGTACGACCATGTCGTCACTACTGTGGTCTACTCAGACCGACGACCATCGTCGATGTAGAGTCGATGAACAATCTAGTCGGGACTCGTAGGACCCTCTAAGGGGGTTTTATAGTAAGGACACTGAGTCAGGATATTTACTGTGACTGTTAGTATAAGGTAAGGAGTCGGTAGGTCCCGACACAAAGGACGAAAGTCAGTCCTTGCGACGGGTAGTACGAGTGTCTACTGAAAGGTCAAACCAAAATTATAAGTACATCCATTTTATATACCCCGAAAGGGTCACCGAGTCGTCATTTCTTAGGTCGACGGTTTTGTCCTCTGTACCCAAGTTAGGAACCCAACCCTTCTAGGGGACCTCTTTCTTTACCGTCGGGTGAGGTCATAAGAACGGACCTTTTAGGGTACCTATCTCTTCGGACCACTCGATGTCAGGTACCTTAACGTCTCTCAGTCTTTACTGACTCGTGCGTGCCTTTTTGTTTCAGTTCATTTTATATCTTAGGTTCTCCCAGCTTTGTTCCTCTTTGAGATCTTTATAGCTCAGACCTGGAGAGACAAGATGGTCCAGTCGGGGTGTCGTAGGTACACTGGAACCCGGCCATAAATTGGAGAAATAAGGAACCGGACATTTTACTTCCCTCATTTGTCGATGCAGTGTCTCGACAGCTCGAGTACCTTATTTAATGAACTCTTTCTTACACTTCTTAAATCGTGTCGCAGACTGTGTACCTCTAGTCATTCCTCCAACGAAGCGAAGAGGATACCAAGAACGAGTAGACCAGGTGGGGGTTGAGCAATCATCGTTCCGCTCTTTTGAGTCCACGTATTCCGGACAAGGCCGTTGGAGGGGTGATGTGGGACGCACATATCCATGGTACAAGTATACATCCTTCCTATGTTTTGAAACATTATCACATATGTTAACTACACACTATCTATGAACTACTTTACTTCTCAACCCGGTGTTACCGGAAGGTTTGAGGTCTCTTTCCGTTCGACTATCGTAACAGTTTACTTATGTTAATAAACGGAATCTAAAGAGAAAAATCAGTTGAATAAAACCCATGTTTGGAGTGTTTTCCTCTCGTGTACGTTGACCAATGGGTAAAAAGTGACTTCACTCATAGAAGGGAGTATTGATACGACGTAAAGTAATTTTTAAGTCACCCTATACCTTACCCTAAGACGGATTGGTGTTCGACCCACTCATTAATAGACAGGACTAAAAACTCTAATGAGAATCGGATGTACGGGTAAAACAAATTTACTATTATAATTTGTTCGTCCCTAAATAATAGTGGTCCAAGAGTGACGACGTATGGTCGAACGAGATCGACCCCGCTTGCCCCGACGAGAGATCGAGACCACACACCGGAAGAGTAACGTCACCGAAGAGAACAACGACTCGGGTCCGAGCTCCGTGTGTCCGAAGTCATCGACACCGTGTACCCGAATGGACAGGATGTCTTACACCCTAGAAGGGTCTGGTCTCTAGTTTGGACACGGGGGACGTAACCGTCCGTCTAAGAGTTGGTGACCTGGTGGTTTCTTCAGGGTAGTAAATAATGACAACAACAACGACAATGACAATAATGTTTGTGTGGCTTCTCTAAGTCTCTTATTCATTGTGTCTTAGGTTCAATGAAATGTTTCTTCCGAGTCTTTGACTCGTGACAGAAAGTTTTTATACACTTACAAGACTTCAACAAAATTTTCAAAATTTTTACACTCTTACGATATACGACATTATCAATCTCAGTAATTGATAGAGTATCAATTTCTTATCAGTAAACCATTCATATTTCACCCTCCGAAGGGTCCACCGAGTGACCATATCTTGGGCGGACGGTTACGTCCTCTGTACTCTGCACCCAAGTTAGGGACCCAGCCCTTCTAGGGGACCTCCTCCCGAACCGTTGGGTGAGGTCATAAGAATAGACCTTGTAGGGTGCCTCGGATACCCTAACGTTTCTCAGTCTATACTGACTCGTACGTGCGTGTGTACGTTTATATTTCATTTAGGTCATTCTCGATAAATGTGAAAACGAGTAAAAAATAATGGTCAAAAAAAAATTAGATAATTTTACATTAGTCAAGCAGGAGGATGAAAGTCCGTCCTGGTGTGAATCTTCTTGAAATGGTCTGAAAGAAAGGAAATAGGCACTTCTAGTGGTCTCCTCCGAGACAGTAGAAGGAAAGAAACGGAGAGGTCGTTTTTATTTTACTCGGTTGTTTGGTTAGTGTGAAAGAGAAGTACGAGAATTACTTACAGTTCCTGAATAAAAAGGAAATAAGTAGAAAATGTAAAACGTTTTTGTACGACGATTTATTTCATGAGGGTTCTCTCCTTCGATCTCAATGGATACGACTTAGTCCGTCCAGACTACGGTCGGAAGGACCCGACGTCAAAACAGAAATCCCAGGGGGTACGGGAGGAGACGATAGATGGTGTAACGACATGGTGGAAAGTCGTTTGGGTCGTAAACGGATTCTAGAACTTTCCACACCGTTTGTGAAATTTACGGATGGAGATGGGTTGTAGGAAAAAAGAGGAGAAGGAATAGTGTCGGAGTTAAATATACTCCGTCGTTATACTGGTAGATTTCCCACCATGAAGGGTTACTGTAAGATCGAAACTCTTATATTGTCTTCACGAACACTGAAAGTCCTTGATAAAGATCTGTCTCCCGTACGGAAGGAAGAGGAAGAAAGAGGGGGACGGGGGTGACACAGGGGAGGAATGGAAGAGAAGAGAAGGAAGAGAGGACGAAGATATAATATTTGTATCAGTACGAGAGTCGACCTAGTGATCGTTGGTATGACTTAGTACCTCACTCGTATTCTTACCTTCAGTACACGAATCCTACTGTCTATTCCCTTTGTTTTAGAACCTAGGACTACTTGAACCTGACGACTTCTGTCTTTATTTGGTATAGCTTAAATTCAGGGACAGTAAAACAGAACAAAGTTTAACAATAAAACAGCACACCTTGATTTGAACTAGGTTTGACTTCGAGGTCAACCGGCGGACTACGCCTCTCGGTTGAGTGACCTTTTCTGGGAGTACGACCCTTCCTAACTCCCGTCCTCCTCTTCCCCCACTGTCTCCTACTCTACCAACCTACCGTAGTGACAGTTGCCTGTACTTAAACCCGATTGACGTCCTCTATCATTTCCTGTCCCTTTGGACCGTACGACGGCAGGTACCCCACCGTTCTCAGCCTGTGTTGACTCGTTGATTTGTTGTTGTCCTTTATTGTACCTACAAAGTCTTTTGCGTCTCTCTTGTAGTCACTCTATCATGGGTAGGTGGGGTGGGTGGTACGGAGGGGGTCCTGTTGTGGTCTTAATCTTGTGTATGTACCCATTTGTTGTCAAAATTGAACTTTGAAATTAACTTCAAATATTCTATAGTACTTAACCAAATTCCTACAAGATAGTATTTTTCTAATACCTGATATTCCTTTATGTCCTTTATGTCTTTTGATGTAATACCTAAAGAGAAGAGTTGGATTCACAGGTAACTGTCTACTAACCTATTTCTTCTACACCATGGATATACATTACCTTATAATGAGTCGGTATTTTTCTTACTTTGTTACGGTAAACGTCGTTGTACTTACCTGGACCTCTAAAAGTATGATTCACTTCATTCGGTCCGTTTCTGTTTACAGTATACTTTTGTGAATATACACCTTAGATCTTTTTTTCCTATGTTCACTTAAATAAATGTTTTGTCTTTATCTGAGTGTCTGTATCTTTTGTTTGAATACTAATGGTTTCCCCTTCCTCCTCTACCTATGTAATCCTTAAACCCTAATTGTACATGTATGATGATATATATTTTCTCTATTGGTTGTTCCTGGATGACATATCGAGCCCCTTGATATGAATCATAGAACATTATTAGGTATTACCTTCTCTTATATTTTTTCTTATATATATGTAAAATACGTATACTTATTGACTTAGTGAAATGACATATGGACTTTGATTGTTATTTTTTAAAATTTATTTATTTCGAGAGAAGAGTTTGTTTCCTCGTACCTACACACGCACGAGTACAGGTTGAGAAACGTTGGGGTACCTGACGTCGGGTGGACCGAGAAGACAGGTCCCCTAAAAGGGACGTTCTTATGATCTCACCCAACGGTAAAGGAAGAGGTCTGTTAGTTTCCTTGGAGTAGGTATTTACAATTAAAGAACTATAAATTGTGAAAGAGTTAGAAAGTTAGTACACAAATGTCAAAAGAGGGTTTGAAAAGAAAAAGAAGTTTTTCATTTTCTCTTCTAAAGTTACTCATGGTACCTATTATACATATGATTATAAAATAACGATAAACTTTTCTTGTACCATCACGACTTCACATTGAGAATCAAGAGTCTCTGATAAAGCAAGAAGACTTTATTTTCCTCAACTTAAAAAACATTATTATATTTTCTATTTTCATAAAAATTTCGTGGGTTTATTAAGTGTCTCCGTGACAAACATTGTCGTCTCTTAACTTTCATTGCATTTACCAGACTGTCGTCTTGTCTCTTAGACATCATACAAGTGTCCTACTTGGTACGTGCTGTGTCATTATTTTTACTCGTCGATGTCTTTGTTACGTCTACTCGAGTGTTTGCTCGCGTCACGTCTTCGTTTCCTTCAATCAACAAGTCAGCTCAGACTGAGAAACTCTCGGACGTCTGATATCGGACGGTCCGAGGAGACAAGTGCCTTAAGAGGTCCGTTCTTATTACCTGACCCAACGGTAAGAGAAGAGGTCCTCTAGAAGGACTGGGTCCCTACTTTGACCCAGAGGACGTAACGTCCGTCTAAGAAATGACAAACTCGGTGGTCCCTTTGGGGTTTCTTCGGTCTATGTTTTCTTATATCTCATATACTCGGGTAAATGTCTTTCAAGTTTTCTTTCCTTTTGATTAGTGGGTTCAATCATCAATCCTATCACCAAAGGAGACACCCTCGGTCACTAACCCTCTTTCATCCTACCTCATAGTCACTTTGACGATTACAAGATAGAGAAGTAGATCTTGTGTGTGAAATATATTTCCGATTCAAGTGAAACATTTCGACTTGATTGATATTTAAATACTCGAAAATGTAAATACATACATTTTATTTTAGTGAAGTCTACCACTGACGTCGGTAGTTCAATTTTCCGTGAATGAGGAACCTTCTTTTCGATATTGTTTGTATCTGTCGTATAATGTTCGTCTCTGCAATGAAACGGTTGTTTCTAGGCAGATCAGTTTCGATACCAAAAAGATCATCAGTACATACCTACACTGTCAACCTCGAATTTCTTCCGACTCGTGGTTTCTTGACTACAAAAACTTAACACCCCGACCTTTTCTGAGAACTCTCAGGGAACCTGACGTTCCTCTAGTTTAGTCAGTTAGGATTTCCTTTAGTTGGGTCTTATAAGTAACCTTCCTGACTACGACTTCGACTTCGAGGTTATGAAACCGGTAGACTACGCTTCTCGGTTGAGTAACCTTTTCTTTCTAACTTCCGTCTTCCTCTTCCCCTGCTGTCTCCTCTGCCAACCTACTGTAATGACTGAGTTACCTGTACTCAAACTCGTTCGAGACCGTCTACCACTTCCTGTCCCTTCGAACCGCACGACGTCAAGAACCCTAGTTCTTCTGTACTGTACTGTACTGTTATTGTTCTATATGAAGTTATTCTTCAAATGAAACTATTTTCGTTTAACTTTATTAGTGGTAGACTAAACTATAAGGGTAGGAACGAAGGGTTTAAGTCGCCTCTTCAATCTTGTGAGCGAGAGAATGGGAGGTCGGTCGTAGTCCTAAAACTCACTGTACTCCTAGTGGAGAAGAGATGGAAACAAAGAGGAACTATCAAGGTAAAAACTTACCTTTAGTGGGTCAGGATACATAAGGAAGAGGTCCTAGTATAAACTTAATAAACCCCCTGTGAGTTTTAAGATCCACAGAAAGGTAATATCAAGAAAACGTAAAAAAAAAAAAAAATGTAAACGGGGGTCACCGTCTGTCCCTCAAAGGTAACATGAAAGTAGATAATCATTGACTCGGCGTCAGGATTTGGTTTTCTAGACGGCCCAGTGACCGTACCGAAGTCGTCATGTATAAGATCTATACTGACTAGTTACCGAGTAGGTAACGGGATCGTCCAATAATACGAACCTCGTGAGTGAAATTTGATCGAGTAGACTCCTCCAATTGTTTGATTAAACAGACGATGTCGGAACTGAAAATTTCAAGAAAATAATAATAAAAATAATGATAACATTTACAAGAGACGTGAAAGTGATATGAAAATTAGTAACTCTTGTCTCGAGGTTTGTGGAGGTTCGGTCTGGGTCTCCTGAGAGCTCAGTCTTCCCGTATTCGATTAGGTACCGTCGCAGAGAGTTCTCGGTGTCCTCCGGACGTTTACGTCCGCACTACGATCTGTCGTCTGTCGTTGTCTCAGTGTCGACGTTTTGGGAAGAAGTCCCTGACTCCTAAAACCGGACATTTCAAGAAGGGTCACCATGGGAGTGGGAGTCTATTTAAGGAGACGACTATTTTATTTACTGTCTCGTTTTCTACAAAAACTATTACCGACTATGATACCTTAACTCTCACCAGACGTTTCGGAAGAACTGGAACCTTAGAAAATACGTTCAGGTAAATCCATCTTCCCAGGACAGACGAACTTTCTTCCCGAATGGGGGACTCGACGAGGTGAGGGTAGTTGACGAAGATTTACCCGAGGTGACCCAGTGACCCGTGGTGACGTGACTTAGAAACAGGAGTATTTCACCATATCAGGAGTCCGGTGACCTTCTCGTAAAGAGTTTAAATTAGGAGGTTACCTACGGTCTAACGTATTATTCGGGACCCTCTCGACCAATTATGAGTCTAAGGGTCCGTACTAGTTTAAGTCATCACCTAGGAGCCTTGGACATATAAATTGTTCCAGTTATCCACCAAGACTATGTGTCTGTTCGGACCCTTAGTACCAGCACCGGATCTGTTTTTGGATGTGGGTACAAAAACCTTCACTCCTGGTTCCTGGTAGTCATGGTCTTAGTGGATACACAGACTCTACACGTATAATCGTGAACACTCCGATCCGACTGTACACCTCGTACCCCCGATGAAATCAACTCAACTTACTCCCAAGTGTAAAAGTGACATAACTTTCGTTCTACGAGAACCTAGACTTTTGGAAGGTGTACCTAGGTTCAAAGACGGGTGTCAAAGAGACTATCTGAAAGACGTGAAGTCTGGTTCCACAGAAGATTCTCTGGGTGGTTACAGAAACGAGTTAAACTAATGAAAGAGGAGAGAAGAACGGGGTAAGTTCTGACAAAATAGATCCGAGTCCCGATCTTTTTAGTCGAGTCTGACTAAGTATAAGATTCAGAGAACAGTAGAAGAACCTGGAGACGGTTTTTTAGTTCAAGGAAAAGAGACGCTAGATGACACTAGATGGAGGAAAAGGGTTCTGTACTTCAACCTTTTGAGGTCGATAAACTCCATCTCTTTCCTGGAGTCCCCCATGTCCATTTACGTCTCCCGTTTACCTGTGGTCAAGTACTTTTGTAGGTAAAGAAATCGATAGACAATCCTTGGTCCATACAAGTCGAACCCGAAGGGACTATCGAGTCAACCATTTCTTAGGAGGACGTCACACCCTCTGGACCCAAACTAGGGACCCAACCCTCCTAAGGGACCTCTTCCTTTTCTGATGTGTGGGGTCATAAGACCGGACCTATTAAGGTACCTGACATGTCACGTACCTCAGCGTTTCTCAGTCTGTGGTGACTCGCTGAAAGTGCACAAGTCGAACATTTTTGTGTACCTAAACATGTTTTCATGTGAATATTAAACACGTAGAAAAGACAGACATGATGTCGTTCTGGTTTGGTCAGTTAGAATTTCCTGTAGTTATGACTTATGAGTAACCTTCCTGACTACGACTTCGAAGTCATGAAACCGGTGGACTATGTTTGTCGACTGAGTAACCTTTTCTGGGACTACGACTCTTTCTAACTTCTGTCTACCTCTTCTCCCGGTGTCTCCTACTCTACCAACCTACCGTAGTAGCTAAGTCACCGGTACTTGAACCCGTTTGAGGTTCTCTACCACTCCCTGTCCATTCGGATCATACGACGTCAAATCCCCCGGTACTTCTTGACCTGTACTGAACCGTTGACTTGTTGTTACATATATGAAATGATAGAACCAATTATGGAGTTTTGGTTATGTCTAATAACTAGCCATCTCTGTTTCTATCTCTATGTCTATGTAAGACTTGTCTTTGACAGTCACCTCTGTGAAGGGACCACCAGGTCACCAATTCTTAGGTGTGAGGGTTACGTACCCGTACCCAATCTAGGACCGACCCCTTGATTCTAGGGTAGATGACGCTTTTTTGATTTGGACACGTGACGTTGATAACTCAGACACGTGAGATCTCGGACACACGCCGTTCATCTCTTTCGGGTACACGATGTTGACTCTCGGGAAACGATGTTGTTTCTGGGTCGTTCCGGTTTTTTTTTTTTTCTAACAGTCACCTTCAACAGAGTCATAACATTAATTAATGCTCACTAAAAATAAAAGAAGTGTAAATAGGTATAGGAAGTTTAACTGATAGTACTTGAGAATTTATAAAAAAAATTAAGAAGTTCAAAGATAAGATTTACACCTGTTATTAAGTGTCGTTTTCGTTGTAGGGGTAGTACAATGGACCTCCACTGGAGACCCCGGACGAGGTCGTCCTTTAACACTCGTACAACAGGAAGTATAGTGAAGCACCAACGTCTCAAGTAAACGAGTCCTTGCTAAAAGTAGAGACATATATAGACATGTGTGAACGACCTCGGTTTTCTTTTGAAGTTTCTTGAATATTCTTTATCTTACGAAAAGTCTCTGGAAACGTTTCAGTCTCGGGACATTCATAAATATATTCTTCGGTGAATTACAGATGAACTGACTACCCTTGAATTTAACGTTATTCCGTCGACGACTTATCTTTCCTTTCACAAGAATCTCTACTTTCTCTGTTTCAAGGAGAGACGAAAGAGGGTTCCCAGTCGTACTAGGTCGTAGGTACGGTCTCCGAGTGTACTCCAGAAGGACTTACTGCGACTTCCGACCGAATTGTCTTAAACCTTCGTCCGTCTTGACCGAAACCACGGGTTTGTTGAAAGGGGACTCTTGGGGAGAGAAGGGGTAGGGTTGGGGAAGAGGGTGGGGTTGGTGAGTGGTAAATCAAACGATAAGAAAAAGGGAGAAAGCGAGTCGACCTCCTGTAATTTATGTGTATTTCTCTACTTGACTAGTCACAATGGACTTCTGTCCACTGTACAAGGGACACAGGAAGGGAAACATTTCTTCCTTAAGACCTTTGCCCAAAAGCCTATCCACCAGTCCTACCTATAAAGACCCGTCTTTCCTCGGTAGAGGTGGAGTGGAGTCATAACAGGATTCTCCGTACAGAGGTGTACTTCGGTCGAGTCAGGGAGAGAACGAAAATTATCAAGTGTCCTTACGGTCCTTGGACAGAGGAGACGATGGTCCGGGTCGTTACTCCACCGGAGCACGGTCACCGAAGAAGCACTTCCTATTCCTTGCACGGGGTACCGAGAGAGGTAGTGGTGTATAGAAGGGGGTGAGACAATCGTCCATGTACTTAAACGTTTCTAAATCCCACGGAGAGCGGGGAGGGTCTGGTCTGTCGACGGAGGAAGGACTAGGTGTTGGATCGGAAGTCGTACACTTACGTTACCACTCAGTTCTAATCATGGGGTCTGGCGTAGGTACACCGGGAAGTTGTAGTCAGGACTGTTGACGAACCTTATTACGCACAAAATGAAGAGACCCGGAGACAAAAGAGTAGACATTTTACCTTTCTTGTTGTCATGGAGAGAAGACCGTAATAACCTCTGTTTTAGTTTAATTTAGTCCGTTTCACGAGTAGTGTTACAGGACGTTTATCATGATTTATGTACAATCAACAATTTTGTAGGTTTTAGTAAGGAAAGTCTCTGACAGGTGTCCTGTTCCCACTCTTGAGGACCAATTCTGCCATAATTGTGGAATAAGTCAAGTCAAGTCAAGTCAGCGAGTCAACACAGGCTGAGAAACACTGGGGTATTTAGCGTCGTGCGGTCCGGAGGGATAGGTAGTGGTTGAGGACCTCAAGTGAGTCTGAGTGCAGGTAGCTCAGTCACTACGGTAGGTCGATAGAGTAGGAGACAGTAGGGGAAGAGGAGGACGGGGGTCAGGGAGGGTCGTAGTCTCAGAAAAGGTTACTCAGTTGAGAAACGTACTCCACCGGTTTCATGACCTCAAAGTCGAAATCGTAGTAAGGAAGGTTTCTTTAGGGTCCCAACTAGAGGAAGTCTTACCTGACCAACCTAGAGGAGTGTCAGGTTTCCTGAGAGTTCTCAGAAGAGGTTGTGGTGTCAAGTTTTCGTAGTTAAGAAGCCACGAGTCGGAAGAAGTGTCAGGTTGAGAGTGTAGGTATGTACTGGTGACCTTTTTGGTAACGGAACTGATCTGTCTGGAATCAGCCGTTTCATTACAGAGACGAAAACTTATACGATAGATCCAACCAGTATTGAAAAGAAGGTCCCTCATTCGCAGAAAATTAAAGTACCGACGTCAGTGGTAGACGTCACTAAGACCTCGGGTTTTTTTATTTCAGACTGTGACAAAGATGACAAAGGGGTAGATAAAGGGTACTTCACTACCCTGGCCTACGGTACTAGAAGCAAAAGACTTACAACTCGAAATTCGAAAATTGAAAAAGTGAGAGGAGAAAGTGAAAGTAGTTCTCCGAAAACTCAAGGAGAAGTGAAAGACGGTATTGCCACCACAGTAGACGTATAGACTCCAAGAACTATAAAGAGGGCCGTTAGAATTAAGGTCGAACACGAAGAAGGTCAGGTCGTAAAGAGTAATCGTAAAACATAACCCGAAGGAACCATCGAGTCGACCATTTCTTAGGTGGACGTTACGTCCTCTGAGGCCAAACTAAGGACCAGACCCTTCTAGGGGACCTCTTCCCTATCCGATGGGTGAGGTCATAAGAACCCGAGGAGACCACCAAGTCTGTTATTTCTTAGACGGACGTTACGTCCTCTGGACTCAAGGTAGGGACCCAACCCTTCTAGGGGACCGTCCCCACCCCATCCCACCCCGTACCGTTGGGTGAGGTTATAAGGACGGACCTCTTAGGGCTACCTGTCTCTTCGGACCACCCGATGTCAGGTACCTCAGTGTTTCTCAGTCTGTGCTGACTCGCTGATTCGGGTGTCGTAAAACATAATCCTAGACGTAGTTCGTCAGGAGATGAGTTTACGGTAAGTGGTCACACAGTATCGAGGTAAGTGATGACGAATGATGTACGGGTCGTGGGAAGTGCACACGGTAGAAGGAATGAGGAGTACTGTTGGGGTACTCCGGTCACGACGACAAGAGGGGTAAAATATCTACTGTTTAACTCCACGTGACTCCAATTGATTTACCGGTTCCAACGTACCGATGATTTACGGTCCTGACTGTAAGTTTAGCTTCGTGGGACCGAGGTGCCAGGTGTAGAGCCGATGACAACGTTCGTGTGCACCACCACACTCTCCGACAGGCCGATACCGTGTGGAGGAAGGACGTGATTGGTCCCGAACGTGAGTTTACTACCGGGTCACTACCTTACAAATTACAAGACTCACGAAGCTTTTACAGTGCATACACATTGTGGGTATCAGACATTTGTGAAGGGAACCTGTCAGTCCTTATTTTTATCGTATCGAAAATTTGTTGTTTATGAAATCGTCAATGTCCCCTCTGTAGGAAAACGGAGATGAAAGGACGCAATAAACCAACTGTGGGAGGTATTATTTTCTGTCTAGTTGTCTTTTTTATAAAAGTTTATATATGAATGTTCTCGGGATGTATCTACACTCTATGGTTTTCTCCGGTCTTTAACTCCGAATGTATGGTAGGACTCGGTCCTTTTCGTATCCCTTGATCCTGAAGTTTCTCTTCCTCCCACTTTCAAACAATTTGTTTCCGACGGGGCAATACGAGACTACCATCGAGAGAAGGACCATGTCCGGGGGAAAATTACATTTAAAGGGGAGAGGAGACAAAAGGCTCAAAGAGGACACAGACGTCAAAAAGTTTTATTAGAATATGACGTCTCCGTATAAAACCCCACCGGGTCAGACGAGTGGACGTGCCAATTACATGAGACCTTTAACCCGACTCACGAAATGCAACTGCCCGAAGCGTCCCCAGTGTCACCAATTCTTAGGTGGACGGTCACGTCCTCTGTGTCCTCTGCCTAAGCTAGTGACCCAACCCTCCTTTACCGTTGGGTGAGGCTATAAGTACGGACCTCTTAGGGTACCTGTCTCCTCCGACCGCCCGATATCCCAGTGTTTCTCAGCTTGCGTTGACTGATACGTACTGTCGAAATGTAACTAGGACAGAAGTAGAAGTGTTGTTGAGATTCTTTATCCACAACACCAAAGTGAGTAAAATGTCTACCCTGGGTCTTTCCCGTTCATTGAACGGTCTTCGGTGTGTCACCATCGTGGATGGAACATCCCAACAAACCCCCTGATTTCCTCTATTACGTACATTTGTTCATGAATCTTATCTCGGGATAAGATTGACAACCAGATTAGGAACTGGTTGTTGGTTATTGGTTCTCCAATAATCTGTCCGTTTGGAAGGAGAAGGATCATGACTGGCGAAGAGTGTCGTATTGAACCTATACATTAGTCTAATTTTCAGAGGAAGGATAGTAAACACGACAAGTGTCTGACTACGCAAAATCATTCCAAGAAACAGAGTGAGAGAATCCTCTCTAATAAGACTGAGTCAGTTATACCTTTCTCTAGAAATAGTTGATTTTGTTGGTATGGGTCAGTGGTTGATCTTCTTTTTAAAAATTCAGCTGACGGATACTTCTTATAGGTCTAAGGTGTTTAAAGGAGAAAATTGAGTTTAATTGAAAACCTAGGGGTTGAATTAGTCAAATTATTTAGATTGTCATCCTTAAAAGTCCTTCTTATTTAATGTAGTATATAAAGAGAAAAATAGTAAATTAATATAAGAAAGATAAATTTTTGAACCACCTTTAATATTAAACATAGGACTTTATTCAGTCAAGGTTACCTTGTCTGTTAATAACCCTAGAAAAGGAAAAGATAAAGAAAAGGGTGAGTTTCGGAGACTGAGATAGAAAGGGTAGGTGGTGGAGAGGTCTCGGTTGAGTTGGTAACGAAGACCAAGGTATAACCCTACATTGACCGAAGGGTTGAAAGGTTACCTTAGGAACTGGTTCTCCAATAATCTGTCCGTTTGGAAAGAGAAGGATTATGACTGGTGAAGAGTGTCGTATTAAACCTATACATTAGTCTAATTTTCGGGGGAAGGGTAGTCCCCACTCCTACTACTTCCCTTCTTTTCTCTTTCTTGTGGGACGAGACGGTAAGAGACATAATGGGAGAGGGTCGTGCACCCTCCTGGTCACGACTCAGTCTCGTCTTCGGTACCAACTGAGGAAACAGGGGAGGACTGGAGAAGACCCTTGGGCACAGAAATTTGAGGGTCTCAAAAGTTTCCTAATTTTGCGTGTGATAGTTTTACGGAAGAGAGAGGGACGGTAAAGGAGGGGCGAGACTGAGTAGGGAAACAAGTTACCTCATTTAGACCTCCGTGATCGGGGGTGTAAAGAGGTGTCCGTGACTTTCCACTCGTCCGTGTCATGTTTACCGTTTAAAGTCAAGTCAGTGAGTCAGTACAGTCTTAGAAACACTGGGGTACTTAGCGTCGTACGGTCTGGAGGGACAGGTAGTGGTAGAGGGTCTCAAGTGAGTCTGAGTGGCAGGTAGTCCAGGCACTACGGTAGGTCGGTAGAGTAGGAGACAGCAGGGGAAGAGGAGGACGGGGATCAGGGAGGGTCGTAGTCTCAGAAAAGGTTACTCAATTGAGAAGTGTACTCCACCGGTTTCAGGACCTCAAAGTCGAAGTCGTAGTAAGGGAGGTTTCTTTAGGGTCCCAACCTAGAGGAACGTCAGGTTCCCTGAGAGTTCTCAGAAGAGGTTGTGGTGTCAAGTTTTCGTAGTCAAGAATCCACGAGTCGGAAGAAGTGTCAGGTTGAGAGTGTAGGTACGTACTGGTGTCCTTTTTGGAATCGGAACTGATCTATCTGGAATCAGTCGTTTCAGTACAGAGACGAAAACTTATATGATAGATCCAACCAGTATTGAAAAGAAGGTTCCTCATTCGCAGAAAATTAAAGTACCGACGTTAGTGGTAGACGTCACTAAAACCTCGGGTTTTTTTATTTCAGACTGTGACAAAGATGACAAAGGGGTAGATAAAGGGTACTTCACTACCCTGACCTACGGTACTAGAAGCAAAAGACTTACCACTCGAAATTCGGTTGAAAAAGTGAGAGGAGAAAATGAAAGTAGTTCTACGAAGAATCAAGGAGAAGTGAAAGACGGTATTCCCACCGCAGTAGACGTATAGACTCCAAGAACTATAAAGAGGGCCGTTAGAACTAAGGTCGAACACGAAGAAGGTCAGGTCGTAAAGAGTACTACATGAGACGTATCTTCAATTTATTCGTCCCACTGTTATATGTCGGAACTACGTGAGGAAAAGGATAAACCTTGGTCAGACAACAAGGTACAGGTCAAGATTGACAACGAAGGACTGGACGTATGTCTAAAGAGTTCTCCGTCCAGTCCACCAGACCATAAGGGTAGAGAAAGTCTTAGAAGGTGTCAAATAAAACTAGGTGTGTCAGTTTCCGAAACCGTATCGGTTATTTCGTCTTTATCTACAAAAAGACCTTGAGAGAACGAAAGAGGTACTAGTCGTCTACAACCGTTAAACTAGAGACCAAGGAGACGAAAAAGATTTTGGTCGAACTTGTAGTCCCTCAAGTGCCAAGTGCATAACAACTTCGGAACCAACGTCTTAAAACTCGTAATGAAATGATCGTACACTCTACTCACGTTAACACACCATCAAACTCGTAAGACAACGTAACGGAAAAAAACCTTAACCTTACTTTTGACTGGAAAAGGTCAGGACACCGGTGACGACTCACAAGGTCTAAACGACCGTATAACTCACGTCGTGAAAGTGTCGTAGTAGAAAGTCCTAAACTTTGTCGAGGCGACCTTAAGGTAGTGGAGGTGATCGAAACAAACATCACTACGAAAGATTCCGGGTGAACTGAAGTGTAAGGTTCTACAGACCGAGATCTAATTACTAGTGTAGTAGTACTAATAGACCCAGCACTTCTAGAAAAAACATCAAGACACATAAGAACGGTGGAGAAGAAGTATAGAAGACGAAGACAATCCAGGTATGGTAAAGACAGGAAATAGTTCGGGTAGAAACGTACTTTACAAGGAACCATAGAGATTAAAAGAACTTCTCTAGAGATCAGAAAGGGTAAGACAAGAAAAGGAGATAAAGAAACGTAACTAGTGACTTCCTCCGAAAGACTAGAGAGGAACGATAAGAAACCTTGAGACGTAAGTCTACGAATATAGAAAGGAAAAGAGGAAACGAAAAGTGAAGAGAAGAAAAGTGTCGATAAACATTCCGGAGGTGTCTGTCGGTAAAACGAGAAAACGTAAAGAAAAGGTACCCCTACCATTTACCGTTTTCTCTGTTGTAAAATCAGTGGAGGGTGGGTCGGGTGACAGGTCCCTCTCTAAGGACAGGGTCCCAAGACTCTACTACCGGTTAGTACACTGTTGGTTGGGATCTGTCTACCCTACTTACCGTCAAATGATCAGTGTATGTCGAGTCTGTCATTGCTAAGACGGACGTTACGTCCTCCGGGCCCAAACTAGGGACCCAGTCCTTCTAGGGGACCTCTTCTCGTACCGATGGGTGAGATCATAGAACAGACCTCTTAAGGTTCCTGTTTCTTCGGACCACTCGATGTCAGGTTCACAAGCGTTTCCCAGCCTGTTCTGAATCACTGATTGTGAAAGTGAAAGATGTAAGTGTCGAGTTCCTCTCTTCTATCATGGGTGTGTCCGGTGTACCTACAACGCCAGTCCCCGTGTCACTTGGTGGTGGTCCCCGAAACGTTATAGTTCTCCTGTCCCTCGGGACGCCAAGGGTGTCCTCCTACGTTAACCAAACAAATCGAATTATTAGGGTGTCCGACAGTCCTTTGATTTTGAGTAGTTCTTTTTCGTCTTTGACACGGATCAGGGAACCATTTCTTCCAAAAAACCGATCCTCTGTAATAGATACTCTCGCCTCACTTCTATCTCTGTACGTAATCCGGTGAGTTTCGGGAGGGGTTAAATAGTCGACAGTTCCATCGTTGTATTATAATTAAAATCCGGAAGGTAGTGTCTTCCACTCATGTTTCCCCTCAGACACTTCTGTCGAAAGCCGTATGTGTTGGTCCACTTCTCGTCCAATTTTTGAACTCTCTGTTTCAGATAGTCCGTTCGGACCTACGTGAAGAAATTTCGGTCTTTATCTCACACTACTAGTTTTCGGAAGGCATTTTCGTTTCGAGAAGAGAGTTTAGGGGTTTACGAACAAAACGAAAAAAGAAGAAAACATTCTAAGAACCCTTAAAACAAACGAAATATAATTTGAATTCATTACTGAACCCTCTTATTTTTTGCAATCCTGATATATGCCTGTATTTAATATTTCGGAATATAGTTGTGTCCCCGAAGGGAGCACCGAGTCTACCAATTCTTAGAGGACTCTACGTCCTCTGGGTCCAAGTTAAGGACACAACCTCCTAGGGAATCCGAAGTCTCGTTGATTCGGGCACACGGTGTTGATGACTTCGGACGCGCGAAACCTCGGGGACGTGGTATTGTTCTCTCCGGTGACGTTCTCTTCGGTAGTGAGTTTTGATCTCTTTTCGGACACGTCGTTGCTTCTGGGTCGTCTCGGTATTTCTTTAGTCATTTTAAAATTTTCTTCTTTCCTGATGGAGTTCTTTGACCGTCCTGGCAGGGACCCTAAGTGTGTCCTGATCTTCCTGAAACACAAGGGTGGTCGGTCTCACCTTTTTACGGGATTATACGTGCCGTAGGCGGTCTCTTCTGTCGTCTTCTCATCGTGGATCATTACTCGGATTTCCGACGAGACCAGGACGGATTGTCCCGAGTTTTCCTAGGAGTTTTGATAAAAGTTCGTTGGATTGACGTTCCCCCTTACAAATTCTTATAAATTTAATCATGACGTTATAGGTTATTCGTTGTTCTTTTTAAACGGTATAGGCCGTAGGTTATTTTTGGATTATTCATACGGTTTTCCGTCCTTTTATGTCGGGGACTACTCCTCCTTTTTTTGTTAGTAAGTTCCCTTTCTCAGGGTCTTTACTGTGTCTACTATTTTAAACGTCTGTACTTGTAATTTTGTAAATATTATTTATATAAGGTTTACAAGTTCTTCCATCTCTTTTCTAAATCGAACAATTTTCCTCTACACCTACCGTGCTTTTTCTGAGTTTTGAAAATTCGGTGCTTTTTATGTTACCTACCATAAAGGCCACAGGGTCCTGGTGGGGGTACCTCTTCCCGAGTAATGATATCTCCGCCACATTAGTATCGATAGTGAATAATATCGTGTTATTATGTGTCGTCCGGGTCGTTCCCCTTTTCTGTGTCTTCCACCTCAGACCTCCTTAAGTCTGTGTCCGAAGGTTTCAAGAGGGAAACCCCGACTTCTCCCCTCTCAACCCTCCCAGTGTGTCTTGTGAATTTGTCTTTAGTCACAAAGAAGGGTTTGTTTGACCGAATTCTGAGTTTCAGGTCCCAAAAGTGACCTTCGACCAGTACAACCGTGAGAGACGGACTCACTGTTCGGTGTTGATGGTTTTAAGGTCTGAGGCTCATCCTTTCGTCCACAAGTGGTACCTATGTGGTAGACATGTCAATTAGATCCGTTCGACCACGTCGTCCCAGTCTCGGGTCGACCCGTTTCGTCGGAATAGTCACATCCCGCGTAAGGTTTCAGTTCAAGGTTCTACCGTCGGTTTTCGCTCGGGAAGTTCATCACGAAAAATTTCCACAGGCTTGACAGAGGACGGGTCTGCCCTAATGGTAGTCTAGCCTATGACGACTTCCTCTCTAATCACTCGTCACCGTTAGTAGGGTCTGTTCTCGTCTACTTCCCGAAGCGACCACGAATTCTTACACGGAACGTTACATCCCCTGTAGTCACACTAGGAACCTTGCCCTTCTAGGGTGTACGGAGCTTCGTTGATCGAGGTAAACGGTGTTGATTATTTGGACACGAGATCTCGGGTCCTCGACGTTGATGACTCGTGTTTGCGGTGTCGATGACGTCGGACGTACGGGACCTCGGGTACGTGTCGTCGTTCTCTTCGGTGACGTTACTCTTCGGGCTCGTGGTGTTGATCTCTCTCGGGTGCGCGTCGTTTCTGGTGGGTCGCGTTGGTTTTGATTTATTCGTCATTACTTCGTCTACCTACACTACTGGGAATGTAAAGACGGAACTCGTTAGACCTTTCACCACCGTGATCGTTGTATTCTCTCTCGTCCGTAAGGTATTAAGAATTTTATATTAAGAACTTGTTCGTTCGTGATTCTATTGGGTAATATGTCAAAATACATCTGTGGTTCCTGATCAGTCCAGAAATAGACTCCCAATTAAAGACTTTGTAGGTATGGACTTCGAACTATTCCTACAAAGATGTATCGATTTTTCGTTCTTTTGATTTGAAAATTCGATCATTTGTAAAATCATTTACCGGAGACAGTCTTTATTTCTCTTTTTATATATTTTCCTACGTTACATAACTACTTATGCTCTCTGACTATCTTCCTTGTCGTAAGTAACAAACAGATATTCCGTGAAGGATATGTTCCTAGACTGAATTAGAAGTGTTGTTAAATTCTTAATAAAATGTCTACTCTTTCCTCTCCGATTTCTCCCAAATCATTTATGATGTGTCCCTTTGTCAATTAAGCTACCCTCGTTCTTTTTATTCGGGTATTGAGACAGAAGTTTAAGGAAAAGAATCCCCATTCTCTCTAATATAAGTCTTCCTGTGAAAATTTTGTAAAATGAAATATAACCTCATATCGAGTAATTGTTACAACACTATCGAAATCCACATGTCGTCTCGCTGAGTCGGTACGTATTCGTACATAGGTAAGAGGGGGTCTGAGGGGAAGGTAGGTACGACGGTGTCTTATAGCTCGTCTCAAGGGACACGATATATCATCCAGGAACCACCAATAGGTAAAATTCACACATGTACAGGTAGGGGTTGAGGGATCGGAAGGGGGATCGGAAGAGAGGATAGAGGTTTAAGAAACACGAAAGGTGACTGAAGACAAAAATAAGTTTCACTCCTGTGTGTCTTACTTTCTTCATTAAAAAATTTGTTTATATTTCTCTCTCTCAAGAAGTTTACTGAGTAGACTTGTCTCTCCCTCGTATAGTCGCGATCCTTCCACCATCTGGTTTTCACACTTAAGTCTTCTGACTTTAGTGGGATTGGAGACGAGAGAGTAGAGGGAGGACGTCTTCCCCTTCGTTGTCAATATTCATTTGAGATAAGATGCATGTCTTAAAAATAGAGATCTTAAAATAAGGAAACTTTCCTTTATTAAGATAGTATTGATTTTTGGTATTCCGTTTCTACCCTTTATCCGTTAGTGAGAAAGGAAAGTATCTTTCCTCGGTAACAAGTATATAGTACCAGGAAAAGGGGAGATTTGGGTCTGTGTCGGGGTCTTCGGAAGAGTTGTGTAGTAAAGCCCGTCGGGAAAGGTCACTACCTTTAATCTTGAGTCTTGCTTTGAAGAAGTCGTACAAATGAGAGTCTCAGTACACAATAGTGTATCACCAATCAATCTAAAGTCCGAGGTTTGGAACCGACACGTACGTACAATTCAAGAGTCAGCACAGAGTCTGAAGTATATGACTCTGGGAGGTCCAAGGAGACAGGTACCTTAAAAGGACTCTCCTTATAACCTTACCCAACGGTAAAGGATGAGGTCCCCTAGAAGGACTGGGTCCCTAGTTTGGGTCCAGTGAACGTAACCGTCCTCCTAAGAAATGTGACTCGGTGGACCCTTCGAACCGAACGGACCTGAGTTTACGATAGAGGTGGTGAATGATTGAGATGCACTTAAACTTATTAATTGAATTGGAAAGACTAAGGAGGGACTAAAGTGGATATTGAACCCCTATCATTCTCACAGATGGAATCTTCAAAGACACTCTTAATTTCCTCAATTTTATTTACATTACGAATCTGATCTTAGACCATGTGTCGTGATATTCGGGTCGACAACGACGATAATAACAACAACAACAATAATTTTGGTCTACCTACTCCAGAACTATTGACCAAGACCGTTATTCGTCTCTCTCTTCCCTCGACTTCCAAAACCCGTTGACTCGTTCTTCTCTTTGTTTTTTTCTATCTTACCTTATTTAGGAAGTATATTAAAATGACAGAGTCAGGTCGAATGTCACTACTAACTTCCGACCATGTGTCTTCACTCTTGGTCTGGTAGGGAGGTTCGAAAAAGATAGGAAGATTTCACGTATTGTAAGAACATTTCTTTTTTCCTTTTAATATGTTCATGAAGATGGATTTTGTAAAGTTTACAGGTTGTTGTTTCATAAATTGGTCATATTCGAGACTCACAAGTATGTTACTTTATAGTTTGCAGAGGTAATTTTACATGTAAAATTTTTCAAACTCTAGAATCCTTTATTTTATATAATTCAACTTGTTATTATGAGGTTTAGTATATACTTTAAAGCCCCAAAACATTTTATATATGTCTATGATTATATTCCAGGCAGATCAGTTCCTATACCAAAAAGGTCATCAGTACATACCTACACTCTCAACCGACTCGTGGCTTCTTAACTACGCAAACTTGACACCACAACCTCTTCTGAGAACTCTCAGGGAACCTGACGTTCCTCTAGGTTGGGTAGGCAAGATTTCCTCTAGTCAGGACCCACAAGAAACCTTCCTTACTACGATTTTGACTTTAAGGTCATGAAACCGGTGGAGTACGCTTCACAACTGAGTAACCTTTTTTGAGACTACGACCCTCCCTAACCCCCGTCCTCCTTTTCCCCTGCTATCTCCTACTCTACCGACCTACAGTAGTGCCTGAGCTACCTGCACTCAAACTCACTTGAGGTCCTCAACCACTACCTGTCCCTCCGGACCGCACGACGTTAAGTACCCCGACGTTTTTCAGTCTGTACTGACTCGTTGACTTTACTTGACTTGACTTGACTTGACTTCTTTATAAGATGTACAAATAAACCATGTATATAACGGTATAATATGTATAGCTGTATTCTATTTATTTATTTTGATATATACGTTTTATATGTGTATAGGATGGATGTCCTTTGTACCCATCTGTATATGGTTTTACAATCGTACGACATAAACTTACATCCTAATATTGACTAAGAATCAAAAATATGTCATAACATAAATAGTTCAAAGATTATTCATGTGTAATAAAAAATAAATCTAAATAAAATAAAATTGATATATAAATTAACACCAGTTTTTACAGTTGTAAATAACCTATTTTGACCGTAAAAAATGAACACGAGTTGTCCTACAATTAAGTTTTCTGTATGTGATAATTACTTCTGTCTTTAGTTATTTTAGATATTTAGGAATTTTATTTTCGTAGTTCCATATGTTTAAGTAAGTGTATTAAACGAAGTGTTTTTTTTTAGGGTTAAAGAAAGATATATTAAATCTCTTTTCAATAAAAAGGACTTATTGACACAGATTGGACATAAAGGAACATAGTTTGGTTTTTGTTAAAGAATTTTTAGGAAAGGTTTCAGGTGTTCAGTCCGTGAGTTTGTCACGGAGGGTTAAAAGTCATGTCTCCTGATAAATATTGTAGTCCGCAGTTTCGAAGGTTCGGTCCGACAGGGCGGTGTAGAACCGAGGTCAGGGGACCCTTTGTCTCGGAGCACATGTCAAATGCACACTGGTGAGGACGAGGGTCCTGTCGTTCTCAGACTCCCGTCTCCCCCTACCCTCTGTCACGTTCTGTCTTTCGTTTGTGCTCCGTCACACCACCTCTCGACCGGTGCCGGGGTGTTCTCTTGGAACGAAACGACGTGTCTATAAAGACTTTTCCGGTGACCTTGGTGACTTGGAGTCTTCTCGTCTAATTCACTTCCTACTCTCCTCCTAAATACGAGCCCGGGAGAAGACAAAGGACAGGTTCATTCGACGTACCTCGTCGTGTTGGGGGACAACAACGAGTCAGTGAGTCGGCACAGACTGAGAAACACTGGGGTACTTAACGTCGTCCGGTCCGAAGGGACAGGAAGTGGTTGAGGGTCTCAAACAAGTTTGAGTACAGGTAACTCAACCACTACGGTGGTTGATAGAGTAGGAGACAGTAGGGGAAGAGACGGACGGGAGTTAGAAAGGTTCGTAGTCCCAGAAAAGGTCACTCCGAAAAACTTAGTCCACCGGTTTCATAATCTCGAAGTCGAAGTCATAGTCAGGAAGGTCACTTATAAGTCCCACGTAAAGGAGGATCCTAACTGACCAAACTAGAGGAACGTCAGGTTTACTGAGAGTCCTCAGAAGAGGTTGTGGCGTCAAACTTTCGTAGTCAAAAAACCGCGTGTCAGAAGAAGTACTAGGTCGAGAATGTAGGTATGTACTGTTGACCTTTTTGGTGTCAAAACTGTCAAAACTGATCTGTCTGGGAGCACCCATTTCCCTTCAGAGACGAAAAATTATACGAGAGATCCAAACAGTATCGAAAAGAAGGTTCCTCTTTCGTGGAAAAAATAAAGTACAAACGTTAGTGGTAGGAGTTACTAAAACCTCGGGTTCTTTTATTATAGATATGGAGGTTCGACGAAGATAGGACACCCCATCGACGACCCCTTCGGTCTAGGACTGGGTATCCTTCATAAAGGAACCTTGGACCTTCTCCGTCGTCCTCGGTCTCGGGCACACTCTGTGAGGTAGTCGTTTCCTACGGATCCCCTGGGAGTGGGTGTTACCCGACTCTATCGTCCACTACCGTTCACCGGTCCCAAAGAGGAACTCTTTCGACGGGTCCGGACTCCCTGTCGACCCCCTCTACGTCTTTACCCATATCACAGACGGGGATCCGGACTGGGCGGTCGGAATCGGGTGTCAAAGGAGGAAAAGGTGTTAGGACTTCTTACTTTGACGGTGAGGATTATACTCCCAAGGTGCCTTTGACGAGACTTGATTCAGTTGAAACGGATGGTCCACACTAAACCGTTCAGTGGCAGAGACCTTAAAGAGTGATGTTGAAATAACGTAAGTAGAAGTTATTAAAAAGGAATAATTTAAGTAGAAGTCTATAATTCTCTCACTGTACGAAGGGTGACTTTCGTACTTTATTACGCTGTTTCCTTTTAATTATTCGAATGAAGGGATGAATTTGGGGAGGACTCAGTATTGACTATAAATGTCGGGTCGGATACACATGTGCAAAACATTCGACCTTTTTGTACACCTCTTTTTCCCAGGTTGAACATACTCGGACGATAATAAAAGAAGAATAAGTGTCCCTTGGTATTGTAAGTCAATAAGATTTTAGACCAAAAGAGTTAATATTATATAGTCTCTGAAAGGAGGTCCGTTTATACATGTCAAGATAGAGTAAGTTCATGTCAGAAGTTTAAGTAGGACTTTGTAAAAGAACACTATTACCGTTAAAAATAAAAGGATACATTTTAATAAATAAGACAAAGTAATTTTAATCTAAAAGAAGGATTATATTGTATCTCCGTTATATCGTGTCACAGATTCGTACGTCGGAACCTACGTCCTTACGAACTCACATTAAGGATTGATGATGGTCCTGTTCAAAGAATTAGAGAGAGACGAAGTCGTAGGAATAGACGTTCTCTAATGTCAAGAACGGAGGACTTAGTATAACTTCTTAATTTACTCAATTATGTTGATTTCGTGAATTCTGACACACACACACACACACACACACACACACACACACACACACACATGTTTCTCAGTCTGTGTTCATGGTTCAACACAATCACCGTTTCTTGGGTGGACGGTTACGTCCTCTGTACTCTATGTTCAAGCCAGGGACCCAGCCCTTCTAGGGGATCTCTTCCCTTACCGTTGGGTGAAGTCATAATAACGGACCTCTTAGGGTGTCTGTCTCCTCGGACCACCCGATGTCAGGTGGTCTGTCTCGACCTGTACTGACTTCACTGAATCGTACGTACGTAAGAACGTAGACTCCGACGTACGAATCTGTGAGACGATATAACGGAGATATAATACAATCCTTCTTTTAGATTAAAATTAATTTGTCTTATTTATTAAAATGTATCCTTTTTCACGGATCGTGTATTCTTTGTGAACTTTCTTGTTTTGACTTCCGTAGTGCGATGGACTAAAGTTTGACATTAATGTTTCGAGATCATTCGTCCACCTCTTCCGTTACCGTGGGGTGAGGTCATGAGAACGAACCTTTTAGGGTACCTACCTCCTCGGACCACCCGATGTCAGGTACCCCAGCGCTCCTCAACCTGTGCTGACTCGCTGAAGGGAAAGTGAAAAGTGAAAGTACGTGATCTCTTCCTTTACCGTTAGGTGAGGTCACAAGAACGGACCTCTTAGGATCCCTGCCCCTTCGGACCACCCGACGGCAGATACCCCAGCGTGTCAGTTTGTACTGACTTCGCTGAATCGTCGTCATTGGTTTTGTCATACCATAACTGTATTTTTGTCTGTGTGTCTAGTTACCTTGTCTTATCTCTCGGGTCTTTATTTGGGTACATAATTAAATGTTGTTCCCTAGGTTCTTATAAGTTACCTTTTTCATGTCATAGAAGTTACTTACGATAACCCTTTTGACCTGTCGGTGTACGTTTGCCTACTTTGACCTGGTGACAGAATTTGGGAATATAATTATATGTTTTAATTAAGGGTTACCTAATTTCTTTACTTGTATTTTGAACTTTAGTAATTTGAGGATCTCATTCTTCACAAACCATTTACAATTGATAATGACAATATTAATAATCGTCAAGTACCACGGATATATTTGTCTTTATATGGGTGAATTGTTTCTTTGTTTCACTTAACTCTCGACGATACACAGAACACGATTCACGTATTCCTGTTGGTTTTGAACTAGAGACGGAGACTTCTTATCACTTTTTCTATGTTTCCGTCCATTTAGTGGTATAGTGTACCAAGTCAAGTCAACGAGTCAGCACAGACTGAGAAACGCCGGGGTACCTGACGTCGTGGGGTCCGGAGGGACAGGTAGTGGTTGAGGGCCTCACATAAGTTTAGTACAAGTAACTCAACCACTACGGTAGGTTGGTAGAGTAGGAGACAGCAGGGGAAGAGGAGGTCGGAAGTTAGAAAGGGTCGTAGTCCCAGAAAAGTTTACGCAGTCCACCTGTTTCATACCAGATTTTTGTTATCTCTGGTTGTCGACACTCCGAGACACTACACTCATTCATTAACTCAGAGTTCTGTGCGAAGTCCAAACTCTACCCAAAACTTTCTAGTCATTATCTTTAAACGTTCAGACGACGACGACGACGACGACGATTCAGTGAAGTCAGCACAGGCCGAGACACGCTGGGGTATCTACCGTCGGGTGGTCCGAGGAGACAGGGACCCTAAGAGGTCCGTTCTTGTGACCTCACCCAACGGTAAAGGAAGAGGTTAAGTACTTTCACTTTTCGCCTTATACTTCAGCGAGTCAGTACAGACTGAGAAGTACTGGGGTACCTGACGTCGGGTGGTCCGAGGAGGCAGGTACCATGAAAGGTCCGTTCTCATGACCTCACCCAACGGTAACGGAGAAGGTTAAACGTTCAGTCTCACCATCATAAACTCACCTGTTTCTTCGTCATATATGTTTTTACTTTTATAAGGAGACTGTTTATACAAGGTATCTCTATCCTTCTGTACTGTTAAAAGAAGGATGAAAGGTTTCACACTACAGAGTCATCAAGTTCGGTCTCGTAAACCAGTAAACGGTTCTTCGTGAAACGTTTTGTAAAACCAAGGTCACTGAGTAGTAGTGGTATCTGATTAGTTGACGATACTAAGTAAAGTTGGGAGAACCTAAACATGACGACGTTTCGTATAGAAACGTACTTCATACGGAGGTTCACTCACTGATTTGTGAACAATTCCTGATGTGGCCTGTTAATGATTAGTATTGACAGTATGAATGATCTCAGATACGAGGCTGTGACTAAAGACGTGACGGTCGCTTAAACAGTCCCTGGTTCTTTAACTGTAACTGTATGGATTTTTTCTCATCTCTACTCGTCAGGGGTGTACTCAGTTCCTCAAAGTATACCGATGAAATAACTACACACGTTTTCTATGACATATCGTTTATGACGTTACATGTCAAATTTTTGGTCACTAAGTGTTCACCACCGTGAACATCATTTCTTGGGTGGACGGTCACGGCTTCTACATTCTCAAGTTAGGGACCCAACCCTTCTAGGGGACTTCCTCCTTTTCCGTTGAGTGCGGTTATAAGAACGGAGTTCTTAGGGTACCTGTCTCTCCGGACTACCCGATGTCAGGTATCACAACGTCTCAACCTGTGTTGACTTCACTGAATCGTACGTGTTCGTGAATATTTGGGGCTACTAAGGAAAGACAGAGGTACTGAAGTATCTCATTCTTCCTACTTCTGAACCTCTTTTAGGACAAGTAGATTTGATAGACAAAACAAACTAGTAAATTTTAGTCTGAAAAGACGAAAATCCCATATACCTGATATAGTGACAATTTATTCATAGAATGTTCTTTTATCACCGAGTCTACCCTTTCTTAGACGGACGTTACGTCCTCTGGGTCCAAACTAGGGACCTAGTCCTTCTAGGAGACCTCTTCCCTTACCGACAGGTGAGGGTCACAAGAACGGAGCTCTTAAGGTACCTGTTTTCTCGGACCACCTGGTGTCAGGTACTCCAGTGTTTCTCAGTCTGTACTCGCTCGTTGATTGTGAAAGAGAAAGTGGTATTGTTGACCTTTTCTTGATTTACGGGTAGTCATCCCCTTGTATAATTATGTTATTCCATATTAGTTGGTCCTTTGTAACCCTTCGTCAGTTTTGTTGACTTGGACCTAGTTGAAGTTTTTACATTGCAACCCCGAAGGGACCGTCGGTTCACCAGTTCTTAGACAGACGGTGTCCTCCCCTGTGCCCAAGACTAGGGTCCAATCCCCTCTAGAGTGTACGGGCCTCGTTGATGTCGTCACACGGTGTTGATAACTCGGGAGTACGGTGTCAACGATATCGGACACACGGGTCTCGGACACGAGGTGTTGTTCTCTTCGATGACGACCGGTGTTGATCTCTTTCGAGCCCCCGTCGGTACTTCTGGGTCGTGTCGGTTTCCATTTTATTCAGTTATTCTGAAATTTTGTCTGTGATTTATACTGCGACTATAATTTTTTTTTTTACGTTGTACCTCTTGTGTATGTACATTACGATAAAGATTTTGGTGTATTTTATAATGATGTGTATTTTATACTCAACCTTCATGTATTTGTTTTTGAGTTATCTCACCGACGAGACTCCCTCTTCCCTTACATCTTACCATAACCCTCCTACTACTTTTAATTTTATCTGAATTGATTTTTTCTGTTTTTACAACTGTCAATCCTGAAAAGACATGAAAAAGGAAAAATTCATTTTTGCACTAAGTAAGAAGACAAAATGTCGAATGAAACATCAAAGGATAAAAGAAATGATAGTCTCTATACTTAACCAGGATGGTATACTTGAAGTCTGTACTTGTGATTAATGTTGAAAAATGTAGTCTCATGTTAATCTTTTCCCCGAAGGGACTACCGAGTCTCCAATTTCGCAGACGGACGTTACACCCTCTGGACCCAAGATAGGGACCTAACTCTTCCAGGGGACCTCTTCCTTTACCGTTGG
Organism: Capra ibex; assembly: GCA_006410555.1. Classification (NCBI taxonomy): domain Eukaryota; kingdom Metazoa; phylum Chordata; class Mammalia; order Artiodactyla; family Bovidae; genus Capra; species Capra ibex. The sequence goes on from SJYO01018757.1 coordinate 69,301,730, forward strand.
GTGAGGTCATAAGTGCGGACCTCTTAGGGTACCTACCTCCTCGGACCACCCGATGTCAGGTGCCTCAGTGTTTCTCAGCTTGTGCTGACTCGCTGAAGTGAAAGTGTTAATCTTTTTGTCTTTGTTAAGACACACAAAGTTTGTCTTTTCCTAATCATGTAACTTCATCTACAAAAGTTTTGGTGACCTTCTCGACCCTCATCTTTAACGTCCTCTCCACCCCTGGTGCTCGGAAGCCATATAAAACAATTAAAAATAACCTCATATCTACGATTTGATCGGAAGTCCTAAAACCACTTCAAAACCAGGTTTCCTAGTCGTCCTAGGACGACGATGGGTTACCAGATTTTTGACGTCCTTTGGTGACGATTTCAGCGTCGACGCATGTCAAGACCACTCCCATTATCTCCAGGACCGCTCTGGTCGTCCCTTCATCTCATCTGTTGACATTTTGGGTGTAAACGAGTTCAAGTGTGTGGACGGTGACTGCGGCCTCCTTGAAAGGAAATGGAAGATTTACAGTGTACTTATGTAGAGTAATAGTAATAAATTTAATTTAGGTTTGGAGACGTCCTTTCCCTCAGACCTCTACGTTTAGAACCAGAAAAGTCGAGGACCCCATGTCTCCCATCGTGTCTTTCCCTACCTTTATCACGTTTCACGGTTCCGTTGTAGACCTGGCGGAAATAAAACATTTCCCGTCTGCTCGTTAAGAAAATGAAGTCAGTGGTAAAAAAGAGTCGGTCCCAATTCTTATTTAATTTTTCACAAGGTGATTGGTAAGTAGGGCCCACTATTTTAGTCGTTCCTCGTTTTGTCCCTGGTCGGCTGGGGTCGGTCTTGTCTCAAAAAGAAGAATGGTTCTCCATATCTGGTGGAGGAGAGATACTTCATCACAGACTGAGAAACGTTGGGGCACTCGACATCGGGTGGTCAGAGGAGAGGTACCTCAAGAGATCCGTTCGTATGACCTCACCCAACGGTAAAGGATAAGGTCCCCTAGAAGGGTCCCTGGTTGGGACTCAGAAGACGTAACACCCGTCTAAGAAATGGTGGACTCGGTGGTCCCTTCGACTACTTCGTTTCGACTAATGATTAATTCGTTCGAAGGAAGACAGAATTTATTCGTTTAGGATACAGAAAGGTCTAACGGTTTATTTACTACAATAACACAGAAGTCTGGGTTACGACTTCTCGTGTGTTTTCGTCCTACCGTAGTCTAAACCGTCTTTCCTGTGGTTTAGGTGTCAGATCTCTGGCTATAAGATAGAGGTCGGAATGGTGAGTGACAAATTCTCTGTAGTCCTTTTAGTGAGTCGAACGGATCTTTCTACTTGACATAGCAATGAGTTACGAAGGTCGACAGATTAAGTCAAGAGTTCAAAATAACCATGTCGTTACACCATTTTGATTGAGAGTGAGAATCTTCGGTAGTAAGAGTGGAATAGTGTTTATTAGGTCTGAGGTTATAGTATAAAAGAACGTCTCTTACTCATCAATTTATAATCAAAGAGAACCGTGAACATTTGACTTATGTAGTCTACACCGAAGGTTTAGAACTACTCTATGACCTAGATTCATTGGTAGTAGTTACCAACGATTTTACTAATCCATATTCCGATTACCACTTGAAGTATTACCTATGTGTTCAACTGTTATAGACTTACGTAACTAGTAGGAGTAGTAGTGTTTTTCTCTTTATGTATCTATGATAAACGAAGTTCTTACTTACAGGATTCATGAGTTGAGACAGAGACTTTATAATCACAGGAGGAGGAGGAGGGTAGTTTAGACAAATCCAAAGACCTAGATTTATCTTCTGACGTTCTTTATATCTGATGTTTTTATGATCTAAGATCCTTTTGTCTCCTTCTTCATTCTATAATTTATAGTCGTTTTAGGTTATTTACCTTTTAAGATATCCTGCTTATTTGGTAAAAAAGGTTTTTCATTTACCGTTCCATTTTTACTCTCGTCTTTTGGATACCTAATCTTTTTTGTATTATTAATACAGTCGGTTCAAGTTATCCACTTTAAACAAATATAGACCCTGAGTTCGGTTATCATTTTATTTTGTAAATATTCTATTATATTTTTTCTTGTGATTCTTAAACTATTGTAATTCCTTAAGTAAAATCTCCCACTTACCGAAATACCCAACGAAAATAAAACAATAACATCAAAACATGATAAACCTAAAATATTTAGTAATCTCCATATCCCTTTATTCCACGACTGGATTTATTGAAACCTGTACTCATTTCTGATATTCTGACTTCTGTTTTCTTTAACGTGTGTTCTTGACATAGAATCAACTATTTCAACAAAGGAACCTCTGACACAAGTATAAAACCTTTGGTGATATGCACACACACACACACACACACACACACACCACACACGCACGCGATTCAACAAAGTCAGTACAGACTGAGAAAAGATGGGGCACCTGACATCGGGGTGTCCGAGGAGGTAGGTACCCTAAAAGGGTCGTTCTTATGACCTCACTTAACGGCACGGGAGGAGTCCCCTAGAAGAGCTGGGTCTGTAACTTGGATGCAGAGAAAGTAGAGAAGGTAACCATCCTTCCAAGAAATGGTGATCACGACGGACCCTCCATACGACGACGACGACGACGGTTCAGCGTACACATGACCATAATTTAATAACTATGATGTATTTACCTACCGTCTTCCGTTCTCGGTCCTAAGAGTGACCATCTCCCCTATAATTTGCTCGTCTTTCGAACTTGTCCGAATACACCATAACTTAATCTCAACCTCTGTAATGATACTTAAGTAAAAAACGAATTATGTATATATATATACCAATGTATATCTTTATGCATAACTATACACATGGGTGTCACATAAAGAAACGTCTCGGTCACTATGGAGTCATCACTATTCGTGTGGATCGTGGATCAAGAATCAAAGATCAACAATAACAACAAGTCAGTGTATCAACACAGGTTGAGGAACGTCGGGGTACCTGACGTCGTCCGGTCCGGAGGGACAGGAAGTGACCGAAGGTCACACGAGTTTCATGACAGAGGGGTATTTTCCTTGGTTTTCACTGACTAAGATCCTGACCCCGTCTTTTATGTGTTATACACGGAATTCGTTCATTCCTTCACGAACTTTTTGTTAGTTTTAAAGATTTTTAGGTGTTACAACACCTATACAGTTTCCTTGTCTCCTTTGGTTTACTTTCTCGAGGGTCACCGATTTTGACCTTGTTGACCTCGTTTTTTACTTATTCAATCATACCCTAATATTGAGTTCTATATTCTGTTTACGGATACTCATATACACACACGTACGTACGAGTCAACGAGTCAGTACAGATTAAGAGACACTGAGGTACCTGACTCGGCCGGTCCGAGGAGACGGGCACTATAAAGAGTCCGTTCTTATGACCTCACCCAACGGTAAAGGAGGAGATCGCCTTAGAAGGGTTGGGTCCACAACTTGGATGCGAAGGACACGGAGGACATAACCGTCCGTCTAAGAGATGGTGACTCGGTGGACCCTTCGGGATACTCATATATGACGATATTTGTTTATTGACTTATTTATTCATTTGTCGTCTCTTACCTGTTTGGAGGGTCGGTTTAACGTTTATTAGATACATCTATAAAGGGAAGTCCTTCCATCTTGTATTAAAGAGAGTACACCTGACTCGTCGTTCAGTAGGAAAGTTCTCATACCATACGTTTGTCTCTACTCGTCATTAAAATGTCACTTCCTTTGACTGTCGTGGTGCAGTCAGTCCACTAGTTCCGGTTGTCACCGTCACTACCTAGTACGACTACTATATGGGGTCGTTACACTACACTACTCGTCCCGTGAAGTGGAGACATCAAAGACAGGGGTCTTGAGTTCCAGGATCAGATGAAAACTTTTTTTGTTTACCCTAGATTAATTTTAATTTTCGAAGACGTGTTGTTTCCTTTTATATTCGTTCCACTTTTCTGTCGGAAGACTTACCCTCTTTTATTATCGTTGACTCGTTGACTGTTTGTTGATTAGAGTTTTTATATGTTCGTTGAATACGTCGAGTTAAGGTCTTTTTATTTGCTGGGTTAGTTTTTTTACCCGGTTCCTTGATTTATCTGTAAAGAGGTTTCTTCTGTATGTCTACCGATTGTTTGTGTACTTTTCTACGAGTTGTAGTGAGTAATAATCTCTTTACGTTTAGTTTTGGTGTTACTCCATGGTGAAGTGTGATCAGTCTTACCGACACTAGGTTTTGAGACGTTCGTTATTTACGACCTCTCCCACACCTCTTTTCCCTTGGGAGGATGTGACAACCACCCTTACGTTTGATCATGTCGGTGATACCTCTTGTCACACCTCTAAGGAATTTTTTAACGTTTATCTTGATGGAATACTGGGTCGTTAGGGTGAAGACCCGTATGTGTGGCTCCTTTGGTCTTAACTTTCTCTGTGTACATGGGGTTACAAGTAGCGTCGTGACAAATATTATCGGTCCTGTACCTTTGTTGGATCTACAGGTAGTCGTCTACTTACCTATTCTTTCGACACCATGTATATGTGTTACCTCATAATGAGTCGGCAATTTTTCTTAAGTAAACTTAGTCAAGACTACTCTACCTACTTTGACCTCGGTTAATATGTCTCACTTCATTCGGTCTTTCTTTTTGTGGTTATGTCATATGATTGTGTATATATACCTTAAATCCTTCTACCGTTACTGCTGGGACATACGTTCTGTCGTTTTTTCTGTGTCTACACATATTGCCTGAAAACCTGAGTCTCCCTCTCCCTCTCCCACCCTACTAACCCTCTTACCGTAAGATTGTACATATGATAGTACATTCTTAACTTAGCGGTCAGATACAGACTGCGTCCTATGTCGTACGAACCCCGACCACGTACCCCTACTGGGTGTCTCGACAATACCCCTCCCTCCACCCTCCCCCCAAGTACAAACCCTTGCGTACATTCTTAATTTCTAAAATTTTAATTTTTTTATTTTTTGATTTTTTTTTTTTCTTTTTCTTTTTTTGTAGTCTGTTCAGGGTTAATTCCTTGTAAAATGTTTTTATAAACTGGTCATAATTTTTTTTTTTTTTTCCCTTTTAAACTCTTTGACAACGTCGGTTCTCTTTAGATTCCTGTGTACTATTACTTTACATTACACCCCAGGACCTATTCTGGGATCTTTTACCTGGGACCTCTTTTTGATTTTTTTAGTCTTATTTGACATCTGAAATTAATCATGTTTACATAGTCATAATCAAGTCATCAAAACCGTTTAAACGGTATGATTACATTTTATAATTATTATCCCATATACCTTTGAGAGACATGATGCGTTTAAGAGACATGATAGACATTTAGATTTTGTTAAGGTTTTATTTTAATTTTAAAAATAAAAAAAATTGTTGTTTTTTCTATTACATATCCTTTGTTTTTTAGGAACCTCTTAGTAAGACTTCACTTTACAGATCATGAACGGAATTTTATTAGGTGAATTGTCACCTCCCCGACCTCTATCTCCTTTACCTTCCTTCATGTGGGTTTTGTCTCTGTAATGAAACGGTTGTTTCCAGGTAGACAAGTTCCGATACCAAAAAGGTCACCAGTACATACCTACACTCTCAACCCGATATTTCTTTTGACTCACGTCTTCTTAACTACGAAAACTTGACACCACAACCTCTTCTGAGAACTCTCAGGGAACCTGACGTTCCTCTAGTTTGGTCAGGTAGGACTTCCTTTAGTCAGGACCCACAAGTAACCTTCCTGACTACAACTTCGACTTTAAGGTTATGAAACTGATTGGCTACACTTCTCGGTTGAGTAAACTTTTCTGGGGTTAAGACCCTTTCTAACTTCCGTCCTTCTCTTCCCCTACTGTCTCCTACTCTACCAATCTACTGTAGTGGCTGAGTTACCTGTACCCAAACCTACCTGAGGCCCTCAACCACTACCTGTCCCTCCGGACCGTACAACGCTAAGTACCCCAACGTTTCTCGACCTGTGGTGACTCGCTGACTTGACTTGAATTGTGGATTTTGTTCTGACCCTAACTTTATATGTGATGGTGCATATTTTATCTATTGATTGCTCCTGACTGACATATCGTGGCCCTTGAGATGAGCCACGCGACACCACTGGATTTACCCTTCCTTTAGGGGTTTTCTCCCGATATACATATACATATCGACTAAGTGATACGACATGTCACCTTTGATTGTGTTGCAACATTTCGTTGACATATGAGGTTATTTTTATTATTATTGATGAAAGTTCGCAAGGAGTCTTTAGTCTGTTCATTGTTCTCATACCTGATTCTATAAAATTTCACAACTCTCTTTTTTGGGTGGTTTGATTTAAGACATAGGACGACTTAATGGGAAGTTTTCACCTTTCTCTTTATATCCAAAAGAGCCTAATTTTTTTTTTTTTTCCGGTTCTTCAATATTGACTAATTCGACTTGAACACTCATGCAGTCCCTAGTGATAAAAAGACTCCATGTTCAATACAAAGATATAAAGGATATTATCTTGGTGACTAGTCGTGAGTAAGTACATTGTGACCTTCTACTTACTTCGTACCTAAAACACCAGTTCTTATCGGTGTTCAAAGAGTCATTTGTGACCCATGAGTCCCAGTCCCTCGTATCGTAGTCTCGGATCGTGTGAGACGGATCACACAGACTCAGATTTTATGACTCGATAGGTGGGTCCTCTAGTACGGTATTACGAAAGTTTGGTACATTTCTTGAGGAAGACAGGGTTTCTTGTCATATCGGTGAGCAAATGAGGTCTCAAATCATCTCTAAGGTCTTGTGTTTCACCTTCAGTTAAACTAAAAATGAAGTATTCTTTAAAATATAGTACTCAGACTTGGTTTAATTATATGAATTTTATAAAGGACTTTGTATGTAAAAATATACAAAATAAAATTAGAAATGTCACTTTAGGTCCGTTTTTACAATTACGGTCTATCACTATAGACTACTTATATGGAATAACTCTTTTATGAAGATAAAAATACTAGAGACAGACCTGTCGACATTCATAGAGTCGACAACTTCAAGGAACAGGAAATCTGTATTTCATAAAGATTTCATCGTAAAAATATACAACGTCTTACTAAGTAATAACTATTCCCATCTCGTTGAACGAAGTACTAAATCCATTCTCTTATATAAAATTTATTTTCTTATATTAAGTAAAACGATTGAGACAAGAGAGTACAAATGGTAAAAGAAAAATCCCGTACCAAATTTTATCTAAATAAGATTCGTAAGTCAATTTACACATAAATAAAAAATCCTTTATTAATTTAATTATTTTAAATCTCGACATCAGAAATAGTTTACGAAACCACTTAATAATATTTATTAAGTTTTTACTGGAAAACCCTTCTGTATTGGTCGTCTTAGTCCTCTGTTTTATTACATCATGACAAGACACGTTTTACATGAGGTGAGTTAAGATCGAGACACCTCACAATGATCGATAATAACCGACTCCACCCCCTTTCAGGACTTCAGTTTATTTAAATCTTTTGTAACACAACTACCCTTCTATCGTAAAGAATCTACTTAAACTGACGTTTTGTGAAAAAAAAAAGGACTCAGTGGAATGTCTTCTGGTAAATATTATCTTCCTCATTTCCAGTCGAACCGCTTCTCTCCCCGTGTCCAAGATTTCCGTGTCCTTTAAGTCAGACGTCACTTTAAGACTGAGAGGATGAATGTCTACCTTACTACAGTCCGTTCACCAGGTGAGATTCGAAGTAGAATTAGAAAAAAAAAAAAAAAAGTAGAATTAGAATTTCTACTGTAATTGGGACCGAAGGGACCACCAAGTCACCATTTCTGAGGCGGACGTTACGTCCTCTGTACCCAAACTAGGGACCTAGGTCTTCTGGGGAACCTCTTCCTTTACCGTTGGGTGAGGTAATTAAGAACGGACCTTTTAAGGTACTTGTCTCCTCAGACCTCCCGATATCAGGAACCCCAGTGATTTCTCAGTTCTGTACTGACTGGTTGATTTGTTATTTCCACTATAAGTGGAAGTTTATTTCCACTACTATAGTTAAACGTACCAAAAGTATCCCTAATTTTTGTTAAATCTACTCAAGACAAAATCCAATGCTACATTTTCAGATGTCGTCCGATCTCGAGAATAAGATTGTTCATCCCTCTTTTTACCTATTTGACCTTTTTTCCTTTTTACCTACGTTTTTACAGACCCCCTTAATTGAAGGTCTGTCCCATCTTGGAAAAGGAGGAACCATCGTAGACGATTCACACCCTATCCATCCATTGACTCGAACGGTGGACTTTTCCTTCAGAAGAAGGTTCCCTTTCGTTTTAGATTGTCACAGATTGTGACGGCGTTATCGGACTCACTATATAGACTTGGATCTCCTTAGGAGGTTCCTTGTTCGACGAGAGGGGTAGTCGGTCAGAAACGGGTACTCTGACGACTACTTGCGACCCGTCGAACACTTCGCTCCCGTGATCCAACCTTTCCATCTCTCTCGAGGGGTATCACATTCACTAATTTAGAGTTTCAGTGTACCTCCCTCGACGACATGACTTGTGTCCTGTCTAGAGTTATTTAATCTTCGGTCTAATCAGTAGACGAATCCTTGGTTTCGTTGCATTTGGACACTGGGAGAGGTTAGGGTTGAGTCAAGGACTACCTTGACTTCAGTAATCGGGGAGTTGAAACGACGAACTATTTCATTTTACACACGGGATGGACTTTTCTTTATATTAATTTAGTATTATGTTACGGATCGTGTTCTACTTTTAATTGTTATTTTTCCTGTACGTTTCTACATCCTTTCAGATTGAATATTAGTTCTTTTATTATTTTCATTTTGTTTTCTACTAGGTCTATTACCTTAATACTGTGCAGTTATATTGATAATACTTGTACAATTTTATCTCCTTTTCTACTTGTTTCACTAACTTTTATACTTCTTAAATTCGTCCCTTCATCTTAGAGATTTTTCTTGGTTTATTTGAAAGGTCCTGATACATTATGTCTTTTAATCCTAAAGTACCTTACTCAGTCACTTAAGTTTCTGTTGAGTTTTATTTAATAAGTTTGACTTCGTCTATCCTTTTCCTTAAATTTTTCTCTTTTTCTGTCACAGTTTGTCGGATTGCACACGATCGTAAGATCTTCTCCTCTTTTCCTTACCTCTCTTCCTGATACATTTCTCTATTACAGAGACTTAAAAACTTTTGACTATTTTCTGTAGTGGTGTCTGTGTTCTTCGAGTCACTTAGGGTTGACTCTATTTATGTTTCTTTTTTGAGGGTTCTTGTAGTATTAATTGACGAGTTTCGATTTCTATTTTCCTTTAAAATTTTTGTCGGTCTCCTTTTTTTCTCTGTAAAAGTTCCCTTGTTAATGTACTTACGTATACGTTCAAGTCAGGGAATCAGTAAAGAATAAGAAACACTTGGTGGTTCAAGGAGACAGGTGTCCTAGGAGATCCATTCTTATGAACTCACCCAACGGTAAAGGAGGAGGTCCCCGAGAAGGGCTAGGTCCCTAGTTTGGACACAGAGGGTGTAACCGTCCGTCTAAGAAATGGTGAAACGGTGGACCCTTCGGGTTAATACACTTACCACCTTTGGCTTTCCGTTAATTTACTGTAACAGTTTCACGATCTTTTTTTTTTTTTTCTTTCTTTCTTTCTTTTCCTTTCTTTTGACGACTGGATTTCAAGAAATGGTCACTTTTATAGGAAGTCTTCATTGCCCCTAGTAGTGAAGGGACCACTAGGTCACCAATTCTCAGGCGGACTGTTACGTCCCCTGTTCCCAAACTAGAGACCAGACCCTTCTGAGGTGTACGGAGTCCCGTTGAATCATGCACACGGTATTGATGGCTCGGACACCAGATCTCACGTGCTCGGTGTTGATGACTTGGAAGTACGACGTTTGACGACTTGGACATCGGGATCTCGGGTACGAGATGTCGTTCTCTTCGGTGACGTTTCTCTTCGGGTACGTGGTGTTACTTTTTATCGGGGGAGGGTGGCTTTGATCTCTGTCGGGAACACTTCGTTATTTCTGGGTCGTATCAGTTTATCTTATTTTAATTCATTTAAAAATTTTCAAACCTTTATTTTCGTTTTTATTTGTTTACCCTGGATTAATTTTCGAAGACGTGTCGTTTCCTTTCACTTTTCTGTCGGAAATCTTACCCTCTTTTATTATCGTTTACTTCTTTGACTGTTTGTTGATTAGAGTTTTTATATGTTCGTTGAGGACGTCGAGTTAAGGTCCTTTTATTTGTTGGGTTAGTTTTTTACCCGGTTTCTCGATTTGTCTGTAAATAGGTTTCTTCTGTATGTCTACCGATTGTTTGTGTACTTTTCTACGAGTTGTAGGGAGTAATAGTCTCTTTACGTTTAGTTTTGGTGTTACTCCATGGTAAAGTGTGATCAGTCTTACCGACGCTAGGTTTTCAGATGTTCGTTATTTACGACCTCTCTCACACCTTTTTTCCCTTGGGAGAATGTGACAACCACCCTTACGTTTGATAATGTCGGTGATACCTCTTGTCACACCTCTAAGGAATTTTTTGACCTTTATCTTGACGGAATACTGGGTCGTTAGGGTGACGACCCGCATGTGTGGCTCCTCTGGTCTTCACTTTCACTTGCACATGGGGTTACAAGTAGCGTCGTGACAAATATTATCGGTCCTGTACCTTCGTTGGATCACCAGGTAACCGTCTACTTACCCATTCTTTCGACACCATGTATATATGTTACCTCATAATGAGTCGGTAATTTTTCTTATGTAAACTTAGTTAAGATTACTCCACCTACTTTGACCTCGGATAATCTGTCTCACTTCATTCGGTCTTTCTTTTTGTGGTTATGTCATATGATTACGTATATATACCTTAAATCTTTCTACCATTGCTATTGGGACATACGTTCTGTCGTTTTCTCTGTGTCTACATATCTTGTCAGAAAACCTGAGACACCCTCTCCCTCTCCCACCCTACTAAATCCTCTTACCGTGACTTTATACATATTATAGTATGCACCTTGCTTATTGGTCAGGTCCAAGCTACGTCCTATGTCCTACGAACCCCGACCACGTGACCCTACTGGGTCTCCCTACCATGACCCTCCCTCCATCCTCCCCCCAAGTCCTACCCCTTGTGCACATATGGGGACCGCCTAAGTACAACTACATACCGTTTTGGTTATGTTATAACATTTCATTAATCGGAGGTTAACTTTATTTATTTAAATTTAAATTTTTATTTATTTTTCTTCATTTTTTATTTTATTTTAAATTTTTATTATTTTATTCATTTCTATTTTATTACTATAAAAGTTTGTTTGGTTTCGACTCCTTTTAAAAGTGTTCGTCTAGACGTCATGTTTTTTAGGATTTTCTTCAAGAAGTTCTACTTTCCTTTACTAAGGTTTAGCTTCGTACTTTCAATTTTTCTTTTTTTTTTTTTTCTTCCCGAGGTCTCTCTTATTTAGATCGTATTTACGTTTTTCTGGTTCAGGAAGTTTTGAAAAATCTTCTGATCACTGATAATTTTTGTCGTTTGTGTTATTTTTGTTATTGTACATTATCTCAAATATTGTATCCATCTTCATTTTATGTACTGTTATCTTCGTTCTTCTTATTAGTATTGATCCCGTCAAAAGTACTATATTCGAAAAATATAACAAGTACTTCACCATTTTATGATGAATTTCTGAGATTCTTCATATCTTACGTAAAATATTAGAGACCTCGTCACCAAAAGTTTCGTGTCAGGGGTCTGGTCTTCGTAGTCGTAGTGGATCTTCGAACAATCTTTATGTGAGGTCTGGATGAATTAGTCTTTAAGCCCCCAACTCAGGTTGTTGGATACCAACAAAAGAAAAATTAATAAATAAAATGAAATAAAAACCAACACGACCCGGAAGGGTCTACGCACTCCCGAAAGAGAACAACGTTGTTCGTCCCGGGTGAGAAGTAGTGTCATGTGTCCGAAGAGTAATACCACCGAAGAGAACAACGTCTCGCGTCTGAGACCCGTGTGTCCAAAGTTGTCAACGTCATGAGACCGAGATCTTGCCCGAATCTACGAGGTACCATACCTTAAAAGGGTCTGGTCCCTAACTTGGACACATGGGACGTAACCATCCGTCTGCATGGTGATCCCTTCAGGGGTCGTTAGATACAAAACTTGTCGACAAGTCGATTAAGATAACGTTTGATTTTGAAGTCGTTGAGACAAGATCTAGACCTTTCTTTTATCTCTCGTTTGAGAAGAGTTACCATCTGACCATGTGCCATGTTGACCAGCAAACCTACCTTCTTCACTAGGTTCCACTCCTACATTTATAAATATATGTTCTCTGTTCCTCCGGACACCTATCTGTTTATCCACTGTCGTATTTCCCACTTCTGAACACATAATGTACACCTATCTCTGGTCTTTCGTAGATGATGTCTTTTCGAGACTTGTTGGTTCCTCTGTTTTACTTGTCAGTGAACTGTAATCAGTCGGAAACAGTAGTTAGTGTGTCTCGTTCGCTTATCTGTGTGTCTGTCTCACCTATACCGCCATCTTTGTCTTCAATATACATTCGGGTTCTCGTACCTGGGGTGAGTGGTTCCGGTTAGGTTGATGACGACGGAGACTTATAGGTTGAACCGTCGTTGTCTCTAGTTGTGACTTGGGGGTTATATCGTAGTAACGTGTTCCTTCAGTTGGTCGGTGAATCGTCGTTCAACTGATGGACGTCGGGGAGGTAGGACCTTTCCGGTCGGTAAGTAGGAGTGTCTCTGTCTGTATTTATGGTCTCAGACTCGGTCGTAGTACGGGTCCCCGGATGCGTCACGGAGTTGGTGTCCGAACCTGTGGGTACATTCCGTAGGTTGGTCCTCTGGATGAAGTGGTACTTCTTCTATACCCTCACTTGGGTTCTGGTACCCTAGGTGAGTAGTGGTGTAGTAAGTTATTACGTGGTAGGTCTCCCTCGGTCTTACGATCCTGGTCCTGGTGAAGAAGCACCCATTGTTTTCGGGAAGACAGTAAAAGTGCGTGAGATGACAGTGTGAACCGGCACCTCTACGTTCTTCACCTCTTATGCATATATGTCTCTCGTCTTACTTCATTACTGTACCTCTTCTCGTTTGTGTCCTCTGACTCTCACAGGACTACAGATCAAAGGTCAAGAACACAACCGGTGTCAGGTACTCTGTAGAGGCAAAGGACTGTTATTTAGTGGTGAGGGAAAAACGTTTTCGTACGGACTAAACCAAAGGTAATGAACGTTGATTTCCCAGAACAGATAATTTTACTTAAGATCTACGTTCTGAAACGTGTATTTCTTGAAGACTACTTACTATGTCAACAGGATTTTACCTTTCTTGAAGAGAATGATAAAAATCTAAAACTATCGAGGAGTAGCCACACATCTTCTCTGAAACGGACAATATTTATTCGGGACTAAAAGCCCTTTTATAGTCCTTTTCATACTATACCTTTTACCTTAACAACGTGACAAACCGTATTACTACTCAGGGATTGACGTGTTATTATAAGGTTTTCTTCTAGACGTTCTTATGTATTGTAACCTCCTCTTTTTTTACTGTCTGTGTATAAATCTTAAAAAATTTTTTGGACTTTTTTTAATACTAAATAAAAAATAATGTAATTGAGTGGTTTTCCGATCTTCAACTCATAGACCCCAAGTTTTATCTTCTTTTTATCGTTTATTTTATAGGAAACATACATATAATAATAAATGACGACTTTACTTTTACCCCTTTTTTTTTTTGGAGTCCTTTTTTATCTGTTTTAAGAAACAAAATGAAAGAGAACTATAGTGACGGTTGTTACGGGAGATCGCCAGTTCATTCATCCGTGACTTCTTACCTTTTTTTCTTTGGATTAATTCATCGGGACAATTTGAGTAACGATTCTAAAAGTACTTTTATACTTGAAAATGTGAAGGTCAACCATTGACTTACAATATAAACCGTTCTTTTACTTAGAAATGCTTCATAGTGTGGTATATGGAATTTCGTATCGGTAAAGTTTCGGTTGAAAGGGGACACCAAAAGGACTTGTGGACGGTTTGTCGTGTACTTTTATCGGTAGACATTACAGAATCTCCCCGTAAAGACCCAGTGTTGAAGGTGACACATGGGTTTTTCTTTCGTTTTAGATGAAAATAACTCCTCCTTTAGTTAGAGGCTTTATGAAGACGAAAATTTGGGTTAATGGAAGTTCTTAATACCGAAGTCTGTTGTGATTACTGAAAACCATGGTGAACGCTCTAGAATAGACTTAAGACTCGAGTAGTTGATCTGTGTTAGGGAAACGAACTCTTAAGAAGTTTGATGTCGAGAGTCGACGATCTCACTCGGTCAGTTTTGTTGTCAAAGTCAGTGTCCTTACTTTAAAGAGGTTGGGTGGGTCCGAGTCGTTTCTTAAAGGGTTTCCTTGAACTCTTTCCTTCTCTTTCTTCTGTTCCGTGTTTCAAGTGAGGGGAGATTAAGTTTGGTCGGTTGGCGACCGAAATCAGAGACTGAGTTCTCAAGAAACAAAGACGTTTGACAAGAGGAAAGAGACCCAAGGTTCGGAGGAAAGGAGTATGAGAGGTTAGTAGGACACAAGGGAAGTCATTGAGTAATGGACACACTAAAACTCTCTGTGAATCTGGGCAACACGACTGATCTAAACGTACTCTTATAAACGACACTGGGAGACTTACTGAAAGTGATTTCGTAGTCGGATGATGAGACAAGACTCTAAAGTAAATAAATTTATCTTTGTGTAAGAGTTATCGATACGACACGTAACTGTCTCCGGTAATTATAATTATAATCAAGGGAATCTTTCTGACCCTACTGGAGTATAACTCTTACGATTTGTAAAGGACCCAAACGTGACACTTTTACTTTAGGTTCGTGATCTTTATTCAGAAACTTCTGAGAACGAAAGTAGTGGGAATCTGTCAGAGTACTCCGTTGGACGTACAGTTATAGTAAAAGAGGTAATGGTAAAGACTACATGATCTTTTTGGAGTTGAAGACCTCAGCCCACATTTAGAGTAGTGACGGTGACTGAACCGATAAGACAAGTCGTTTATTAAATATTTTCGGTCAATTCAAAACCCTCCTAAACGTTTTATTAATGGACTGTTAAAGGGGGTGTGGAATCAAGACTCTGTTTACTTTTTTATGAGATACGACGGTATAACGTGACACAAAGTGATTCATACAAGACATCTAGCTAAGAATTAAATAAACTGGTACTTTGAAAAAAAGAGTCTCGTAAAATCCTTTAGTTCCATACTTTTTTGAGAAAGTCAAGTCAACTCAAGTCAGCGAGTCAGCACAGGTTGAGAAACACTGGGTACTTAGTGTCGTGCGGTCCGGAGGGACAGGTAGTGGTTGAGGGCCTCAAGTGAGTCTAAGTGCAGGTAGCTCAGTCACTACGGTAGGTCGGTAGAGTAGGAGACAGTAGGGGAAGAGGAGGACGGGGGTTAGGGAGGGTCGTAGTTTCAGAAAAGGTTACTCAGTTGAGAAGCGTACTCCACCGGTTTCATGACCTCAAAGTCGAAATCGTAGTAAGGAAGGTTTCTTTAGGGTCCCGACTAGAGGAAGTCTTACCTGACCAACCTAGAGGAACGTCAGGTTCCCTGAGAGTTCTCAGAAGAGGTTGTGGTGTCAAGTTTTCGTAGTTAAGAAACCGTGAGTCGGAAGAAGTGTCAGGTTGAGAGTGTAGGTATGTACTGGTGTCCTTTTTGGTATCGAAATCCTTTACCATAAAGAGACCTGTGAAAGTTGAAGTTTGATATGAGGAGTTTACTAGAGTCAACGTGATCGGTGTAAAGTTTGCCGCTGGTATAACCTGTCACGTCTTAACTTGTAAGGTGATAGTGTCTAACAAGACATCCTATCGTGATCAGATCTCAAAAGGAATATCGGACCATCAGTATAAGTATTAACTTAGGTCAGGGATTTCTGTGAGTGTTTTATGATTGAAATCTCTTTTGACAATTCGTTGTAGAATGGACTCACTAGTTTCTATTGTCGGGTTGTTACCAGGTGTCTCTGTAGTACATAGAAGACATTACTTACAATTCTTCTTGTGTTGTAGAGTGTAGTACAAAGACGGTTGTTATGTATTGGACTTTGATTAGTAATCCTTTGTAGCTTGTGTTTGAATTTCTATAGGGTATTTTATTGGACAGATATAAGAAATTTTATAGTTCCCGTGTTTTCCGTCTCCTTCCGATTTCTTAACACGATCTAATTTCCTTTTATTTGTTTGTACTACTGTTTTATATTACGTACAAAAAGTCGGTCCCTTTTCTTTTTGATATTTGATATTAGTAATCCCGTTGACTATTTTAGACTTATACCTTATACCCAGTCTATTATCATAATATTTTTACAAATAACTAAAACTAATAATTTTCCATGAGTATATTCTCTTTCAGGAAGTAGAATTCTTTATAATGTGAACACCAGGTCACCATTCTTGAGACACGAAGGTGACGACTCCCGGACGCAAACTAGGGACCAGTCCCTTGATTTTTGGGTGTTCGGTACACCGTGTCGTTTTTATTTATTTATTTATTTATTTATTCTCTTTATGTTGTAGTTTCATGAATTCTTCATGAATTCTAGTTTCTTGAGAGACTCAAGGTTTACTTTACCTCTGTCGTATCGGGTGAGAGAGAGGGTGGCTTACATTAATTCAGGGAATTTCTGTCACATACCTCCTGAAACTTTTCAGTTACCGTTGACCATCTGACCCTTTCTGTTTGTTTATAGACTCTTGGTGATTTGACCCCCATCAAAAGACTTTAGATCAAAGAGGGTCCGACTTAAGTTTCCGTTGGATTTTAGGTGTTCATATATGCTCTCGTCTACCTTTCACGAGGTTTTCAGGAGAGAAGGAACAGGTTCTTCTCTTTATTCTTACCGGAGAATACCCAGTCTTTCTGACTCCCTTTAGGAGACCCAAAAAGCAAGGGAGAGAACAGGGTCGGGGATAAATTAGGAAGTCACTGTGTCTCCGTTGTTATCGTCTTGTTTACTGATTTTGAATCTCTCTCCTTTAGGAAGAGAGACTCGTTTCTTTGGTGCCTCAGTTCTCACACTCTCCTTAGGGACAACGAGAAAAGAGGGACTAGAGAGTGGTGCTCCGGGGTCGTCGTCTGTGTCAACACCCGTCCCGTGTTGTGTAGTCCCTTTGATTTCGGTACCGAAAGAGCAGTCTTCTGGTCCTTTCGCCACGGCTTCTCGTCCTTTCTAAAGGGACCCCCCCTCCGTATCGCTCTTCCTTCGAAGTCTTTCGGGACGGAATTTTTGACGTACTTGAGGACCCGGGTAGAGACTCGACACGTACGCCTAGTACCTCTTTCGTTCTCTCAAGGTCTTTTTGCAGTTAAAGCCGAAATAACTGATACGGTTTCGGAAACTGACACACCTAGTGTTATTTGACACCTTTTAAGAAGTTCTCTACCCGTATCGGCAGGTAGACTGGACGGAGAACTCTTTGGACATACGTCCAGTCCTTCGTTGTCAATCTTGACCTGTACCTTGGTGTCTGACCAAGGTTTTTCCTTTTCCTCATACAGTTCCGACATATAACAGTGAGACAAATAAATTGAAGATACGTCTCATGTAGTACTCTTTACGACCTGACCTTCTTCGTGTTCGACCTTAGTTCTAACAGTCCTCTTTATAGTTCTTGGAGTCTTTACGTCTACTGTGGTGGGAATACCGTCTTTCACTTCTGGATTTCTAGGAGGACTACTTTCACTTTCTCTTCTCAATTTTTCAACCGAAGTTCGAGTTGTAAGTCTTTTACTTCTAGTACCGTAGGCCTGGGTAGTGAAGTACCGTTTACCTACCCCTTTATCATCTTTGTCACAGTCTGAAATAAAAACCGTCGAGGTTTTAGTGACGTCTACCACTGACGTCGGCACTTTAATTTTCTGCGAATGAGGAACCTTCCTTTCAATTCTGGTTGAATCTGTCGTATAAGTTTTCGTCTCTGTAATGAAACGGCTGATTCCAGACAGATCAGTTCCGATACCAAAAAGGTCATCAGTACATACCTACACTCTAAACCTGACACTTCTTCCGACTCGTGGCTTCTTAACTACGAAAACTTGACACCACAACCTCTTCTGAGAACTCTCAGGGAACCTGACGTTCCTCTAGGTTGGTCAGGTAGGATTTCCTTTAGTCAGGACCCACAAGTAACCTTCCTGACTACAACTTCGA
The DNA here is from genome assembly GCA_006410555.1 of Capra ibex. NCBI lineage: Eukaryota > Metazoa > Chordata > Mammalia > Artiodactyla > Bovidae > Capra > Capra ibex. The sequence continues at coordinate 69,320,016 of SJYO01018757.1, forward strand.
CTTTGAGGTTATGAGACCGGTGGACTATGTTTCTCGACTGAGTAAACTTTTCTGGGACTACGACCTTTTCTAACTCCCTTCCTCTTCCCCTACTGTCCTACTCTACCAACCTACCGTAGTGGCTGAGTTACTTGTACCCAAACCTACCTGAGCTTTAACCACTACCTGTCCCTCCGGACCGTACGACGTCAAGTACCCCAGCATTTCTCAGTCTGTACTGACTCACTGACTTGACTTGATTGGGATTTGTCGTAACTCCTGACTACTTGTTCTACTCAGTGACGGATTCAGGGTCTGACCAGTGACCCACACTGTGCATCCAACGCACGTACCCGTGTCTCAACACAGGTTGAGAAACGTTGGGGTACCTGACATCGGTCGGTCCGAGAAGACAGGTTCCTTAAAAGGTCCGTTCTTATGACCTCACCCATCGGTAAAGGAGGAGGTGTCCTAGAAAGATTGGGTCCTTGTCTTGAGTACAGACAACACAGAGGACGTCACCTCCTCCCAAGAAATGGTCGATTCGACGACCCCTTCGGGATGTGTTTCCTCTGTCTGGGTTCATCGTGTCGTTTCTAAAAATTTTGACTTGACTATAACCTTAGTGTCAGGTTTTCTCCGTCCCATTCCTGAACGTTTCATTTGGATTTGACAAATTAACGGATGATATATTTACTTGAAGTTTGTAAGAGATGTCCTAAATTTGTTTTGGATTTTAGGGTAATGTATGATAAGTTTTACAGGTCCTAGTTTAGGTCTTAATAAGTCGTATATTTTTTGACCCTTTTAGAACTGTAAAGAGTTCCCTTTTCCGTTAGTCATCGGTTCTCGTGTCTACAACTTTAATTTGGTTCTAAAATTTTCTCAATAATTTTAGTGGGAGATTATTCATTTACATTTTTGGGAACTTTGTTTACTTTTTGCCTTTCAGAGTTCTCTTTTTGTTTTCCATATTTTTTGATGGTTTTCTTTTACAATCTTGACCTTTGTATGTTACTGACTTTATTTTTGAATGATCTACCCGAGTGATTATTTGAAGTCCTATAGTCATTTTTAATAGGTTAGACTTGTTATCCCTAAAATTTTCAAAAAACACATTTCGTCTCGACTCTCTTGTATACCCTGTTATCCACTTTGAGTTTGTCCTTTTTTTTTTTTTTCTTGGAGTTTTAATAAGTATAGGTCTATTATGGTCTGGGTTTTCCGACTTTTGATTTCTGTTTTATAGAACTTTCGTCGGTCTCTTTTTATTATCGACTATATATCCACCAGTATTAAAACTAGGTTTACTGAAGTAGCAGTAGTAAAGACAATCAGCAAGTCGACATAGGTTGAGGTACCTCACATCGAACAATCCGAGGAGAGGTACCCTGAGAGGTCCGTTCTTATGACCACATTGATCGGTAAAGGAAGAGGTCCCCTAGAAGGACTGGGTCCCTACCTTGGGTCTAAAGGGTATAACGTCTGTGTAAAAAATGGTAGACTCGGTGGTCCCTTTGGGACTTACTGAAGTGCGAAGAGTAATTTTCGGTGCTCTCGGTCCTCCGTCACTTTGTAAATATTTCACGACTTCCTTTTGTCGAAAGTTGGGTGTTAAGATATAGGTCAATTTTATAGAAAGTCCTTACATCGATTTTATTTCTATAAGAGTCTACTTTTTTACTGACTCTTTTATATAGTAATCGTCTGAACGAGATTTTTTCACAGCAAATTTCAAAAGGTCTATCTTCTCTTTATTATTTTCATTCTTACGAAAATTTAGTCTTTTCTGGATCAATTCACCTCTGTGTAAGATAGTTATACTACTATCCAACTTTCTTAGTCAAATTGTACGGTTAAGAGGAGTTCACTAAAACCTCTTCTGAGAACTCTCAGGGAACCTGACGTTCCTCTAGGTTGGTCAGGTAAAACTTCCTCTACTTGAGACCCTAAGGAAACCTTCCTTACTACGATTTCGACTTCGAGGCCATGAAACCGGTGGAGTACGTTTCTCAACTGAGTAACCTTTTCTGAGACTACGGGCCTCCCTAACCCCCGTCCTCCTCTTCCCCTGTTGTCTCCTACTCTACCGACCTACCGTAGTGACTGAGCTACCTGCGCTCAGACTCACTTGAGGCCCTCAACCACTACCTGTCCCTCCGGACCGCACGACGCTAAGTACCCCAGTGTTTCTCAGCCTGTGCTGACTCGCTGACTTGACTTGACTTACATTAAGGTTAATTTAAGGTCGTTCTAAAAACATCACTGTCTGTTCGACTCAGATTTTAAATATACCTTTTAGTTTCCTTGAACTTATAGGTCTTGTTAAAAATTTACTTATTTCAACCTCCTAAGTGTGATAGGTTAAAATTGTGAATAATATTTCGATGTCCCGAAGGGTCCACCGCGGTTAATAGTTCTTGGGTGAACCGTTACGTCTTCTGGACGTTCTACCCAGAAGCTAGGGACCCACCCCTCCTAAGGAACATTCTCCCGTACCTTTGGGTAAGGTCATATGAACGGATCTTTTAGGGTACCTGTCTCCTGGGACCACCCAATGTCAGGTACCCTAGCGTTTCTCAGTTCCTACTGACTTTACTGAATCGTACATACGTATTTCGATGTCATAATATTTTACATCACATGTCACACTTCGTTTGTCTTATATTTCCGTCATACCATAACGTTTCGTTTTATGTCTCTAGTTACCTTCTCTTCTTTTTGGAGTTTTCATCTGGTGAGTTTATACCCGTTTTCACATTTCCATTAAGTGACCTCTTTCCTGTCAGAAAAGTTGGTTTCCAAAACTTTGTTAGTCGTAGGTCCAACTTTGTGTGTGTGTATATATATTAATAGGTAGATTCGGAACGTGGAACATTTTTTAAAGGTTTCAATTTTGGATTTTGAAAATCTTCTTTTGGAAGTATTGAACGTAATCCGCCTCAAGAATTTATACTGTGGTTTTAGTGTTAGGTCTTCTCTTTTTTATTCGACCTGAAGTGGTTTCAATTATTGAATCAAGTCAAGTCAAGTCAGTGAGTCAGTACAGGCTGAGACACACTGGGGTACTTAACGTCGTGTGGTCCGGAAGGACAGGTAGTGGTTGAGGACCTCAAGTGGGTTTGGGTACAGGTAACCCAACCACTACGGTAGGTTGGTAGAGTAGGACAATAGGGAAAGAGGAGGAAGGGAGTTAGAAAGGGTCGTAGACCCAGAAAAGTTTACTCAGTCGAGAAGTGTAGTCCACCGGTTTCATAACCTCAAAGTCGAAGTTGTACTTTAGTCTATACGTTGTATCCTAACTTATAACTTTTTGTGACAGTTTTAGTCGTTATTATTTTATTTGATGGGTTAAAATTTTACTCGTTTTCTAGACTTATAAAATAGTTTCTAATTATATGTCCACCGTTTATTTATGTACTTTTCTACGAATAGTAGTGATCGGATATCATGTTTAATTTTGGGGTTACATTATGTTAATGTGTGGATGATTTGCCAATTTTGATTTTTTATTTTTTGGTTTTTGACTGTTTTAATCCACGATTGTTCCTACGTACTGTTGACTTGAAATGTATGTAAAGATCATCAATATGTTTTTTAATTTCAACAGTCTTTTATCAAACTTTCACTTTCAGTCAGTAGAGGCTGAGAAACACTGGGGTACCCCATGTCTCAGGAACCTTAAGAGGTCTGGTCTTATGACCTCCCCCATCGGAAAGGGAGGGGGTCTCCTAGAAGGGTTGGGTACCTAACTTGGGTCTAGAGGGTGTGACATCAACCTAAGAAATGGTCGACTCGATAGTCCCTTCGAGAATCTTCTATCAAGTCATCAAAGAATAATTAAATTTATATGTGGTCGGTATACTGGGTCATTGAAGTGAGTGCGGATCTATAAATGTCATCTCTTTTTAGTTAGAATAACGAATTTTTGAACATGTACTTACAAATAGTGTTCAGATAAGTACTAACGGTTTTTGTCTTGGTGGGGTTTACGTAGTCACACTCTTACCTATTCGAGATCATGAAGGTATATAACGTTATGAGTCTTTTATATTTTCCTGTTTACTGACCCTGTATGTTGTACTTATTCAGAGTTTTACACGATTCACTTTATTCGGGTAGAGTTTTCCAATATAAACGTATTAACGTAAATATACTGAAGTACCTTTTCTGTTTTGACATGGTTCCCTAATGTCTAGACATAGTTTCCTAATATCTTGACATGGTTTCCTAATGTCTAAAGTGAGTAAAAATGTAAAGGTCCCAAATCCCCATCCCTACCCCGTCGTACTCTTTTCGAAGCACCATTACCTTGGTAAATCATAGGACTGATACCGAACCAATGTACATGATTTTGTGTATCTTGACATGTGGTTTTCTCTTTCTTCAGTTATAATGACACTTTCACTTCAGTGAGTCAGCACCGACTGAGAAACACTGGTGTACCTGGCATCGGCTGGTCCGAGGAGGTAGGTACCCTAAAAGGTCCGTTCTCATGACCTCACCCAACGGTAAAGGAAGAGGTCCCCTAGAAAGGTTGGGTCCCTAACTTGGGTCCAGAGGGCGTAACGTCCGTCTGCGAAATGGTAGACTCGATAATGGTATCCATAAAAAAATTAATCACTGTTATTATGAAATTCATTTTCTCGTCTCCTCGTACTACCGACGTTACATGAGAGTTGACCGAGTCTTTTTAGAGACACATATGTCTAACTGTCCGTCTCTATTACCTATCCTTCTTACTATCTCGTTTACCTCCTTTTCTATGTGTTGACCACTTAGATGTATTTTCCACATTTCGTTAAGAAACATAGTAAAAACGTTGAAAGGACTTTCAACTTTAATGTGAGGGATTTTTGAACGGTGTCTTCATATAATTTTTTATGTAAACGTTATTTTATGAAAATTATTATAAAGGTTTTTATAGTGTACTGTATGTGATACGGTCAAAAAAAGAGGTGACGTAAGTTACTAGAGAGAAGATGTAAACTCGAAGTCTTCATGGTATGTTATTTAGACCTTACCGTTTATCAAAAGTTGAACACACGGATAAGATTAGACGAGAAACACCCTTCTTCCTCGTGACTCAACTCCTAATGAATCGTTTCCAGTCCGAGTACCTCCTTCTCAACGTAATAACTAATGACTACGGACGGTACCCTCGTCTGATTCTAAGATAGTCCTACGTAAGGTTCTTGTGGAAATACTTCGAATATAGTAGGAGAATGACTACTGGTATAAAGAAGAATTTTTAGTGACGAATTTCAATATTATCAGTTACTTTAAAAATAATTATATGTCCTTATGGAACCTCTATAAAGTCAAATTTCAAGATCTGGTGGTATTCTTTTGTTTAGAGTGTTATTACATTCAGTGTGTTTTAAAAACCAAAGGGTCACGTATATTCTTAGTGAACGCGAAAATGACATCAGACAATTAACATAATATTGTAATACGGATTTTTTTCACGTATTGGTAAAAATTTTATGAAATAACGAATTTTTACGATTGGTAGTAAACTCCGAAGTCACTCAATATTATAAAGACGACTGCCTCTCAGAACGGAGTCACAACTCTCACCAACTGTTTAGTCTCACAACCAACGACTTTCAAACCCACCGACACTGTTAAAGAATTTTATTTTGTTGCTACTACGAACTTAACTAAGTGAGAAGGACCATATTTACTAAAGAGACATTGGACGGTACGATAAATTATCGTAGAATGGGTGATATCTCGAAGAAAGTCTTAACCTCAGTCAAGAGAGTTTGAGACGGTGATGAAATCGTTGATTTAAATACATGATTAGTTTGAGAAAACAACAATAAAATTGTTAGTAGTCTCGTAGAAGTGGACCTCATCCCAGGTAGAGTTCTTCGGTGAAGGAAACGAATAGACACTCTTCGTTGAGAAGTAAGCCAGTACAGACCAGTACACGCACATCGAGTCAACACAGACTGAGAAACGTTGGGGTTTCTGACATCGGGGACCCGAGGAGACGGGTACCTTAAAGGGTCCATTCTTATGATCTCACCCAACGGTAAAGGGAAGAGGTCCCTAGAAACGGGGTCCCTAGTTTGGGTGCGGACTCAGAGGACGTAACCGTCCGTCCAAGAAATGGTGCTCGTAGTGAACCCTTTGGTACAAACCAGTACTGTAACGTCGTTAAGTCAGTGTAGAAGTCCGAGGTGAAGATTGAACTCAAGAGAACCAAAAAGGTGTAGACGTCAATAAAGGAGGTCACTTTAGAACTGGGAGAGCTTCAATAGGCACTTACAACCTTAGTTGAAGGTTTGAAGATATTTACAACTATAAAACTGGAGAAAGGTACTTAGTGTATACAAGAATTACTATAAACGTTACCACTTAGGAAAGGTCTTCCAAAAGTTAAATGAAACGGGTCTAGATAGTCTCCTTAGTGATAGATACCATTGCTACTGGAATGTTCCATAAAGAGTTTAGTATTCTGAACTTTCCGTTTTAATGAGGAACAAGGTTCCCGGGATTTTACCTACAACACATCGTCCGTACTTTTGTACTTGGAGCATGTAGAGGTAGTATCGAGAACCTACTGGTCAACAAACAGTAATTCGTCATTTCCCTAGAAATAAAAGACCCGTCATCCAGAGTTGTCACCCAACTTTTATGAGTCATTTCGTACGACAGTTGTCTACACGACCGTAGGTCCGAAACAACAAGGTGACTGTCTCGTGTCCGTCTCATCTAAATCGTATTAACACTTCCCGGAAAAGTCCTAGAATTTACTCTTAACCGAAGTTGAATTTTAGCGGTCGGTGGAATCGGATTGCTCTCCTAGTCGGACAGGAAACTTCGAAACTTCGGTACGTAACTGAAGAGGATAGATCGGTGCTTTCAGGATCTACCGTAGAAGAAGGTTATGTTGCGATAAAGTAGATATAACTTTTAGACAAATTACATCGGTGGAAGTAATTAATGGAACCCATCTAGACCTATTGAACGACGTCAAAGAAATAGTCATGGATGACGAAGTGGAACGTGACCAAGAAAGAAATTCGAAGTACTTGGTTTGAGACGATCGAAAATTAAAATTAAGACGTTGAAGGAGTGAAGAGAATTGGAAGTGTTTTTACTTCGTTCAATCCCGGAACGAGACTTAGTCCGAAACCGAATTCCCTTACGACACCAACCAAACTAGAAGATAGGTCTGGTGATGTTGAAAGAGGTGTAGTCGTTATTCCGATACGGCGGAAAAAAAAAAAAAAAAAAAAATAGTACGTACGTAAGTGACTTCATCGTGAAAGTTAAAGGAAGTTTTTGAAGGAAACGTAAGTGTTGAACCGATTGACCATGTTCTTCGGATCAAAAATCGGGAGTGATTCGAATTAGTAAAGATCGAAAACTAAATTTCACTCTCTAGACATTGAGAAAGAAAGTGAACTTGTGAATCTCCCACAACATGTTAACAATTTACCGGACTGAAACTATGATAACACACAGTCCCTTCTCCTTCCGGGGTTCCTCTCCCTCCCTCTACCCCCTTGCCGGACGGACACCTCGTCAGTCGTGTGTGTGTAAATCGTTCGATCAGTAGACTATACCCGTAGCAAACATCACGGGGTTTTGTTAATGTTATCATTGTAGTTTCTCGTGCCTAATGTTTAGTGGTATTCTTTATATTACTATTACTTTTCGAATTTTATAACGACGACGACGACGATTCAGCGAAGTCAGTACAGGCTGAGACACGCTGGGGTATCTGTCGTCGGGTGGTCCGAGGGAGCAGGGACCCTAAGAGGTCCGTTCTTGTAACCTCACCCAACGGTAAAGGAAGAGGTTGCGTCCTTTCATTTTTCACTTTCACTTCAACGAGTCAGCGCTGGGGTATCTGACGTCGGGTGGTCCGAGGAGGCAGGTACCCTAAAAGGTTCGTTCTCATAATCTTAATGGTTTTACACAGTATCTCTGTATTTCACTCGTCTACGACGACCTTTTTTTTACTACGACTACTTGAACTAGTTACATCCTAACGGTGTTTGTAAGTTAAAAGTTAAATATTTTTTTATCTTACCCTTAAGATTGTACATATGACAGTACATTCTTAACTTAGCGGTCAGGTACAGACTGCATCCCACGTCGAACGAACCCCGACCACGTACCCCTACTGGGTCTCTCTACAACACCCCTCCCTCCACCCTCCCCCCAAGTACAAACCCTTGCGTACATTCTTAATTACTAAAATTTTAAATTTTTGTTTTTATTTTTTAATTTTATTTTTTTTTTTTATGTATAGACGTTTCACGTGATTCCATTTCGTGTTATTTTGCTTCACTCCGACATGTACAGGACACTGGGTAATTCTATCAAAATTTGTCGAGAAAACACAAGTACACGCGACTCAGTGAAATCAGCACAGACTGAGAAACCTTGCGATACCTGACATCGGGTGTACCGAGGAGACAGACACCCTAAGAGGTCCACTCTTATGACTGCACCCAACGGTAAAGGAAGGAGTCCCCTAGAAGGACTAAGTCCCTAAGTTGGGTACGAAGAACGTAACCGTCCGCCTAAGAAATGGTGACTCGGTCCTTTGGGTTGAATGTTAAGACGGAAATGAATTTTAGAATATAGTCAATGATAAATAGAAAAGTATAGAAAAATGTAAAGAAAAAGAGGAAAGAAGTAGGTGTTTATTTAGGAATAAACTAAAACGGATTTGTCGCTTAAAGTTAAGTAGTATGTCTGTCACCCAAGGACTTCGTATCCAATCTAGTGTAAATAACTGACGAATACTTGGTCTCAGATACGATTCGTACCCTCTACTTATTATACTCCCAAGTTCGGGATTGGAATATTTAAGTACAGGTCTCCCTTTCTAGTCATACATTTGTCTACTAATATTATGTTACTTGTAAAAAAAGAATAGATATTTTATCTTTGTTATTAATATGAATCAAGGGTTTCATACCTCTCCTAATTCACTTAATTATCGATCAATTTACGAATCGTATATCAGACCGTGTATCATTAGAATAATATTCGTGACTAGTAATTATATTAATCGAGGGTTCATGGTTCATCTTACAATACTTGACACTAATTAGATTAAAGGTCTGACACTTAAATAAAAAAGTTCGGTGGGTTACACAGTTCCTTAGAACTTGTTTCGGTTTTGAAACTTCGGACAAATGGGTCTAGAAGGTATTTCCTAATACTAAAATGTTCATTTTATTTGACACAGGAAAATTGATAGAAAAAGGTCATACAAAAACTTCTATAAAGGAACTAGTTAAAGTCGTCTTCTACTAAGGGTAAAAGAAGAGTTAGTACACCAAAAGTGTCTCCTCGGGTCACTATATTAGGGGTGTAAGATAAAGTGATATGACATGGGATATTAAGAACGGTCGCAAGTGTAGAGCCCGTGAAAAAAGGAGAAGGTTATCAGTATGTATAAATAACCGTATTTTACTTTAGAGAAGAAGTTGTTTTACTTAATACTTATAATCTAATTTTTTATTATCGATGTTACTTTCCCGTCATACCTTTTTATTGGGAGTTTTGAGGATTGTGGGACTCCTAAACTTTTTATTTTACTGTAATACAAAAGGACTTGGGGTTTCTATTAGAAACACAGGGTTTCTTTCGGACCTCCTATACCTATTCTTAGTTTTTGATAGTAGGTAAAGATTTGTACGGGTCTGTTTATACAAAAGAAGTTCGACGGTTCTATTTACGTTTGGTCTTCCAAAAAAAAAAATTAGAGTGTAAAACGGAAAAATACACAAGGTTTTAAATTTTTTGTCTGTCCGACGGGAACCTTTGTCCTTACGTAGTCCAAGAACGTCACTTCACCCTGCCTTTGTTGTCTTACGTTTCTGAACACAAGACTTCACTCGTTACGTGTCTTGACCGACACACTAAGACGTGTTCTATGAATTAGTGATTCAATTTCAGTGTCTTCAACCTCTATTACTGTAGATAAGAACGGATAGAACGGAGGACAACGATGACTCTTGTTGTCATAAACACGTCGCTAGATTTTTGATGGAAAAAGAAGTGTTTATGGTAAAATAAATCAATGATGTTGGGACACTTGTTACATAAGAATAATAGTGATAATAATAATAGTAATAATGATAGTAGTATAATAAAACTACTTACTCCTTCGACTGTAAGTTTCTTAAACCCCCCGAAGAAGGCACCACCAGGTCACTACTTCTGAGGTGGGAAGGTCAAGTCTCTCGTACCCAAACTAGGGACCAGGTCCTCGATTCGATGACGGTCGACGTGACACGTCAGTTTTTTTTAAAAAAATTAATTGGACGGATTCCAGTCTTATTTGCTATTCGTTCTGAGTTGGGTTTAGAGGGTTGAGACGTGGAGACAAACTCGATGACCTAATATTAAGGAATTTAGGTCCTAATGACCGGTAGTACACGATAAGGCGTGAGTCAGCACAAACTGAGAAACGTTATGAAACCTGACATGGGGTTGTCAGAAGAGACAGGTATCTTAAAGGGTCCGTTCTTATGACCTTACTCAACGGTAAAGGATAAGTTCCCATAAAAGGACTGGGTCTCTAGTTTGGACCCAGAGGACGTAATGTCCTCTTAAGAAATGGTGACTCGGTAACCCTGTATCAAAGTCCGGTTCGTAGTAGGAACCGTGTATTATCGATGAGTCATTTATACTATTTGACACTCCTTGTCTGGTAACACCCTCCAGACGAAGTCGTTTGTGGTGGTCTTTCTGTCACTTAAGATATCTTATACTCCTTTCCTAGACCTAAAAAAAGTAAAGATACTAAATTTAAATTAGATTTTATAGTGTGGTTTCCTTATATATAGAGGAAGTACCGAAAATCCGGAAGACACAATCCCGGGTAAACCAACCAACACTCCTTGTTTCTGATTGAGTTACCCCTTTTCACTGTTTAAAGGGAATGTCTTCTTACAGTTTTTAGACATCTTTGAAAGGGTCGGTCCTCCACCTCGAATTATGGAGATCAGAACTTCCACTCACACTACTGATTAAAATACACAGTGGAACTGACTCATTGTCCCACGGGTCTATACACCTGTTTGTAATAAGACCCACATAAACCTTCTCTAATTGTAAATATAGTCATCTGACTCATTTCGTTTAACAGGAGGGGTTACACCCACCCGGAATGGGTTAGTTGTCTTTCGGACTTAATTTGTTTTTCCGACTGGTGGGGAACTCATTCTCTTTTCTATAGGTTATAGTGATCAGAAATCCCTTTACTTTTAGATTTGGTGTTACACTATCGTGAAGTATGTGTGACGACGACGACGACGACGACGACGACGACGACGACGACGACGACGACGATTCAGTGAAGTCAGCACAAGCTGAGACACGCTGGGGTATCTGCCGTCGGGTGGTCCGAAGGGACAGGGACCCTAAGAGGTCCGTTCTTGTGATCTCACCCAACGGTAAAGGAAGAGGTCACGTACTTTCACTTTTCACTTTCACTTCAGCGAGTCAACACTGGCTGAGAATCATTGAGGTACCTGACGTCGGATGGTCCGAGAAGACAGGTACCCTAAAAGGTCCGTTCTCATGACCTCACCCAACGGTTACGGAAGAGGTACTATGTGTGATCCTACCGATATTATTCTTTACATTTATTGAATCTCGTTTATGTCTAATTAACTCCCCCCACCTTTACGTTTTAACACGTCCGTGACACCTTTCGTCAAACCACCAAGAAGTTTTATGATTTGTATCTCGATAGTATACTGAGTCGTTAAGGTGAAGGCCTATATATGAGTCCTCTTGACTTTTGTATACAAGTTTGTTTTTGAACATGTACTTACAAGTACCTTCGTAATGACTATTTTCAGTCCTATGTTAGTCTCCTATGTTAGTTTTACATGTAGTTAACTACTTATAATTTGTTTTACGTCAGGTTAACTAATCTTAAACGATCTCCTTTCCACCTTTATTTTCACTGGTGATTGTCCGTATCTCCTCTTCTGTTACCGTGGGGTGAGGTCATGAGAACGGACCTTTTAGGGTACCTACCTCCTCGGACCACCCGACGTCAGGTACCCCAGTGATTCTCAACCTGTGTTGACTCGCTGAAATGAAAGTGAAAAGTGAAAGTACGTGACCTCTTCCTTTACCGTTGGGTGAGGTCACAAGAATGGACCTCTTAGGGTCCCTACCCTCTCGGACCACCCGACGGCAGAGGCCCCAGCGTGTCTCAGTATGTACTGACTTCGTTGAATCGTCGTCGTCGTCGTTGTCCGTATCCCTTAGAAGAACCTCATTACTTTATGAGACCGTAATCTAACACTACTGATAAGTTGGAACATTTAAATGGTCTTTGTTGACTAAATGTACGAAGTTTCCTATTTAAGGTCACATATACTTAATATGAAGTTCAACAATTTTATCACACTACGGTTTTTACGTCACGAACCTCTCTTTAGACGTCGAAATTTAAATATCTTCATTCCAGGGTACACTAAAAAATTAAAGGTTAAAGTAATTAGTTCATTTTCATAACGTTAATTTTAGTATCATTTTCCTTTCTTCGTTGTCCTTTTTGGTTTGACTATTTTACCTTTTATCTTTTGTCCCTTTCAGTTACTTTATCTCTGATTTATAACTCCTTTACGTTAATAAACTTTTCTTTTTTTAATGTTTGGAGAACGAGTCAACTAGTCCTTTAATTGTTTCTTGTGTCTTTAATTGACATAGTCTTTGTTTTGTTTTCTGAGTGATATCTACCATGTCTGTAACTTTTCCATCGTCTTTTTAATGTGTTTTGAAAACTGTTATTTGTTGAATGTACTTTACCTATTTAAGGAACTCAAGTCAAGTCAAGTCAGCGAGTCAGTACAGGTTGAGAAACGCTGGGGTACTTATCGTCGTACGGTCCGGAGGGATAGGTAGTGGTTGAGGGCCTCAAGTGAGTCTGAGTGCAGGTAACTCAGGCACTACGGTAGGTCGGTAGAGTAGGAGCCAGCAGGGGAAGAGAAGGATTGGGGTTAGGGAGGGTCGTAGTCTCAGAAAAGGTTACTGAGTTGAGAAGTGTACTCCACCGGTTTCATGACCTCAAAGTCGAAATCGTAGTAAGGAAGGTTTCTTTAGGGTCCCGACTGGAGGAACTCTTACCTGACCAACCTAGAGGAACGTCAGGTTCCCTGAGAGTTCTCAGAAGAGGTTGTGGTGTCAAGTTTTCGTAGTTAAGAAACCACGAGTCGAAAGAAGTGTCAGGTTGAGAGTGTAGGTATGTACTGGTAACCTTTTTGGTATCGGAACTGATCTGTCTGGAAACAACCGTTTCCTTACAGAGACGAGAACCTATACAATAGATCCAACCAGTATTGAAAAGAAGGTTCCTCATTCGCAGAAAATTAAAGTACCGACGTTAGTGATAGACGTCACTAAAACCTCGGGTTTTTTTATTTCAGAGTGTGACAAAGGTGACAAAGGGGTAGATAAAAGGTACTTCACTACCCTGGTCTACGGTACTAGAAGCAAAAGACTTACAACTCGAAATTCAGTTGAAAACGTGAGAGGAGAAAGTGAAAGTAGTTCTCCGAAAACTCAAGGAGAAGTGAAAGACGGTATTCCCACCACAGTAGACGTATAGATTCCAAGAACTATAAAGAGGACCGTTAGAACTAAGGTCGAACACGAAGAAGGTCGGGTCGCAAAGAGTACTACATGAGACGTATATTCAATTTATTCGTCCCACTGTTATATGTCGGAACTACATGAGGAAAAGGATAAACCTTGATCAGACACCAAGGTACAAGTCAAGATTGACAACGAAGGACTGGACGTATGTCTAAAGAGTTCTCCGTCCAGTCCACCAGACCATAAGGGTAGAGAAAGTCTTAAAAGGTCAAAGAACACTAGGTGTGTCAGTTTCCGAAACCGTATCAGTTATTTCGTCTTTATCTACAAAAAGACCTAGAGAGAACGAAAAAGCTACTAGTTCTTATACAACCGTTAAACTGGAGACCAAGGAGACGGAAAAGATTTTGGTCGAACTTGTAGACCTTCAAGTACGAAGTACATAACGACTTCGGACCGAAAGTCTTAAAACTCGTAATGAAATGATCGGACACTCTACTCACGTTAACACACCATAAAGTTCGTAAGAAACCGTAACAGAAAGAAACCCTGACCTTACTTTTGACTGGAAAAGGTCAGGACACCGGTGACGACTCAAAAGGTTTAAACGACCGTATAACTCACGTCGTGAAAGTGTCGTAGTAGAAAGTCCTAAACTTTATCGAGTTGACCTTAAGGTAGTGGAGGTGATTGAAACAAGCATCACTACGAAAGATTCCGGGTGAACTGAAGTGTAAGGTCCTAAAGACCGAGATCCATTCACTAGTGTGGCAGTACTAATAGACCCAACACTTCTAGAAAAAACATGTCAAGAAGGTACGTAAGAACGGTGGAGAAGAATTACAGAAGACGAAGACTATCCAGGTATGGTAAAGACAGGAAATACTCGGGTAGAAACGTACTTTACAAGGAACCACATTAAAAGAACTTCTCTAGAGATTAGAAAGGGTAAAACAACAAAAGGAGATAAATAAACGTAACTAGTGACTCCTTGCGAAAGAATAGAGAGGAACGATAAGAAACCTTGAGACGTAAGTCTACGAATATAGAAAGGAAAAGAGGAAACGAAAAACGAAGAGAAGAAAAGTGTCAATAAACATTCCGGAGGAGTCTGTCGGTAAAACGAAAAAACGTAAAGAAAAGGTACCGCTACCAGAACTAGGGACAGAGGACATGTTACAGTACTTGGAGGAAGGTCTCAAGTAGTCCGTGAGACAGATCGTGTAGATCAGGGAATTTAGATAAAGAGTGAACGTCACATATTAGTATTCCCTAAACTAAATCCAGTATGGACTTACCAGATCACCAAAAGGGATGAAAGTAGTAAATTCAGACTTAAACCGTTATTCCTCAAGTACTAGACTCGGTGTCAGTCGAGGATCAGAACAAAAACAACTGAAATATCTCGAAGAGGTAGAAACCGACGTTTCTTATATTAGTTAGACTGAAGCCACAACTGGTAGACCACTACAGATACACATCTCAGAAGAGAACACAACAACCTTCTCCCACAAACCATACTGGTCACGTAAAAGAACCGTTTTGAGATAATCAGAAACGAGACGAAGTAAGGTATAAGGTTCCGGTTTAAACGGGCAATGAGGTCCACAAAGAACTGAAGGATGAAAACGTAAGGTCAGGGGATATTACTTTTCCTGTACAAAAAACTCACAATCAAGATTTTCCAGAACATCCAGAAGTATCTTGGTAAGTTGAAGTCGATGAAGTCGTAATGACCAACCCCGTATCTGAACCTAATGACACTATGACTTACCAAACGGAACCTTTGTCTCTAGTAAGACAGTAAAAACTCTGACGTAGGTTCATGAGGTAAAGCCTGAGAAAACAACTGGTACTACCGATGAGGTAAAGAAGATTCCCTAAGGACGGGTGTCATCATCTATAGTACCAGTAGACTCAATTTAAGGGGGAAAGGTCAGGTAAAATCAAACGACTAAGGATCTTACAGTTGCAAGTGAGAAAGGTAGAGGACAAACTGGTGAAGGTTAATCGGAACTAAGTACCTGAAATGTAAGGTCCAAGGATACGTTATAACGAGAAATATCGTAACCTGGAACGAAGATAGTGGTCAGTGTAGGTGTCGACCCATAACAAAAACGAAACCGAGGTGGGGAAGTAAGAAAGACCTCAATAAAGAGGTGACTAGAGGTCCTCGTATAACCCGTAGATGACTGGACCCCTCAAGGAGAAAGTCATAGGATAGTAAAACGGAAAGGTAAGACAAGTACCCCAAGAGTTCCGTTCTTATGACTCCACCAAACGGTAAGGAAAGAGGTCACCTGGTGTAAGACAGTCTGGAGAGGTGGTACTGGTGTGTATGATACTGGTCGCGTGTATCGTACCGACTCTCCTCGATGGGGTGTAGGCTCCAGTCCACGTCGCCGACTCTCACGGTCCGACACTGTCGTGTCCTAGTCGGTTCTCCTCGACGGGGTGCAGGTTCCGGTCCCCGTCGCCGACCCTCCTCGTTGGAGTGTAGATTCCTCGTCACCGACGCGCCCGTGTCCTCCCGGATCTACTCGATAAGGTGCAAGTTCCAGGAGTGCCGTCACTCCTCTATGAGGAGCAGGTTCCTTTCCTCGTCGTCGACACGAAACGACCTCGTCGGTACTTCTCTATGGGGTGCAGGTTCCATTCTCTTTGGGTTCATTCTACCATCCACAACGTTTTCCCGTAGTCTCCCGTCTGTGTGACTTTGGTATGAGTGTCTTTTGATCAGTAAGATTAGTGTGATCCTGGTGTCGGAACAGATTGAGTCACTCTGATTCGGTACGGGACACCCCGGTGGGTTCTGCCCGTCCAGTACCACCTCTCCAGACTGTCTTACACCAGGTGACCTCTTCCCTTACCGTTTGGTGAAGTCATAAGAACGGAACTTTTGGGGTACTTGTCATACTTTTTAAGGAACTTTCTGAGTATAATGGTTCTAACTGAATTTTTACTTTGTCTTTTAGACTCATCCATATTAAAATTATTTCCTCAACTTAAATTTTAACTTTTGGAAGGGTCTTTCTTTTACGGTCTAGGTCTACCGAAATGACCACTTAATTATTATAGTTAGGATGGATTCCAGGAAGTCTTTTGTCTCCTCCTCCCTCGTGAAGGGTTAAGTAAAATATTCCAGTCGTAATGGGACTTTGGTTTGTGGTTTTCATAATTTTATTTAATGATCAATTATAAGGAATACTCATAATTATGTTTTTTAAAAATTACTTCATTATCGTTATACTTGAGTCGTTTATATAGACCTCTTTCCGTTACTGTAGTCTAGAATGGTGAAGATAGATTGTAACATGACTTACAGGGATGGACACGTTAGTCCTTTCGTTTTCTTTGTCTTTCAGATGTCTATCGTTTCGTCTTTCTCTTGACAGAGAAAGACTGGTATACTGATGGATACATCTTTTAGAAATTTTTAGATTTTTTTTTTTGTTTTTGGATACTTGAGTATTCCCTCAAATCATTACAGTGTCTTATATACAATTTACAGTTGACGATATATTATCGTTACTTGTTAAACCTTGACTTAAAAATTTTATCATAAATAACATGTCATCGTACTTCTTTAAACTTGATAAATCCTTATTTGAATTGTTTATAACACTTTCTGACTATACTTTTGATGTATTATAACAGATCCTTTAAATTTCTTTTGGATTTATTTACCTCTCTGTATAGTACAAATACTAAACCTTCTGTAATATAATGACTTCACAGTCAAGTCAAGTCAGCGAGTCAGTACAGGTTGAGAAACGCTGGGGCACTTAAGGTCGTACGGTCCGGAGGGACAGGTAGTGGTTGAGGGTCTCAAGTGAGTTTGAGTACAGGTAGCTCAGTCACCACGGTAGGTCGGTAGAGTAGGAGACAGTAGGGGAAGAGGAGGACAGGGGTTAGGGAGGGTCGTAGTCTCAGAAAAGGTTACTGAGTTGAGAAGTGTACTCCACCGGTTTCATGACCTCAAAGTCGAAATCGTAGTAAGGAAGGTTACTTGTGGGTCCTGACTATAGGAAATCTTACCTGACCAACCTAGAGGAACGTCAGGTTCCCTGAGAGTTCTCAGAAGATGTTGTGGTGTCAAGTTTTCGTAATTAAGAAACCGCGAGTCGGAAGAAGTGTCAGGTTGAGAGTGTAGGTATGTACTGGTGATCTTTTTGGTATCGGAACTGATCTACCCGGAAACAACCGTTTCATTACAGAGACGAAAACTTATACGATAGATCCAACCAGTATTGAAAGGAAGGTTCCTCATTCGCAGAAAATTAAAGTACCGACGTCAGTGGTAGACGTCACTAAAGCCTCGGGGTTTTTTATTTCAGACTGTGACAAAGGTGACACAGGGGTAGATAAAGGGTACTTCCCAGTTCGGAGGGGTTTAACTAACTATCTAAAGTACGTTAGAGTCAGTTTTAGAATCAAGTCAATATGTCTTTACGTTTCCTTGATCTATCCGGCTCTGTTAAAACTTATAATTTTGTTTCAACGAATACGATGTACCAAAATTTTGTATGACATTTCGACCCTTTTAGTTCTGTCACACCACAACCGTAGTCTTATTTGTATGTCTTTTATTATTATTATTTTTTTCCTTTTTGTGTGTCTAGTTACTTTGTCTTATATTTCAGGTCCTTAACTGAATATGTATATACCAGTTAAAAACTGTTTCAGAGGTCTCATTAATACATACCTTTTCTATTAGAGAAATTACTTACCGTAACTGTACTGACCGATAGGTGTTCTTTTTTCACGTTTGGAGTTAGGAATGAAATAACGTACGTAGTTTTATTTGAATTTTACCTAGTGTCCGTATATCTATTTTCGTTTCTGATATATTCATATTCCTTTTTTTTAGCCTATGATAGTAAAGTGGGACTCAATTCGTTTCTCAAGAATCTATACTGTCCTTTTTAGTAGTTTTTTTTTAATTTTAAATATTTTACCTGAAACAGTTTTAACTTTTGGAAATGAGAAATTTTCTATAATTCTTCCATTTATCCGTTTGGTGTTTGCCTTTTTACAAACTTTTTGTATAGAGTATTTTCTGTATGTAAGTTTTACATATTTCTTCTGAAATTTCAGTTGTTCTGTTTGTTGAGTCAATTTTTATACCGTTATAGTGATATATGGATAATTTGGTCTACTTTCTTTTTCTGTTTTTTGGGACCTCCTTCCCTTCCTTCCTTCCTTTCTTTATTTTTTCTTTTCTTTGTACTATTATAGTTTATAACCGTTTTTAAGTCTCTTTGATCTAAAGAACATGTAACGACCGTCCTTATGTTTTACCACGACGGTAAGACCTTTCATCAAACCGTAGAAGACTTTAATTCGTACGTGGATGGTATGTTAGGTCTTTGCCGTGACAACCCGTAAATATGTTTTTAATTTTATTTTTGGGTACAAATGCATTTTTGGACACGTGTTTACAAGTATCGTCGAAATGTTTATCGGTTTTTGATCTTGTTGGGTTTACGGGTTTACAAAAAGTTACTCATTTACAATTTTGGGACTATATAGGTAATATAATACCTTATGATATGTATATTATATTTTCCTAGTTTGATGACTCTCTGTGTTACACACATTTATAATACGACTCACTTTTTCGGTTAGAATTTTCCAACCTATGATATACTAAAATATATAAAAGTTTCACTATTCTAGTATTTTTTGTTTGTAACCATGATTTCCAATCCCTGTTACCTATCCTACCTCACACATTACCCCACACGAACTCTCTCAGGAAAACGTCACTATCTTGTCAAGACATAGAACTAGTAACATCGTTAACGTGTTTAGAAACGTATCCTATTTTGACGTAACTTTTGTGGTGTGTACGCGTGTATGTGCGTGTGTGTGTGTGTGTGTGTGTGTGTGTGTGTGTGTGTGTGTCCTAAGGGTCCACCGCGTCACCATTTCTTAGACGGACGGGTATATTCACCACGTTCTCTACACCCAAGATAGAGACCCAGTCCTACTCGAGGACCATATCCTTTACCGTTGGGTGAGGTCATAAGAACGGACCTTTTAAGGTCAGTCTCCTCGGGTCGACACAATGTGAGTTCTCAGTCTGAGCTGACTCGTGTGTGCGTGCGTACGTGTGTGTGTGTGTGTGTGTGTGTGTGTGTGTATTTACACCCAAATAATTTTTACTTTCGACTTATTTAGACAATTGTCATTTTGGTTACATTTAAAGGATCACAACTATGACACAATATTTGATGTATTGTACAGTTGTAACCTTTTGATTCTGTTCTGTAGTCTGAATAATATTATAAAAACATTGAAGGATACTCGGGTATTAATAAAGTTTATTTTTCCACAAAAAAAAAATTTCTTTCCTAAACTTGTCTGTGAGGAGGTTTCATATATATGTTTCTCGTTTATTCGTAAAGTAAATTATTATTATTTCTTATCGTTTTATGAGTTGTAGTAATTAGTAGTCCTCTTGTGTTTAAATTGGTGTCACTTTATGGTACGTGATCCTATCGATTTTCATCTTTCTTGTTAATATAGTTCGTACCTGTTCTTACATGTTCGTTGACCTAGAGAGTATGTAACGACCTCCATGCCGGTAAACCTTTGTCACCGTTAAAGAATATTTGTTTGTATAAGAATGGTATACTGAGTCGTTAGATTGGGAATCCATAAATGGGTTCTTTTTATTTTGACGCACTGTGTCTCTGGACATGTACCGTTCGTATATCGTGGAAATAAAGATTTTCAGGTTTTGATCTTTGTTAAGTTTATAAGTAATTGTCTTCTCACTTAATTGTTTAGATACCATATAGGTATATCACCTTATTAATTTGTTTTTTGACCACTTAGAGTTTTTTGTAATACGATTCATTCTTCTAGGTCTGTATTTTCTCATGTGTGAGATATCAAGGTAGATATACTTTCTGAAATTTTTCTATTTTAAATTAGATGTCGTTATTTCTCTTCTAACTACAAACGAACCCTACTTCCTAATCCCCATGTTCACTGTCTATACCTTTCTCTTGTCCTTTAAAACCCCGCGAACTTTACAAGACATAGAACTAACACAGTTAACAATGTACCTATACTCGTAATAGTGTTGTGTAACACGACATGTATATGTTGCATACGTTAAAACCCCCATTTCATACGAAGTTATTTTAACTAAAAAATTTACGTCTGGAATTCCAGAAAGACCTCAAAGTCTTAACCCTCACTCTGTATTCAGTTTCTTCCATTATCAAGTTTCAGCGTTACTAATTGTCTTACTATCACGACAATTATCTGGATACTGAAAGTCCTTGAGATTTGAGTTGTACTCGTTTTAGCTTTATTTCTAGAGGAAAGTGGTAAGTCATGTCAAGTCAGTCAGTCAGCACAGGTTGAGAAACGCTGGGTTACTTGGCGTCGTGCGATCCGAAGGAACAGGTAGTGGTTGAGGACCTCAAATGGGTTTGAGTACAGGTAGCTCAGCCACTACGGTAGGTCGGTAGAGTAGGAGACAGCATGGGAAGAGGAGGACGGGGGTCAGGGAGGGTCGTAGTCCCAGAAAAGTTAATCAGTTGAGAAGTGTACTCCACCGGTTTCATAACCTCAAAGTCGAAGTCGTATTCAGGAAGGTTTCTTTAGGGTCCCGACTAGAGGAAATCTTACCTGACAATCCTAGAGGAACGTCAGGTTCCCTGAGAGTTCTCAGAAGAGGTTTTGGTGTCAAGTTTTCGTAGTTAAGTCTTTCGGGTCTCTATTTAGGTGTGTGTATACCTGTGGAATAGAAACTGTTTCCTCCGTTCTTATATGTTACCTCATTTCTGTTAGAGAAATTGTTCACCACGACCCTTTTGACCAGTTGGTGAACATTTTCTTACTTTGATCTAGTGAAAGATTGTGGCATGTGTTTTTATTTGAGTTTTACCTAATTTCTAGATTTACATTCTAGTCTTTGATATTTTGAGGATCTCCTCTTGTATCCGTTTTGTGAGAGTCTGTATTTAGTGTCGTCCTAGGAGATACTAGGTGGAGGGTCTTAAGACCTTTATTTTCGTTTTTATTTGTTTACCCTAGATTAATTTTAATTTTCGAAGACGTGTTGTTTCCTTTTATATTCGTTCCACTTTTCTGTCGGAAGACTTACCCTCTTTTATTATCGTTTACTTCGTTGACTGTTTGTTGATTAGAGTTTTTATATGTTCGTTGAATACGTCGAGTTAAGGTCTTTTTATTTGCTGGGTTAGTTTTTTACCCGGTTTCTTGATTTATCTGTAAAGAGGTTTCTTCTGTATGTCTACCGATTGTTTGTGTACTTTTCTACGAGTTGTAGTGAGTAATAATCTCTTTACGTTTAGTTTTGGTGTTACTCCATGGTGAAGTGTGATCAGTCTTACCGACGCTAGGTTTTTCGACGTTCGTTATTTACGACCTCTCCCACACCTCTTTTCCCTTGGGAGGATGTGACAAACCACCCTTACGTTTGATCATGTCGGTGATACCTCTTGTCACACCTCTAAGGAATTTTTTAACGTTTATCTTGATGGAATACTGGGTCGTTAGGGTGAAGACCCGTATGTGTGGCTCCTTTGGTCTTAACTTTCTCTGTGTACATGGGGTTACAAGTAGCGTCGTGACAAATATTATCGGTCCTGTACCTTTGTTGGATCTACAGGTAGTCGTCTACTTACCTATTCTTTCGCCACCATGTATATGTGTTACCTAATAGTGAGTCGGTAATTTTTCTTAAGTAAACTTAGTCAAGACTACTCTACCTACTTTGACCTCGGCTAGTATGTCTCACTTCATTCGGTCTTTCTTTTTGTGGTTATGTCATATGATTGTGTATATATACCTTAAATCTTTCTACCGTTACTGCTGGGACATACGTTCTGTCGTTTTTTCTGTGTCTACACATATTGCCTGAAAACCTGAGTCTCCCTCTCCCACCCTACTAACCCTCTTACCGTAAGATTGTACATATGATAGTACATTCTTAGTTTAGCGGTCAGATACAGACTGCGTCCTATGTCGTACGAACCCCGACCACGTACCCCTACTGGGTCTCTCTACAATACCCCTCCCTCCACCCTCCCCCCAAGTACAAACCCTTGAGTACATTCTTAATTTCTAAAAATTTAATTTTTTTTTTTTCGTAGTTAAGAAGCTACGAATTGGAAGAAGTGTCAGGTTGAGAGTGTAGGTATGTACTGGTGACCTTTTTGGTATCGGAACTGATCTGTCTGGAAACAACCGTTTCAATACAGAGACGAAAGCTTATACGATAGATCCAACCAGTATTGAAAGGGAGGTTCCTCATGAGCAGAAAATTAAAGTACCGACGTCAGTGGTAGACGTCACTAAAACCTCGTGTCTTTTTATTTCAAACTGTGACAAAGGTGACAAAGAAGTGGATAAACGGTACTTTACTACCCTGGTCTACGGTACTAGAAGCAAAAGACTTACAACTCGAAATTCAGTTGAAAAAGTGAGAGGAGAAAGTGAAAGTAGTTCTCCGAAAACTCAAGGAGAAGTGAAAGACGGTATTCCCACCACAGTAGACGTATAGACTCCAAGAACTATAAAGAGGGCCGTCAGAACTAAGGTCGAACACGAAGAAGGTCAGGTCGTAAAGAGTACTACATGAGACGTATCATCAATTTATTCGTCCCACTGTTATATGTCGGAACTGTATGAGGAAAAGGATAAACCTTGGTCAGACAACAAGGTACAGGTCAAGATTGACAACGAAGGACTGGCCGTATATCCAAAGAGTTCTCCGTCCAGTCCACCAGACCATAAGGGTAGAGAAAGTCTTAAAAGGTGTCAAAGAACAATAGGTGTCAGTTTCCGAAACCGTATCAGTTGTTTCGTCTTTCTCTACAAAAAGACCTTGAGAGAACGAAAAAGCTACTAAGTTGCCTACAACCGTTAAACTAGAGACCAAGGAGGCGGAAAAGATTTCGGTCGAACTTGTAGACCTTCAAGTACGAAGAGTATAACGACTTCGGACCGAAAGTCTTAAAACTCGTAATGAAATGATCGGACACTCTACTCACGTTAACACGCTATAAAGTTCGTAAGAAACCGCAACGGAAAGAAACCCTAACCTTACTTTTGACTGGAAAAGGTCAGGACACCGGTGACGACTCAAATGGTTTAAACGACCGTCTAACTCACGTCGTGAAAGTGTCGTAGTAGAAAGTCCTAAACTTTAGCGAGGTGACCTTAAGGTAGTGGAGGTGATCGAAACAAGCATCACTACGAAAGATTCCGGGTGAACTGAAGTGTAAGGTTCTACAGACCGAGATCCACTCACTAGTGTGGTGACACTAATAGCCCAGCACTTCTAGAAAAAACATGTCAAGATACATAAGAACGGTAGAGAAGAATTATAGAAGACGAAGACAATCCAGATATAGTAAAGACAGGAAATGACTCGGGTAGAAACGTACTTTACAAGGAACCACAGAGATTAAAAGAACCTCTCTAGAGATCAGAAAGGGTAAGACAAGAAAAGGAGATAAAGAAACGTAACTAGCAACTCCTTCCGAAAGAATAGAGAGGAATGAGAAGAAACCTTGAGACGTAAGTCTACGAATATAGAAAGGAAAAGAGGAAACGAAAAACGAAGAGAAGAAAAGTGTCAATAAACATTCCGGAGGAGTCTGTCGGTAAAACGAAAAAACGTAAAGAAAAGGTACCGCTACTAGAACTAGGGACAGAGGACATGTTGCAGTACTTGGAGGAGGGTCTCAAGTAGTCCGTGAGACAGATAGTGTAGATCAGGGAATTTAGATAAAGAGTGAACGTGACATATTAGTATTCCCTAAACTAAATCCAGTATGGACTTACCAGATCACCAAAAGGGATGAAAGAAGTTAAATTCAGACTTAAACCATTATTCCTCAAGTACTAGACTTAGTGTCAGTCGAGGACCAGAACAAAAACGACTGACATATCTCGAAGAGGTAGAAACCGACGTTTCTTATATTAGTTAGACTAAAATGACAACTGGTAGACTACAGGTACACATCAGAAGAGAACACAACAACCTTCTCCCACAAATGATATTGGTATATACAAGTATACTCGATGAGGTGTAAGTTCAATCCTCACCACTGGAGCAGGTTCCATTCCTCGTCACCGACGCGAAACGACCTCGTCGGTACTTCTCTATGGGGTGTGGGTTCAATTCTCTTTGGGTTCATTCTACCATCCACAACGTTCTCCTGTAGTCTCCCGTCTGTGTGACTTTGGTATGAGTGTCTTTTGATCGGTTAGATTAGTGTGATCCTGGCGTCGGAACAGATTGAGTTACTTTGATTCGGTACGGGACACCCCGGTGGGTTCTACCCTCCCGTACCACCTCTCCAGACTGTCTTACACCAGGTGATCTCTTCCCTTACCGTTCGGTGAAGTCATAAGAACGGAACTCTTGGGGTACTTGTCATACCTTTCTGTTTTGCTATCCTATGACTTTCTCCTTGAGGGGTCCAGCCATCCACGGGTTATACGAGGACCTCTAGTCACCTCTTTATTGAGGTCTTTCTTACATCCCTACCTCGGTTTCGTTTTTGTTATGGGTCGACACCTACACTGACCACTATCTTCGTTCCAGACTACGATATTTCTCGTTATAACGTATCCTTGGACCTTACAGTCCAGGTCCTTAGTTCCGTTTAACCTTCACCAGTTTGTCCTCTACCTTTCTCACTTGCAGTTGTAAGATCCTTAGTCGTTTGATTTTACCTGACCTTTCCCCCCTTAAATTGAGCCTACTGGTAATATGGATGATGACACCCGTCCTTAGGGAATCTTCTTTACCTCATCGGTAGTACCAGTTGTTTTCTCAGACTTTACGTCATGAACCTACGATAGAATTTTTACTGTCTTACTAGAGACAAGTAAAGATTCCCTTTAGCAAGTTATAGTGCCATGAGATTCAGATACGGGGTTGGTCATTGCGACTTCAACGACTTCAACTTACCAAGATACTTCTGGATGTTCTGGAAAATCTTGATTGTGGGTTTTTTTATACAGGAAAAGTAATATCCCCTGACCTTACTTTTCCATCCTTAGTTCTTTGTGGACCTCATTGTCCGTTTAAACCGGAACCTCATACCTTACTTCGTCCCGTTTCCGATTATCTCAAAACGGAAAGTGGTAATCGGGTTTTGACAAGAAAGAACCCACAAAAGATAGAGACACTTACCGTAGGAGTCTACACGTTCCGTCTCTCCGTCGGATACAAAGACTGTGAAGGGAAAAGGGAAGGGAGGTATAGATTAGTTAACGAGTTAGGAATGTTGACATAGAGGATTTGTCTAAGTTTGTACAACCGAAGAGAGGTTGAGATAATGCTGGTGTGATCAGGTCAGTAATAGAGAGTGGAAATAGTGATGGTGGATGATTTAGAGTTAAGTTACGACTTTTAAGAGGTTCAGTCCGAAGATGTCATGTACTTGGTACTTGAAGGTCCACAAGTTCGACCTAATCTTTTCCGTCTCCTTGGTCTCTAGTTTAACGGTCGTGTACAACCTAGTATCTTTTTAGTTCTCTCGAAGTCTTTTTGTAGATGAAAACGAAATAACTGTTACGCTTTCGGAAACTGACACACCTAGTGTTTTTTGACACCTTTTAAGACTTTCTCTAACATTATGGTATGGTGGACTGGACGGTGGACTCTTTAGACATACGTCAAGTCTTTGTTGTCAATCTTGGTCTGTACCTTTTCGTCTTACCAAGGTTTAACCCTTTCTTCATGTAGTTCCGACATAAAACAGTGGGACGAATAAATTACATATACGTCTCATGTAGTACTCTTTGCGACCAGACCTACTTCGTGTTCGACCTTAATTCTACCGACCCTCTTTATAGTTATTGGAGTCTATACGTTTACTGTGGTGTGAACACCGTCTTTCACTTCTCCTCGATTTCTCGGAGAACTACTTTCACTTTCTCCACTCACTTTTTCAACCGAATTTTGTCGAGTTGTAAGTCTTTTGCTTCTAGTACCGTAGGCCAGGGTAGTGAGGTACCGTTTATCTAACCCTTTGTTACCTTTGTCACTGTCTGAAATAAAAGAACCCGAGGTTTTAGTGACGTCTACCACTGACGTCGGTACTTTAATTTTCTGTGAACGAGGAACCTTCTTTTCAATACTGGTTAGATCTGTCGTACAATTTTTCGTCTCTATAATGAAACGGTTGTTTCCAGATAGATCAGTTTCGATATTAAAAAGGTCATCAGTATATACCTACACTCTCAACCTGATGTTTCTTTCGACTCACGACTTCTTAATTACGAAAACTTGACACCACAACCTCTTCTGAGAACTCTCAGAGAACCTGTCGTTCCTCTAGGTTGGTCAGGTAGGATTTCCTCCAGTTAGGACTTATAAGTAACCTTCCTGACTACAAATTCGACTTCGAGGTTATGAAACCGGTGGACTACGTTTCTTGACTGAGTAAACTTTTCTGGGACTACGACCCTTTCTAACTTCCACCCTCCTCTTCCCCTACTGTCTCCTACTCCACCAACCTACCGTAGTGGCTGAACTACCCGTACTCAAACTCATCTGAGACCCTCAACCACGACCCTCCGGAACGGACGATATCAGGTACCCAAGTGTTTCTCAACTTGTGTTGACTCGTTGACTTGACTTAACTTGACTAAACTAGACCGGGAATGTCGACTGCTAGGTCTCTCTTTTCCTAATAGAGAAAGGACTCTCAAACTCGTCTACAGAATTAGATTGGATTAGATTGGAGGATTTAACCAGACCTGAAACTAACGTTCTCTGTCTTTAAGATGAGTTTGATCTAATGAAAAAATTTTCCTCATATAAATAACGTAGTGTATTGGTTCTCCCTTATTTGATAAGTACTGACCTAGATATCTAATCAGACTAAAAAAGTCCTTAGACAGAAAGAGAGGTCGAGAACCAATATGAAGGGAGATCCAACCAAAGTCAGAGTCCCCCTCGAGGGAATTTTATTATCTTTTCTAATGACTATAAAAGGAACGACTAGACTGGACTACCCAAATAGAAAGGAAAAGAGGAAACGGAAATTGAAGAGAAGTACGAAAACTTGACACCATAGCCTCTTCTGACAACTCTCAGGGAACCTGACGATCCTCTAGTTTGGTCAGTTAGGATTTCCTTTAGTCAGGACTTTTAAGTAACCTTCCTGATTACGACTTCGACTTCGAGGTTATGAAACCGGTGGACTACACTTCTTGACTGAGTAACCTTCTCTGGGACTACGACCTTTCTAGTTTCCACCCTCTTCTTCTTCTGCTGTCTCCTACTCTACCAACCCACCGTAGTGGCTGAGCTACCTGTACTCAAACTCGTTCGGGACACTCAAATACTACCTGTGGTCCCTTCGGATCACACGACGTCAGGTGCCCCAGTGTTTCTCAACTTGTGTTGACTCGCTAACTTGACTTGACTTGTCTAGACTAGACCGGGAATGTCGACTGTTAGGTCTCTCTTTTCCTAATAAAGAAAGGACTCTCAAACTCGTCTACAAGATCCCTCCTACGACCAATGAGAGTGAACCCAGTGACGCGTGACGACTTGGTATGTGAGTCCGGTTCTCTTGTTTTTTGAGACTAATTAATGTAAATCTACCCAATAAACGGGTGTGGACGTTACCTCCTACGACACGAGTCAGTACAGACCGACACACATTGGGGTACCTGATATCAGGTAGTTCGAGGAGAAAGGCACCCTAAGAGGTCCGTTCTTACGACCTCACCCATCGGTCAAGGACGAGGTCCCCTAGAAGTGCTGGGTCCCTACCTTGGGATCAGATAACGTAGAGGACGTGACCGTCTGTCTGACTGTCTGTGACTCGGTGGTCCCTTCGGGTACAATGTCCCTTACTCCCTCTCAGTTTAAAACGGGTGTAGTGTCCCTTTCCTAAGAGGTGTTCGTCTCCCTAAGACAATGGTCTTCGCGTCCCGTTCATGCGCTATTTTTAGGATTGATGTTCTAAAGCGAAGGTAAGAGGACTGTCGCCGATCAATAAGATAAAATGAAAAATTTTTAATTCAATAAGAGGACGAAGTTTAGAAAGATGCCGAAAAATAATGAGAATCTTGTTTTGAATTTTAGAGGGTCTACTGAGTTTCCGGAAGTACGAGGTTCGGGAAGACGTGGTCTGATTTGAAATGTAGTGAGAGGGAAGTAAGAGAAGGTCTTTGGGATAGAAAACAAGTTAAAGAAATCCTTTGTATACGGAGGAGTGTTGGTGGAAGGTGTCGATGACTAAGGGGACCTGTGTAAGTGTCATGGCGTAGTCCCCTGTGAATCAGTAGAACTCTCGAGTGGAACCTGTGTAGAAGTAATTACTTCGAAAGGACTGAAGGGTCCAATCTTGCGGAGGTCAATTTGAGTGAACATCGTGGACTCGCAGAGGAAGTATCGTGAACAGAGTTAATTTCAGTGTATTAGTAGTCCTATAAATAACAAATGATAGACTAGAGACTCCCGAAGGGTCCACCGTCATCACCATTTCTTGGATGGAAGGTTCCGTCCTCTACATTTCTCTACACCCAAGTTAGGGACCCAGTCCTTCCAAGGGACCCCATTCTTACCGTTGGGTGAGGTCATAAGAACGGACCCTTTAGGGTGCCTGTCTACTCGGACCACCCGATGTCAGGTAACCCACCGTTTTTCTCAGTCTGTGTTGACTCTTTTATTTGTTGTTGTTAGACTAGAGAGGATAAACTTACTACCTTTTAGGTATGTCGACTCTGAATGACAGAGAAGTGGTGACATCAAGATCGTCGTTCGGGTCACTGATCTTCTTTTGAGAGTTAAAAAAGGAAGTTGTTTGCTTATTTAAGTCATTCCTTGGTCTTTCCCGACTATTTAAGTCAAAATCTGTCTAATTTAGTCTTTATTACTGTACCGTCCTTCAATCTTTTAAACGTTATCAACTTTCATACCCTTAAGGTACGACTTAGCTCAGGTTACAAGGGACCCTGATTACAAATTTTTTTTCGTTTACAGTTTTATAGTTTTTACATAAAACAAACGGGTTTACTTCTAACTAAAGGTGACTCCACAACACTTAACTACTTAGACTCTCATATTTTTCGGGGTCTCGTAAGACTATGATAAACGACAGATCTGTGGACCACGAGACGAATGTTCGTACTGGGTTTGACCTTCGGTTGACAACCGTTTTTTTTCCTCCCTTCTTGTAACGTATTTCTTTGGACTCCATTAAAATTAAAATAAATATGTCCAGTAAGTGGAATCTTGACTTCAGTCTAAATCTCTAAGTTTGTCGGGGATATTTCCCATGTAAAAGATGGAAGGGAGGGGAGTCATTTATCGAAAGTCTCTGTGATTTTCGTGTCTTTGACTTTCATGTCTTAAAGAAACACTCTTCTCGGGTGACAAGGCACAGAAAAAGTTGTAGGAGAAGAGGAGTCCTAGGTGAGATACGGTTTGTGTTTCCAAAATGAACACATATCCCAATAAGACCCAAATTCCTCATGAAGAGTTCTCTCATCAGTTTCCCACAAAGACATAAAAGGAAGGACTCCACACACTTCTCCTTTCTTCTTTTTTTTAAGGTGTCGATGTGAGGGTAAGTTTTGTCAGGTTGCTAGTAAAAAGAATTATTATAAATAGTCACTCACCGATCTCAGGACTTTGCAAGTCCATGCAGTCAAGAAATCATTTCTTTTTACTTTGACTCCAAAAGTTTTTGGTCGAAACCAACATTTTATGTCTATAAACCGATTAAAAAATTTTAACATTTACACGTTTGAATTCCCCTTTTGACTACCCCTCCTCCTTTTCCGTGTTCTTTTTCCTTTGTCGACACGAAATCTAAGTGAGGTTTCAATTTGGTTTGGGAATGGTTTAAGTGTCACATGTACACTCATCGTTTACTTTTTGGAGTCCGGGTCCTCTCTTTTCGTCTACTCTTTGAGAATCTTCTCTTCCCACCCCGACCCTCTTTTTGTTAGTTACCCTCGGGAAGATACTTCGATTTGCACCTGTTCGGAAAGTATTGAACAGGAGGTTCTTAAAAGAGGTAAGTGTTCGGTGTACACAACGAATAACATAAAGGTTTCACGTTATCCTTTTACTTCTAAATTGAAGTCGACTCTGGAACCACTCCAGGAACCGGTAAACGGGTGAGGGAAATAGGTACGACTTTAGAGAAGAAGGAAGGGGAAAGGACCGAGAAACCAACCCGCCTCTCTTCGCCATCCAGTGTCCAAGGACTTCTAGTTGGGTCTGGTAGTCATCGTGGTATAACGTGTATACGTGTCAGATTCCCAAGTCTTTGTCTTCCGTCCATCCTTCGGGGTACGATTGGTCCGGGTAAGGGACAATTGACCTGATCTCCGGTAGACGCAGACTATAAATTCGTACGAACCTGACCAGGGAGTAAAAAAAGTTTGCCAGGAAAACAAGTAATTACTGATTTTAAAGTCCGAATTTTTCTTTTTAAAACACCTATTTTTCCGTTAAACCAATTTAAGATTTTTAACACATTTAATAACAAGTCAAGTCAAGTCAAGTCCGCGAGTACTTAGCGTCGTACGGTCCGGAGGGACAGGTAGTGGTTGAGGGCCTCAAGTGAGTCTGAGTGCAGGTAGTTCAGGCACTGTGGTAGGTCGGTAGAGTAGGAGACAGTAGGGGAAGAGGAGGACGGGGGTTAGGGAGGGTCGTAGTTTCAGAAAAGGTTACTCAGTTGAGAAGTATACTCCACCGGTTTCATGACCCCAGAGTCGAAATCGTAGTAAGGGAGGTTTCTTTAGGGTCCCGACTAGAGGAAGTCTTACCTGACCAACCTAGAGGAACGTCAGGTTCCCTGAGAGTTCTCAGAAGAGGTTGTGGTGTCAAGTTTTCGTAGTTAAGAAACCGTGAGTCGAAAGAAGTGTCAGGTTGAGAGTGTAGGTATGTACTGGTGACCTTTTTGGTATCGGAACTGATCTACCTGGAATCAGCCGTTTCAGTACAGAGACGAAAACTTATACGATAGATCCATCCTGTATTGAAAAGAAGGTTCCTCATTCGCAGAAAATTAAAGTACCGACGTTAGTGGTAGACGTCACTAAAACCTCGGGGTTTTTTATTTCAGACTGTGACAAAGGTGACAAAGGGGAGATAAACGGTACTTCACTACCGTGGTCTACGGTACTAGAAGCAAAAGACTTACAACTCGAAATTCAGTTGAAAAAGTAAGAGGAGAAAGTGAAAGTAGTTCTCCGAAAACTCAAGGAGAAGTGAAAGACGGTATTCCCACCACAGTAGACGTATAGACTCCAATAACTATAAAGGGGATCGTTAGAACTGAGATCGAACACGAAGAAGGTCAGGCCGCAAAGAGTACTACATACATGAGACGTATATTCAATTTATTCGTCCCACTGTTATATGTCGGAATGATATCAGAAAAAGTCTTTTCTTCAAAATTGGTCACATAGTCCTCTCTCTTTTGTTTCTTTATTCCCCATGAATACTTGTCGGTTCTCTTTCCCACATCTCTCCGGTCCGATCTTCATCTCTTATATTCGAGACGAAAGACAAAAAATAAAAAATTAAATAAAAATATTTTCAGTGTATTATATTTTATATGATAAAATTGGTATAAATTAACATGTCAAGTTACCGTGATTCATATAAATGTGGGTAGAGGACTAGAAAAGTAGAAGGATTTAATTTTGAGACAGGGGTAATTTGTGATTCTGGGGTAGGGGGAAGGGGTGAGGAGGGGTCGGGACCGGTGTCCGTGGATGGTTATATGAAAGACTAAGATACTTAAATTGAGAAGATCCTTGGAGTACGACGACGACGACCATTCAGCGAAGTCAGTACGGACTGAGACACGCTGGAGTATCTACCGGAGGATGGTCCGAGGAGACAGGGACTCCAAGAGGTCCGTTCTTGTGACCTCACCTAACGGTAAAAGAAGAGATTACGTACTTTCACTTTTTACTTTCACTTCAGCGAGTCAGTACAGGCTGAGAATCACTGGAGTACCTGACGTACGTCAGATGGTCCGAGGAGGCAGGTACCCTAAAAGGTCCGTTCTCATGACCTCATCCCGCGGTAACGGAAGAGTATAATCTCCTATTTTTTGTTGAGACTAAAACAGAGGTGATAACTTAAGTGCTATAAACATCGAGAAAAGATTCTCCAGTTACAATTACCCATTTGTTATTGTGTGAAAATGTGTATTAGCACTAATTTCGTAGATCCGTCATGACTTCGGACGCGGATCTCGGACACCGAGGTGTGTTTCCCTTTCGTGGAGTTACTCTTCGAGGACGTGACGTTGATCTCTCATTGGAGGTGAACGGTATTGATCTCCTTTCAGGGAGGTCGTTACTTCTCGGTCGTGTCGGTTTATAATTAATTAATTAATTAAAAAGTTTTTAAGAAATTCTTCAGATTCGTCATATTATTATAGATATATTCCTTTACCAAATGATACCTAGAACTGAGTCGGGGTAAGGGGTTTTCTCTTTTTTAAAGAGGACCAATGTGTGTAATTTTATTACGGTTGGTCACATTAAGTCTTCACTTAGTACATAGTCCAACCACATTTTCATTCACCAAAACGTAATAGCTTGAAACGGTAAACTGTAATTTTATGTAAGAACTTACACCAATACAATTAGTTCCGTGTAAAGAACGAATTAAAAAAAACGATTACTGTAATGAACGACAAATAAAATATAAATAAAATCTGACTCCCTTTACTACAATCTGTTTTTCGTTTAAGCTCGCTAAGAGTATACCCAAGTTTTACCCAGTATTTCGTCGTCTCCGTTGAGCGTTGTAGTTGTGTAAACCGGGTCCTTGACGGTTGTTCGTATGTGACGTCACGGGCAAGTTCTTCAAAACGTTTCCTCTACTCTCGGAACTTCTACTCCTTACATTACCGGTTGGTAGCTTTCCACTGTTGTTGGTCAACTTTCCTAGTAGTTTCAACTAGGAGAATATTAATGTTGTCTTCAACGGGTTCTTGAGTTACAGTTGGTGACTATCAGTAAGTCGTAGACTTCGTTTGACCTTTCCCCCTTTTCGAGTTATTGACCCACGGAGTACTCGACTGGTGTTTAGTTTTGATAGCAGTGAAGCATTTTACAACAGAAGAGAATAAGATACGTTGTTGTTACTTAGTAAAGAACTAGCCTACCACTACACGATGTTTTTCACCTAAAATACGTTGTTGTCTGTTGGTCACTACTGACCGAGTCGACGACTTGGCTCTTCTTTGAGGTTTCGTGAAAGGTCTCGTGAAAGGTCTCGGTTTGAACGTGGTTTTTATCCAGTACCGGTGACAAACCACCAGACGACGACCAGACTAGGCGATGTCGAAAGACTTAGGGTCACTTTGTAAATGTAGACGCTTCACACGAGTCGTTTAGTTACTCTGTGTCACTTTTGACGTTTTGGACGTCGGTCGTAACTAGTTCTTTTCCCCGGGTTAAGAAAAGGTGTTGTTGTGTGTTGGTGTGTGTGTTGGTTGTGAAGTTTTCAACTTGCTTAACCTGATACTTCAAAGCGGAGTAGATGGTATAAGTGGACTGGAGAGTGGTTGATGGTGAAGAAGTTCGTAGAACTGTTGAAAAAACGTCCGTTTTAGGTGTTGGTCGTCCTACGTCTTTTACGAAAGGTTCTTAAGGAGTTTAGGACTTTGTGATTAAAAATACGATGTCCTTATTTGTTTGAATAAAGAGTAACCGTTTGTACACGACTAAATTTTTCCTCACCTACATACATATACATATTGGTTAAGTAAAACAACATGTCGACTTTGATTACGTTGTAACATTTAGTTGATATGAGGTTAATTTAAAATTTTTTTTTGATACGATTCACTTCCTCGGTCCTTGTTTGTTTGTTTTACACAATTAACATTACCAAGGATAAAACTGATTATTTCTCCTTAAACTCGGATCAATATTACTAAAGTTTAAGTGTCAGACTTTGTTATTAATACGAACGTGGTTGGATCATAGTGTATGTATTGCGATACCTGACTTTCGACAGGGTAGTTTTAAACATACGATTTCGAGTTTAGGAGTTCACTACCATAAACCACTACCCTGGAAACTCTCCATTGACACCAATCTACTCCAGTATTCTCACCCCGGGATTAAACTATCCTAATCACAAGAAAATCTTCACTGTGATCTCTCGAATGCCGGAGAAAGGTGGTACACATCTGTGTCGTTCTCACATCGTTAGACGTTCAGTCCTTTTCCCGGAAGTGGTCTTTTTAACCGACCACGGAGGTGAACCCTAAAGAGTCAGAGGTCTTGACACTCTGAGTCTAAAGACACCAAAGTCGGAGGTTCAGTTACCATAAAACAGTTGGGTTCTACTGCTTATGGTTAAAACCGTGGTTCACCCTACGACGACATGGTTTATGGATTTTTACATCTTCGTCAAATCCTTGATCCCTCACACTCATGGAGAAACTCTAGGGTACTTGACATCGGACGGTCCAAGGAAACAGGTACCCCTAAGAGGTCCGTTCTTATGATCTCACCCAACGGTACGGGAGGAGGTCCCCTAGAAGGGTTTGGTCCCCGACTTAGATCCAGAGGACGTAACGTCCGCCTAAGAAATGACAGACTCGGTGGTCCCTTCGGGTCTTTCACCCATCTCCGACCTTCTCAAAACTCCACGTATGATCTTTATACCTGTAATTTACACTAAGGTTACTCTCGAGTCTTTCTTTTTTCCTCGGTACCTCTCTTTTGCAGGTAGAAGAATCTCTTATGTATTTACTAGTACTTGTCTTACAACCATCTTTATGTCTATAATTTCCAGCAAGATCACTTCAGAGTCTTTCTTACTCCTTATCCAAGGACCTTTCACCTCCTTGTCACGGCGAACAAGATTACACCGTTTTGACCGACTTAACACAAAATACAAAACACCGTCCTTCTGAAGTATTCGTTACCTTAGTCAATTTAAATTGGTTCCTCTATAGATGTGTTTCATAACTTCCTCGTCACACTAAGGGACTAACGAATATCATTTTACGGTTTCCTTCCGTTACTTAACTTCCTCCTTGACAATTTGATTTTCTTGGATCTCCACATCTTTTAAGAGTCAGATAGGTATAACTTTGTTTTTTCTATTTTTCACTCTCACAAGATTTGTCTTTTAATTCCCACACCGACTCGTTGGTAATCTATTTTTCTAGGACCCACACTGAGTACCCAAATTAGTCGGTAGAGTCGTCTTCGGTCCTTATGTCTACGCTAATAACTGTCCACCCTGATTTCCTTTGTCTTTTTTTACCCTGTCTTATTTCCTTCCGATAACCTGTAAAACTTAGGAATGTCCTGGCCTAGTACTCGATCAACCGACTCTTATATATGATAAGAGTTTCTTTTCATTGCTTATTGGGGTTTCCACTAAGTCTAGTAGTGGTCGACCCTGGTAGTTGACCCACAGTTGGTCGGTCTGCCAGAGACGGATTTCAGAGTCTCCACCCCTGTACGACGTCTCGGTACCCCAAACCCCAGGGACCTCGGAACCCTCACCTGGAACGGGTTCTCCCAATCCTGGTGGTGTGGTCACCTAGGTCTTCCGTCCTGGAACTGGGACACCCAAACCTTCCTCCCGTAAGTCAGTTTCTCCTCAGAATTCTAAATTACCTTAAACAGAAAGACCCCAAACCTGAAAGATCCCTCCATAGTACGGAAGAACTGTAAGATAAAGAGATAAACCCCTACCCTTACAGATAGGATACGGGTGGGGTCGCAAAATAAAACCTTCGTACATTAAACAGACTAAAGTAGTCAAATATCGACCTCTTTCTAAAAACAGAGTCCTACTTAGTATGGAGTCTAGAGTGGTTAAATCTATAGATTTACTCCGAATCTGAAATCTCACCTAC
Organism: Capra ibex; assembly: GCA_006410555.1. Taxonomy (NCBI): domain Eukaryota; kingdom Metazoa; phylum Chordata; class Mammalia; order Artiodactyla; family Bovidae; genus Capra; species Capra ibex. The sequence goes on from SJYO01018757.1 coordinate 69,356,471, forward strand.
GATCTTACTCAATTCTGAAACCTCCGACAACCTAACTATACTTACATAAACCGTACGTTATTTCTGTACGTGAAACCTCCCGGTCTCCGTCTTACGATACCTGACTTAACGTAGGGATGTTTTAAGGACACGACTTCGGGATTTGAAGGACTCTACCATAAACCTCTACCCTGGAAACCCTGGAATCCTAATTTATTACAGTACCCCAACCCCAGGAGTAGACTATCCTGATCACAGGAATATTCTTCTATGTGGTCTCGAACGATTGAGGGAGAGGTGGTGCATTCCTACGTCGTTCTTCCGTGGATAGACGTTCGTTCCTTCTCCGAAATTAGTCCTTGACTCAACCGGTCGTGGAACTAAAACTTGAAACATCAAAGGTCACGACACTTTTAATTTAAAGGTTACAAATTCGGAGGGTTTGATACCGTAAAATAATTCAGTCGGGTTCTTCTGATTATGTGTATGATTGTAAGTGGTATGTGTATATATTACTAAGTATTAACGTGAATAGGATCTGTATTGTTCTCTCGTATTTCGATACACATACTCTTACAAGTGACGTCGTCCGACATTATCGTTTTATTTCCTTCTGAGATATGATCACAGGATCCTAACGATATTGTTTCATGACTTACGGCACTTTGTTGATTACACAATTGAACCTCAAGATCTTCAATCTTCAGACTGTAGTTCTGCGTGGTACGAGGGGGACTTTAAACGCCCTTAGGAAGTAGCTGAGAAGGATCCAAGATCACTAAACGATCTTTCGAGATCGTAAAGGACCGAACGTCTACGTAGTGAAGGTAGGAGACAAAAGTGTACTTTTTACGTCCAGAGATATAGTAGAAGGAAGACGTGTACAAAGAAATACGCAGGATTAGAGGAGAAAAATATTGCAGTGGTCTGTACAACCTAATGTCGGTAGGATTACTGGAGTAAAATTAAACTAACGGAGACATTTCTGTTAAATATTTATTCTAGTGTAAGACTCCATGATCCGAAATCCTCAAGTTGTATAGAAAACGTCCCGTCCCCCTTCCTACCATTGTAAGTTAGGTAATGTTTGTATTTTCAGATGTTGTCCCCCTACCTTAAGATGTAGGACTGTTACCTATTGGGATGTCGGTAAGCCCGAAGGGACCACCGAGTCTGTCATTTCTTAGGCGGACGTCCCACCCTCTGGACCCAAAGTAGGGACCCAACCCTTCTAGGGGACCTCCTCCCGTACCGTTGGGGGGAGGGGTTATAAGAACGGACCTCTTAGGGACACCTGTCTCCTCGGACCACCCGATGTCAGGTACCCCAGCGTTTGTCAGCCTGTACCGACTCGTTGATTCGTGTGTGTCAGTAATCTCTCTCTCCACAACTGGACGTTTCGGCAGACTCTATGTAATAATTTATCCTTTCCATTCGTAAAGTCTGGTTATACATATTTATTGTGCCATATTTTCTACTTTATTACTTTCACTCTCTCCTCGCACTTCTTCGACCGAATTTTGAGTTGTAAGTTTTTTGATTCTAGTACCGTAGACCAGGGTAGTGAGGTACCGTTTATCTAGCCCTTTGTTACCTTTGTCACTGTCTGAAATAAAAGAACCTGAGGTTTTAGTGACGTCTACCACTGACTCGGTACTTTAATTTTCTGCGACGAGGAACCTTCTTTTCGATACTGTTTGGATCTGTCGTATAATTTTTCGTCTCTGTAATGAAACGGTTGTTTCTAGACGGATCAACTTCGATATCAAAGAGGTCATCAGTACATACCTACACTCTCGACCTGATACTTCTTTCGACTCACGGTTTCTTAACTACGAAAACTTGACACCACGACCTCTTCTGAGAATTATCTGGGAACTTGTCGTTCCTCTAGTTTGGTCAGTTAGGATATCCTTTAGTTAGGACTTATATGTAACCTTCCTAACTACAACTTAGACTTTGAGGTTATGAAACCGGTGGACTACGCTTCTTGATTGAGGAACCCTTTTTTGGGACTACGACCCTTTCTAACTTCCGTCCTCCTCTTCCCCTGCTGTTTCCTACTCTACCAATCTACCGTCGTGGTTGAGTTACCTGTACCCAAACTCGTTCGAGACCCTCAACCATTACCTGTTCCTTCGAACCGTTATGACGTCAGGTACCCCAGTGTTTCTCAGTCTGTACTGACTCACTGACTTGACTTGACTTTTCTGGTACCTTAGGTATAGAATTTAGACCTAAAACAGAACTGAATGGTAAACCTTGTTTCGAGTGGTATTACAAAGACTTCTCGTCTTTCATTGTGTTACAACTTTAATTGATATGAGATTATTATTTTAATTAAATTTAAAATTTATTCGTTTGTAGGGGGTACCAAGTTACATTTCTTAGGTGGACGTCACGTCCTCTGTGTCCAAGGTAAGGATTCATCCCTTCTAGGGGACCTCCTCCTTTACCGTTGGGTGAGGTCATAAGAACGGATCCTTTAGAGTACCTGTCTCCTCGGACCGACCGATATAAAGTACCCCAGTGTTTCTCGGTCTGTCCTGAATAGTTGACTCGTGTGTACGTGTGTTAATAGATACAATTATATTTATATTAAATTTGAATCCACGGTAAAAGGTGGAAATGAGTTAGATAGTCTTTCATAAGTGTTACCAAATTGACTGTCTAAGAATAGGATTCACCCGAAGGGACCACCGAGTTTACCATTTCTTATGGGAACGTTACGTCTTCTGGGTCCAAACTAGGGCCTCAGTCCTTCTAAGGGATCTCTTCCTTTACCGATAGGTGAGGTCATAAGAACGGACTTCTTAAGGTACCTTCTCCTCGAATCACCCGATGTCAAGTACCTCAGCGTTTTTCAGTCTGTACTGACTGATAGTGAAAGTGAAAAATAAGATTTATGGAGTTTTTAGTCAGTAGTGACATACATAAGTGAAATATTAATAAATAGATACCGTTCACCAAGAATATAACCGGGGGTTTAGTACTGTGTTGTAAAAGTTTCTCACAACGAGATAGTAAACACGGATGTAGTGTCTTACTAATAATTTTTCGTGTATTTATCATTAGACTATCTTCCAAATTGATTGGTGAGGAAGTTCCTCAAAACCTCTACACGGTACCAAAATTTGACAACGAAGTCAGACTCAGTACTAAACAAAAATTTCTGGTCTTTAAGATCGTGTAACGTCCGTGTACTTTTACTTACTTTTTTAGCTAAATGCAAGACCATAGTCTGTTAAACTAAAGATCTCAGATAACAGTTTGTAAAACACTAATATAAACATTCAAGAAAACTTTTAGGTTGTCAATAAGTTTTACTTTTTTTTTTCCGAAGAGAGACATTGGAACCGGTTTAGTGAATTAGATTTTTTGGTACATCGAGAAGAAATTTTATCCTTATTATTGGAGTGTAATGAAAGTCTGAGCACGCAGAGTGTCTTACTATCATGTATTTTATAACTCCCGTCCTTCAAAGGAAGGGAAGGGATAAAGACAAAATTCCGTAGTGTTTTGTTAGTACTTCGTCTCTTGTTAGGGGGATTCCCGTAAATAGATACTTCCCTTTTTATCATTATAATAATATGACTTCTTTGGGTCATTCTACTGTACAGTTGTAATACACAGGGACTTTACTATTTGTCTTTATATATTCTAGTAAAACCCCATAAGAACAGTTTTTAAGTCTTAGAGTTAAATTAGAATTCTTTTTGGTTTTACTCTCAGTAAGAAGTTTCATTGACCGGTTATGAGTAGTCGTTACAGTTCCAGAAATTTCTTTCTCTTTCTTACTCTTTTATGGTGACTAACCGTTTCTTACTTCTGTTGATTTAAATAGTACCTTCACTTTCACTTTCAGCGAGTCAGTTCAAGTTGAGAAACGTTGGGGTACCTTAAGAGATCCGGTCTTATGACCTCACCCATCGGAAAGGGAAAAGGTCCCCTAGAAGGGTTGGGTCCCTAGTTTGGGTCCGTCTAAGAAATGGTCGACTCGGTGTTCCCTTCGGGTTCTTATGACCTCACCCATCGGATAGGGAAGAGGTCCCCTAGAAGGGTTGGGTCCTTAGCTTAGTCCCAGAGGACGTAACGTCTGTCTAAGAAACGGTTCACTCGATAGTTCCTAGGACCTTACTTTTGTTCTGAAATGTCCCTTCTAGACTTTAAACTTATTCAAATCAATTATCATGACATCGTTATCATCAAAGGATCGAAACTACAAATATGTTACCAATATATTCACAACTGGAATCCCCTTCTGTTCATATGTACTTGAGGGATGGAATATAAACGTTGAAATTTTTTTTTTAACAAAAAAGGTTTATTTTTCAAATTTTTCTTCATAGTCTCTTGTATACCTGACTTAAAAGAAGGTTTTAAAGATACAACTTCGAGATTAAAGGTTACATTACCATAAACCTCTACTCCGGAAACTTCCTATTAATCTTAATTTACTTCAGTGCCTAGTCTAATCACGGGAACACAATCAATGAGTAAATACAGGATGAGAAACGTTAGGGTACCTGACATCGGGTGGTCCGAGGAGATAGGTACCCTAAGAGGTCCGTTCTTATCACCTCATCCAACGGTACGGGAGGAGGTCCCCTTGAAGGACTAGGTCCCTAGTTTGGGTCCAGAGGTCGTAATGTCCGTATAAGAAATGGCAGACTCGGTGATCCCCAATCTCAGGAATGTTCTTCTTTTATTTGCAGAGAGAGAGAGAGGAGTGAATGGTTAGAGATGGTGGGGACGGGGGTTCATACGTGTTTTATACAGTGTCGTTTTACTGTCAGTAGTTCTCTGAAGGAACCGTCCGATCACCTATTCTTAGATGAAACGTTCCGTCCCCTACGGGCAAGGTAAGCACCAGCCCCTTGATTCTAGGGTGTACGATGTCCCGTTGATTCGGAAACACGGTGTTGATGACTCGGGTGTACAGTGTTGATCTCTCAGGCACACGACGTTGTGCACTACGTTACTTCTAGGACCCACGACGTGATTCTGGGATATGACGGTATAATTTTTTTTTTTTTTTTTCTACTGTCGGTAGATCTTCAGTCCTGTTCTCAAAAGTGAACTTGGGTTGGTATGACCGGGGGACTAACACCGGAAGATCCGAGGTCTTGACACTCTTTTGTCTACAGACAACATATTCGGTGGGTTAGATACCATAAAATAATATCATCGACCTCGACCGAGGGTGTGGTTAATTCGATGATTAACCTCTAAATATATGGTTTCACGGAAAGTGATAGTCAGTCAAGTCAAGTCAGTGAGTCAGTACAGGCTGAGAAACGCTGGGGTACTTAAGGTCGTGCGGTCCGGAACGACAGGTAGTGGTTAAGGGCCTCAAGTGAGTCTGAGTACAGGTAGCTCAGGCACTACGGAAGGTCGGTAGAGTAGGAGAGAGCAGGGAAAGAGAAGAACGGGGGTTAGGGAGGGTCGTAGTCTCAGAAAAGGTTACTCAGTTAAGAAGCGTACTCCACCGGTTTCATAACTTCAAAGTCGAAATCGTAGTCAGGAAGGTTACTTGTAGGTCCCGACTAGAGGAAATCTTACCTGGTCAACCTAGAGGAACGTCAGCTTCCCTGAGAGTTCTCAGAAGAGGTTGTGGTGTCAAGTTTTCGTAGTTAAGAAGCCACGAGTCGCAACAAGTGTCAGGTTGAGAGTGTAGGTATGTACTGGCGACCTTTTTGGTATCGGAACTGATCTGTCTGGAAACAACCGTTTCATTACAGAAACGAAAACTTGTACGATAGATCCAACCAGTATTGAAAGGAAGGTTCCTCATTCGCAGAAAATTAAATTACCGACGTTAGTGGTAGACGTCACTAAGACCTCGGGGGGTTTTATTTCAGACTGTGACAAAGGTGACAAAGAGGTAGATAAAAGGGTACTTCACTACCCTGGTCTACGGTACTAGAAGCAAAAGACTTACAACTCGAAATTCGGTTGAAAAAGTGAGAGGAGAAAGTGAAAGTAGTTCTCCGAGAAATCAAGGAGAAGTGAAAGACGGTATTCCCACCACAGTAGACGCATGGACTCCCAGAACTATAAAGAGGGCCGTTAGAACTAAGGTCGAACACGAAGAAGGTCGGGTCGCAAAGAGTACTACATGAGACGTGTCTTGAATTTATTCGTCCCACTGCTATATGTCGGAACTGTATGAGAAAAAGGATAAACCTAGGTCAGACAACAAGGTACAGGTCAAGATTGACAACGAAGGACTGGACGTATATCCAAAGAGTTCTCCCTCCAGTCCACCAGACCATAAGGGTAGAGAAAGTCTTAAAAGGTGTCAAAGAACACTAGGTGTGTCAGTTTCCGAAACCGTATCAGTTATTTCGTCTTTATCTACAAAAAACCTTGAGAGAACGAAAGAGCTACTAGGTCGCCTACAACCGTTAAACTGGAGACCAAGGAGACGGAAAAGATTTTGGTCGAACTTGATATCAAGTTTAGATATTATTATACAATATATAGAGTTAATGAAGGATTCCATAACGGAAAATAACTTATATCGATATAAGGATGATTTATTACCCCTGAATAAACCGAGATTCCCGAAGGGACCACCGAGTCACCATTTTGTAAACCGACGGTTACTTCCTCTACGCCCAATCTAGGGACCCAGTCCTTTTAGGGACCCTCCTCCTTTACCATTGAGTGAAGTCATAAGAACGGACTCTTTAGGGAACTTGTCTCCTCGGACCGTCCGATACCGAGTACCCCAGGGTTTTCTCAACCTGTGCTAATAGTTGATTTGTTGTTTTTTAAACCGAGATTCATGGTAAGAATCCAGACAGGAACTATCTATCCAAAAACAAAAAGAGTCAAACAGGGTCTAGGTAAGAGGTAGGACGAGACACGGGATCTTCCCACTAAAGACACCATCCTTTGAGGAGTAGGACTGAGGTCAGGGAACGGGAGACCGAAGACCGATCTCACGACTAAGGACAAATAACGTGGATGAATGGGAGGAGACCCACCAGCCAGGACGTTATTGATACCCAGAACACCTCCGATGAAAGTTCTAATTGTAAGAGTAGACAAGGTTATTGTGGGAAAGGAGAGGAGGGGAGACCTTGATATTTCCATTACCGAAGGACTATAATAAGAGGGGACGTACAGAATTGTAGGGTATGACCCAGGGAATCAGGGAATCGGTGGGTGTAGAGACATGTGTCAGGAAAATTATTTGTGTAGACAAATTTTTAAGGTGCCAATACGTCCTACTTATTCAAGACCTCTAGATTACACTGATATGTTATCAGTAACACCACTGAGATGACTTACTATAACATAATATATTATAAACTTTAAACGATTTTATTAACTAGAATCCACAAGAGTGATGTGTATGTGTGTCTGTGTGTTTAGTACTGATACACTCCACGACTTATACAATTATCCGAACTGACACCGTCAGTAAAGTGTTACATATACATATAGTTTTGTCATTTAACATGTAGAAAGTCAAGTCAAGTCAACGAGTCAACACGGGTCAAGAAATCCTAGGGTACCGGACTTCGTACGGTCCGAAGGGACTGGTAGTGGTTGAGGGTCTCGAATGAGTTTGAGTACAGGTCACTCAACCACTACGGTAGGTTACTGAAATAGGAGACAGCAGGGGAAAAGGAGGACGGAAGTTAGAAAGGGTCGTAGTCCCAGAAAAGGTCACTCAGTCAAGAAGTGTAGTCCACCGGTTTCATAATCTCAAAGTCGAAATCGTAGTCAGGAAGGTTGCTTATAAGTCCCAACTAAAGGAAATCCTACCTGTCCCACCTAGAGGAACGTCAGGTTCCCTGAGAGTTCTCAGAGGAGGTTATGGTGTCAAGTTTTCGTAGTTAAGAAACCACAAGTGGAAAGAAATATCAGGTTGAGAGTGTAGGTATATACTGATGACCTTTTTGGTATCTAAACTGATCTACCTGGAAACAACCATTTCATTACAGAGACGAAATATAATACGACAGATCCAACCAGTATCGAGAAGAAAGTTCCTCGTTCGCAGAAAATTAAAGTACCGACGTCAGTGGTAGACGTCACTAAACCCTCGGGTTTTTTTACTTCAGACAGTGACAAAGGTAACAAAGGGTTAGATAAAAGATACCTTACTACCCTGGTCTACGGTACTAGAAGCAAAAAACTTACAAGTCGAAATTCGGTAGAAAAAGTGAGAGGAGAAAGTGAAAGTAGTTCTCCGAGAAATCAAGGAGAAGTGAAATCAAGTGAGAAGGACGGTATTCTCACCCCAGTAGACGTATAGACTCTAATAAATATAAAGAGGACCGGTAGAACTAAGGTCGAACACGAAGTAGTCTGGTCGTAAAGCGTACTACATGAGACGTATCTTCAATTTATTCGTCCCACTGTTATATGTCGGAACTACATTAGGAAAGGGTTAAACCTTGGTCAGACAAGAAGGTACAGGTCAAGACAACGAAGAACTAGACGTACGTCCAAAGAGTCCTCCCCTTACTATCATAAGGGTAGTAACTTCTTAAAAGGTTCAAACGAGACTAGATGTGTCAGTTTCGGAAACCACATTAGTTATTTCGTCTCTATCTACAAAAAGACTTTAAGAGAACTAAAAAGATAATAGACTACCTATAACTGTTAAACTAGAGACCAAGGAGACGGAGAAGATTTAGGTAGAACTTGTAGACCTTCAAGTGCCAAGTACATAACGACTTCGGATCAAACCTCTTAAAACTCCTAATGAAACGATCACACACTCTACTCACGTTAACACGCCATTAAAACTATAAAACCCCCTTACCTTACTTTTGACTGTAAAAGGTCAGGACACCGGTGACGATTCAAAAGGTTTAAACGACCGTATAACTCACGTCGTGAAAGTGTCGTAGTAGAAAGTCCTAAACTTTATCGAGGTGACCTTAAGGTAGTGGAGGTGATCGAAACATCACTACGAAGGATTCCGGGTGAACTGGAGTGTAAGGTCCTACAGACCGAGATCCACTCACTAGTATAGTAACACCAATAGACCCAGTACTAGAAAAAACATATCAAGAAGATACATAAGAACGGTGGAGAAGAATTATAGAAGACGAAGACAATCCAGGTATGTTAAAGACAGGAAATAGCTCGGGTAGAAACGTATTTTACAAGGGAACCATAGAGATTAAAAGAACTTCTCTGGAGATCAGAAAGGGTAAGATAACGAAAGGAGATAAAGAAACGTAACTAGTGACTCCTTCCGAAAGAATAGAGAGGAATGATAAGAAACCTTGAGACGTAAGTTTATCCATATAGAAAGGAAAAGAAGAAACGGAAATCGAAAAGAAAAGAGTCGATAAAAATCCGGAGGATTCTGTTGGGAAAATGGAAAAATGTAAAGAAAAAGAACCCCTACCAAAACTAGTGACGGAGGACATGTTATAGTACTTGGACTATCTGTCTCACGGACTTCTTGATACCTACCTCCAAGTACTTCCAAGCATGTGGAAATTATATATGGTTTGAAAAGATCAGTTGATACAGAGTTATTTCGACTCCTCTTTTTTAAGGATGACTCACACGACAGGGAAAGAACCTTGTCTATACGGTGAGTTTTAGTAACTCCCCAAAACTATCCGAAAAAAAAAAAAAATCTCAGTGTTCATGAAAATTGTTCATGAGAATCAGTGTATTTCATCGTAGTACTCAATATGAGTGATGTTTATAGTAGTAAATAAGAATAGTAATATATCACTAAAACTCTACTAGAAAACTTCGAAAGGATGAGATTTCTGTAAGGGGATTTCGAGGAATCTCGAAAATAGGTCAAGATCAAGATCACTATTAGAATCGATGTTTTGTGTCCTTTTTACTTTTATGGATGACTTTTTTTTTTATAGATGGATTTACCTCCGCCACACCCCGCCCCCCCGCCCCCCCCCGCCAAGCCGCCTTAGCCAAAGGATAGGATCAGGGTCCTGAATTATTGACGTAATAGATCCCGATAAATAAGAGAGACACAGAGACAGAGAAGTACATTTAATCTGTTGTTGGATGTTGTATCTCCACACCGTTCCTAAATTACTCCACTAGATTTCAATCGAGAATTCGTATTACGAATGTGTATTATTCATGAACATAAAAAAGTAAATAACTTATCCGGACAAAAATATATATCAACTATTTCACACTGAGTTCCCCTCCGTTATAAGTCGGATTTCATAACAACTTAATACATGAACTTCTAAATCATCTAGTATGTACATAAACTAAAAGAGAGGGACTGAATAAAGAGAGTCGGATTTTGGAAGTCCAGGTAGGGACGACAGTGTTGACTTTCCTAAAGGAAGAAAAGTGTCGACTTTTTATAAGGTAAAAGAAGTGGGTAAGTAGGTAAACAACCTGTGAATCCGGTAAAGGCATAGAACCGATAACACTTATTACGACGTTACTTGTACGTCTGTGTCTATTGAGAAGCGCTATCACTCGAGTACAGTAGATCTATATATAGGTCTTTACCAAAAAGACCTCGTATAGGATCAAAACGAAAATGTCCCCTTACCCCTCTACTACCAGTCTCCCGCGTATATACGTACAAGACAGCACAGGATGAGAAACGTTGGGGTAGTTGACATCGGGTGGTCCAAGGAGACAGGTACCTTAAAAGGTCTGTTTTTTGACCTTTCCCAACGGTAAAAGAAGAGGTCTCCAGTTTCCCATATCTCAAAGTAATACTCATTCAAAACCCCTAGGTCGCATTTCGGACAACTGATATCAATTGTTACGACGTGACGTATGAATTTTCAACTACTTTCTCATTCAGCTAGAATTTACAAGAGTCGTGTGTGCGTATGTTACTATTGATACGTTCCAGTTTCTCAAACTCTCTCTTCTTTGTGTTCTGTTTTTTCTTTCATACCTCAGATCAAAAGGGAAATTACGGTGACTTGGAACACACTAAACGGTCTCAGTTGGATTTTTACCAACGTAGCAGCTACCGTTTTGTCCTGTAGAGTACCGTACAAAATGTACACGTTTCTTCGAATTTTTTTCCTTATTCGGGACAGGTCATACATCCGTTGGTTAAGTTTACTAACACGATTGAATAAAGGGGATCAACTTGATGGACATTTGTATTTTAATATATAATATTCGGATTTTTAAATCTGTACTTTAAATTAAAATAAAAAAATCGACATAGTTTCGTTCTTTTATGGAATGTACAACTAAATAGGGTTATCACTAATAAGGAAAATCCTTTTACGAATAAGACAACGATAAAATATAACCGAAAGTCACATTAAATCTAACCTAAATCATGGAAAGTACATTTTTTTTTTCAAGGACACTTTCTAAATTATAAATTTAAAATCTATGAGAATTTGGAAGGTCACCCTCTTCCTTTACCTTTGAGTGAGGTTATAAGAACGACCTCTTAGGACTCCTGTCGTCTCGGACCTTCCGACGACAGGTATCCCAACGTGTCTCAGCCTGTACTGACTTCGCTGAATCGTCGTCGTACGTTCCATTACCTATACAATTGATTGGAATTACATCATTAATGAAGTATTGTATATGTATATAGTCTAGTAGTACATCATATGGAATTCGAATATCATACAATAAACAGTTAATATATCCTTAGGGACAAAAGACTTTCAAACGAAATTCGGTGATTCGAAAAATTTTTCTGGATGTAACCATGGATAAAAATGGTTTACTTTTTTTAGGTTACTCCTAAAAGTGAAAATACTTTTTTTCCTCTTTTCGTTTTTATCGTTATCACAAAAAGTTATTCGGTACTACCTCCAGGTCATGGGGGTCTCGTCACCCTCCCCGCAGTGGTTCGAGGAAGGGACCCTCGCTGTGTCTCGTAGAGTCGTCGTTCGGTGGTACCGAAACTTGACATAAAGACTCGTAGACGCGAAATGGAGATAAATGAACCACGTAGACAATTGTTCTACATAGGATTCCCTCAACGACGGAACGAAATGTAGGAGAACTGAATGCCTTAGAAAGTGTCCTTTCAAGACGAAAGTATATCGTCCCCTTAGAGTTATTTCGATCTTTTGTCTGATTTGTTCTTTCTAAGGCATCTCGAGTGACCGTGTTATGTGTTCACTCAGTTAATGAATCTTTTACACTTTGTATCTCTTGAGAAAAAAGGAGAAGTTTTGAGGGGATATGGGAAGGAATAATATCCATTTATAGGTGTCCTCGGATCTGGACCATACCCTGTAGGAATCTCGTAGAACACACGTTTCTCTTTCCCTGTCGACGAGTTCGTAAACTTCTTTTGGGTTGAGGTTGAGGACAAACCCATCCCTCCACCTCTGTCGTCTTGTGAGATTTTTATCATAACTAATAGAAGGAAAATCCTTTAGTAGGATGGGACCTTATTTTCCTTTCGACTAGTCCCAGAGGTAAAATTAAAAGCTACCGGAATAAAAGTCTATAAATACCATTTCTTTATATGAGACCAAAAGGGAAATAATATTTTCCTCACGTGCAGACGTATGATTCAACGAAGTCAACACAGACTGAGCAACACTGGGTCCCCTGACATCGAATTGTCCGAAGAGACAGGTACCCTAAGAGGTCCGTTCTTGTGACCTCATCCAACGGTAAGGGAGGAGGTCCCCTAGAAGGGCTGGGTCCTAGTTTAGACGCAGAGAATGTAGAGAACGTTACCATCCGCCCAAGAAATGGTGATCGCGGTCGTCCATGAAGGAACATTATTTAAGTTTTTATGAATTCCTACATTTCATTTTTTAACTATCAACAGCAGAGTTTTGTATGAAAATTTAAGTCTATAGAGAGAAGATGAAGGTTGAAGTAGAAGTACTCATAGTCAAACCGAGTCACCGAGTCAGTACAGGTTGAGAAACGCTGGGGTTCCTGACGTCGTGTGGTCCCAAGGGACAGGTAGTGGTTGAGGGTCTCGAACGACTTTGAATAGCTCAGTCACTACGGTAGGTTGGTAGAGTGGGAGACAGCGGGGAAGAGGAGGATGGAAGTTAGTAAGGGTCGTAGTCCCAGAAAAAATCACTCAGTCAAGAAGCGTAGTCCACCGGTTTCATAACCTCGAAGTCGAAGTCGTAGTTAGAAAGGTTACTTATAAGTCCCAACTAAAGGAAATCCTACCTGACCAACCTAGAGGAATGACAGGTCCCCTGAGAGTTCTCAGAAGAAGTCGAGGTGTCAAGTTTTCGTAGTTAACAAGTCGTGAGTCGGAAGAAATACCAGGTTGAGAGTATAGGTATACACTGGTGACCTTTTTGGTATCGAAACTAATCTACCTGGAAACAACCGTTTCACTACAGAGACGAACAATTATACGACAGATCCAAACAATGTCGAAAAGAAGATTCCTCTTTCACAGAAAATTAAAATGTCGACGTTAGTGGTAGACGTCACTATAACCTTGGGTTCTTTTATTTCAGACAATGGGAAAGGTAAAGAAGGGGTAATAAACGGTACTTTAATACCCTGACCTACGGTACTAGAATCAAAAAACTTACAACTCAAAATTCGGTCAAAAAAGTGAGAAGATAGAGTGAAAGTAGTTTTCCAAGATTTCGGTACTTATTTTCGTCCTCTATACGGGGTTCGGTGATTTACTTTCTTTTTACAATAGTGGGAAGATGACTAAATTTATTCCCGGTACTATTAGGATCAAACTGTAGTATCCCAGTCTGTAAGAGGACGGGTTGTCCTCCTCGATCACTATGTTCGGACTGAAGATGAACTTCGTCAGTCAGAAAAGGGGAGGGGGTGAAAGGAAACTAATATTTTAACATGGGGTGAGTTAGGACCCTAGTCTCGAGGGGACGGACGGGTGAACATAGAGAATGTTCACAGGTTATAATTATATTGACACACAAACGATTCAGAGAAGTCAACACAAACTGAGACGCTGGGGTACCTGTTATCGGGGGTAGTGAAACGGAGAGCGACTTAAGTAGGTCGTGGTTCTGTGTTGCTTGAATTCCTCGAAGTAATTTAGGACTTTGGTCCACACACTAGAGTCGACCTTCTAATATCCAAAACCGACCCAAACTCAGGAAGACAGCAAAGGCTGAGACACGCTGAGGTACCTGTCGTTGGGTGGTCCGAGGAGACAGGTTCCCTAAGAGATCCGTTCTTATGACCTCACCCAACGGTCACGGAAGAGGTACTCAGGAACACGTACCAAAGTTCAGGGCTAGACTCCTCTTGTCAAAGTAAAGGTGGTGTCAGAACCGGATCGACTTAAGACCGACGAAGACCATTAAGAGGAGGGGTACTAGGAGAGTAGAGGAAAATGGAAACTGGATTTAAATATATATGACGGTAAAGGTTTGGTTAAGTGGAGAAGGCGGGGAGTCTGAGATGTCGGAAATACTCCAATAAGGTCTGTTGAACTGGTCGCGGACGGGAGGAGTGTCGTGGGGGACACTAGAGAAGTCACGGAGTCGGTGCCTCGTCGTGCCTCGAGTGACAGAAGGAGAAGTGAGACAGGGGTAGGGGACACCGACGTAGTGAATGCGTGACAGGGTAAGTTGTGGTACGGAAGAGTCAGAACTGGAAAAAGAGAGGTTATTAGGAAAATAGAAGAAGGTAAATTACGAGAACCTGAAGGGACATCGAGTCTTAGACATCATTTCTTAGACGGACGTTGTTTCTTCTGGGACCCAACCCTTCTAGGAGACCTCTTTCTTTACCGCTGGGTGAGGTCATAAGAACGGACCTCTTAGGGTACCTACCTCCTCGGACCACCCGATGTCAGGTGCCCCGACGTTTCTCAACCTGTGTTGACTCGTTGACTGTGATGTGATGTGATAAATCCTGAAGGGACCACCGAGTCTACCATTTCGCAGACAGATGTTACGCCCTCTGGACCCAAGCTAGGGACCCAGCCCTTCTAGGGGACCTTTACCCTTACCGTTAGGCGAGGTCATGAGAACGGACCTCTTAGGGTACCTGAGGAGACAGGTACCCCAGCGTTTCTCAGTCTGTGCTGACTCGCTGAAATGAATGGATGAATGTGATAAATTGGGAGTTGGGATTTCAGTTTTGAAGAATAACAATGGTTAGTAGTGTAATGGAGGATATTTCACTGGAGTATGGGAAGGGAAGGAGGGTCACACAAATAAGACCATGGGTAGAGTTTTTACGAAACCGGAGTGACTCTTAAGGATAGATGATTGGGATGTTCAAAAAGTCATAGGTAATAAGTGAAAAACCGAAGTGTAGGGAGAAAGGTAAATAATAGATAAAGACGAGTTATTTTACATTCGAGTTACTCCTGAAAAAGGGAATATAGAGATCGTAGTCCTTGTCTTGGTACGGACCCATGTTTGTTTCGTGAGTTATTTATGACCTGTGTATTTACGGAGGACACCCGGTTCATAAACCGTTCCTATTTCTTTGTTTTTGTCAGAGAGGGGAGTTGTTCACGTTTACTTATATATAGTACGTATGTATGATCACGTCGGTGGGTTTAAAGTCGATAAAAATACACTTGGTTGATGAACAAGAATCGGATAAAAATTTCATTAAAATGTAAAGTAATAAGATCACAGGAATATAACTCAAACCGGTCAGAGAGTGATCGTTCTTTTAGAAAGTTGAAAGGTTTGTATATAAAATCCACATTGTTCATTATCACATTCCGTAAATCTTGGGACATTTCTAAATCTTCAAAAAAAATTAGGTAGAACATGTTTATTAGACAGTTGGGTTTTCCGTGGTCCTTCACTACTAAAATCGTTACATGTTTTTTCCTGTCATAGGTCCACAATCACCAAAGTATAATAAGGGTGGAGACCGAGGTTACTCTCAAGTTTACCGTGTAACACGTTTTCATCTTTCTGTACAAAAACGGTAAAGGACCTTTTTTGTGTCATTATTGATATGTTTAGGTGCTTCTGATGTTCGTACCCACGGAGAGTGATTGCATGTCAAAATGTTAAACTTTCACAACCAAATTGGGTAATAAAGGTTTTACATAAACTAGTACCTTAGAAAGAAGTACGGTAAGTGTAGATAGTATACATTGTTTGTAAAATACTATATATTAAACCTTTCATAACGAGATCCTATGGTATCTTTCACTCATCATAATCCGGATCCCGAAAGTAAAAGTTAAAATATATAAACGTCATAAGAGACTCCCAAAAAGAAGGTTCCTCATTCGTGGATCTATCGTATAAGTTTTCGTCTCTGTAATGAAACGGTTGTTTCCAGGCAGATCAGTTCCGATACCAAAAAGGACACCAGTACATACCTACACTCTCAACCTGACACTTCTTTCGACTCGTGACTTCTTAACTACGAAAACTTGACACCACAACCTCTTCTGAGAACTCTCAGGGAACCTGACGTTCCTGTAGGTTGGTCAGGTAAGATTTCCTCTAACCAGGACCCACAAGAAACCTTCCTTGCTACGATTTCGACTTTGAGGTCATGAAACCGGTGGAGTACACTTCTCAACTGAGTAACCTTTTCTGAGACTACGACCCTCCCTAACCCCCGTCCTCCTCTTCCCCTACTGTCTCCTACTCTACCGACCTACCGTAGTGGTTGAGCTACCTGCACTCAGACTCACTTAAGACCCTCGACCACTACCTGTCCCTCCGGGCCGCACGACGTTAAGTGCCCCAGTGTTTCTCAACCTGTGCTGACTCACTGACTTGACTTGACTTCTAAAATGGATCTCAGTATACCTGAACCTAAACTAAGGATCGAGACTGTGATTGAACCTAGTTAATAGAAGAAATATTTTACGTTTATTGTTATGACAATCGGAACAGTTCTCTAAAACCAACCAGGAACTATATGTGATTAAGATCATTATTATAAGAAATCCGGTACATATCTACTTATCTCCGGTACGAGATCTACGTATCTCGTTTTAATGTATTTCCCTCCACACAAATTTACTCCTTCGTGTCGACACTTCCTCATTAATATTTTCTATTTTTAGTTGATCTAAAACAATGTTTAAATAAAAGTGTTTTTGTTTTATCAAAAGAAATCATAACATTCGTCTTAAATACTCGAGGAGTTATCTGTCGTATATGTTTTGTTCATATAAAAAGAAAGACATATAAAAAAAGGTATATATGGGTCTTTTCTTTTGGGTTTGAAGTATTCATACATAAAGTATGAAGACGGTATCATTCACATGTATGAGGGTATAGGTGTACGATACCCAGTATATTAGAGAAACAGTCCATTTCTGTAACCATTATGTCAAATCTCTGGTAGGGAACCAGTTACCTGGTCTGTTCGATCGTAACTTCAGATGACGTTTAATTAATTAAATAATTAATGGGGTCCTAGAGTCCCTACACAACTGGATTGACGTTACTTCGACCCGGTTAAGTATTCGAAAAACAATACATAGGTCAACGAGGGTACGTGTCATGTTATATTTATTTTGTTAAACAACGACGACGACGACGATTCAACGAAGTCAGCACAGGCTGAGACACACTGGGGTATCTGCCGGAGGATGGTCCGAGGGGACAGGGACCCTAAGAGGTCCGTTCTTGTGACCTCACCCAACGGTAAAGGAAGAGATTACGTACTTTCACCTTTCACTTTCACTTCAACGAGTCAGTACAGGCTGAGAATCACTGGAGTACCTGACGTCGGATGGTCCGAGGAGGTAGGTACCCTAAAAGGTCCGTTCTCATGACCTCATCCCACGGCAATGATAGTGATTTATTTACCCTCCACCCCTCTGTTAACGGTCCGTATAAGGGTACCGTCGACACTCGTAGGTAAACTTTTTCTACGTCAAGGACGTGGTCATTCACTCTTTTCCCTCCGGTCAAGTGTCCCGTCCACCTCGTGAACTGAAGGAACTGGTACGATGTGACGAGTGGGAGCCGAATGTGTTCCTGTATCAGAGAGAGATCGTGGTGGGTGGTGGGGTGGTGGGTGATGCAAAAAGATTTATGTAAAGAGTCGTATTATTGCCTGAGATAAAGGTAGAGACTGAGACGTTGACTCTCTCTTACCTCTTGGTGTCTGATTAAGCACTAGTAATAGACATACAAAGATATTTGTCACCATTTCACGAATGACACTCCTTACGTCGACTTTCCGGGTATAATCGTAAATGTCGTCTTCTATGTACGGAGGGAATAGAGAAGTAAACACCAAATGGTCAATAGGAGAATGGAGGATCACTAAGTTTCGACATGGTCACCGATTGGAGACTGACATAGAGAAAGAAGGAATTCTACTCGTCGAGACTTTTTACTCTTGGTTGACCATCTCGTCAGTTCTACACGTCAAACGTTAAATGTATCGATGAACCCTGAAAAATTTTTGACAAAAGTAGAGTCGTGTAATTATGCCTATTGTTTCTTTACTTAATCATTTTTTGTAATTGTAATTTTTTCCCCCTTCCTTTTATGACACATTCATGTTATTTATGTACTTATGGTGTTATTTTACTGTCAGAAATACCACTTCTCTACTGTTGGTTTTTCCGTCGACGATATTCATGCAAAGATGAACCGGACCCCATGGTCTTTGTGACCACTTCTGTCTCTCCTTTTTTCGATTCTTCCTTTTGCGACTACATTCATCAACGTTAATCACACACAAGTTTAATCAGTTTAAAATTACTAAGTATACTGTGTCGTGATTTTAATGACCTTTTCATAAAGTTACTAATTTCGTAAAAAAAAGAATAAAACCATCGATACTTCCGTCTCTTAAAAAACAACAAACAACAAATCAGTGGGTCAGCATAGACTGAGAAACACTGGGGTACCTGATATCGGACGGTCCAAGGAGACAGGTACCTTAAGAGGTCCCCACCTAACGGTAAAGGAAGAGGTCCCCCCTAGAATGGCCCAGAGGACTCGTACAGGACGTAATGTCCGTTTAAGAAAATAGTGACTCGGTGACCCCTTCGGGTTACGTCTGTTATCACTGACATTTTGTTCAGATAGAGGACGAAATCATGACCAAAATTTTGTATTTGACGATACATAATGACACCTTTACTCTTACTTTGAATTCCATTATAAGTCTTGGTTTACTAGGATAAACGAATCGTATTTACTAAATTTACCGATCTTAATGTTTTACTTAACGTTTCTACATTTTTATAGGGTTTCAAGTGGAACGGTCAAAAGTCAAGTCAAGTCAGGTCAAGTCAGTGAGTCAGCACAGGATGAGAAACACTGGGGTACTTAGCGTCGTGCGGTCCGGAGGGACAGGTAGTGGTTAAGGGCCTCAAGTGAGTTTGAGTGCAGGTAGCTCAGCCACTACGGTAGGTCGGTAGAGTAGGAGACAGTAGGGAAAGAGGGGGACAGGGGTTAGGGAGGGTCGTAGTCTCAGAAAAGGTTACTCAGTTGAGAAGTCATACTCCACCGGTTTCATGACCTCAAAGTCGAAATCGTAGTAAGGTAGGTTTCTTGTAGGTCCTGGCTAGAGGAAATCTTACTTGACCAACCTAGAGGAACATCAGGTTCCCTGAGACTCTCAGAAGAGGTTGTGGTGTCAAGTTTTCGTAGTTAAGAAGTCGCGAGTCAAAACAAGTGTCAGGTTGAGAGTGTAGGTATGTACTGGTGACCTTTTTGGTATCGGAACTGATCTGGCTGGAAACAACCGTTTCATTACAGAGACGAAAACTTATACGATAGATCCAACCAGTATTGGAAGGAAGGTTCCTCATTTACAGAAAATTAAAGTACCGACGTTAGTGGTAGACGTCACTAAAACCTCGGGGGTTTTTATTTCAGACTGTGATCCACCCGTAGTCAAGTGAAGTCAAGTCAGAGAGTCAGACAGACTGAGACACTGCGGTACTTAGCGTCGTGCGGTCCGGAGGGACAGGTAGTAGTTGAGGGCCTCAAGTGAGTCTGAGTGTAGGTATCTCAGTCACTACGGTAGGTCGGTAGAGTAGGAGACAGTAGGGGAAGAGGAGGACGGGGGTTAGGGAGGGTCGTAGTCTCAGAAAAGGTTACTCAGTTGAGAAGTGTACTCCACCGGTTTCATGACCTCAAAGTCGAAATGGTAGTAAGGAAGGTTTCTTTAGGGTCCCGACTAGAGGAAGTCTTACCTGACCAACCTAGAGGAACGTCAGGTTCCCTGAGAGCTCTCAGAAGAGGTTGTGGTGTCTTGTTTTCGTAGTTAAGAAGCCACGAGTGGAAAGAAGTGTCAGGTTGAGAACTGTTCGTAAAGTGAAAAGTCCTCGCAACGGGTATTTGTCCAACCGTCGTCTCCCGCGAGAAGTCAATTTTAGGCTTCAAGAAAAAGTTTTTCGAAAATCTATGTATAAGCGACGTAGGTTCTTTGTCATCGATTCTCACAACATCTTATTGTTCTCAAGATACTCGAAACTCAAACTATATCCCCCTTTCCTGTAAATACTTTGTATTGACTTACTCTGGAATCTAAAACTCGTTACGAATCAAAGAAGATTACTTGCATAAACTAAGTGTGGTGATTATAAAAGACTCCTGGCTGAGCCACTTTCTGTGGTTGTATGTGAAGATCGCGGAAGGGGCCTATGACAATGCCCTTCTGAACCTGGGAATGGTACACGAAAGACGTGAAATTCCTGTCCCGTAAAATTTTGTTTTACTCCTTTGACTTTCAGTAGCATAAATAGTGTAAGTTTTCATTCCTGAAATGATACGACATCTAAAATGGATCTTACAAACCTTGTTAGCCGTCGGTGTCAAGGATAAGAGTCCAATGTAGGGCTTCTATTTTGCTAAAAGTATTGTAGACTTATGATTATATTTTGTTATAGACGTGTAAATAGATGTAAATAGAGGGCGCTAGTTATCGTAGAAGACCTGTCTTAGGGCTCACGGTTATAAGAGGCGTTGCAACCTAACGAAGGGCCTAAGGTTTCGCACCAGAAAGGGGTGGGAGGACTGGGAGAGGCGGTGATGGGCAGAGGGGTCTCCGTTGGTCGAGGCCAATCCCGGTTCATCGACTTGTAAAAATCAACGATGTTCTCTTAGCAAAGGGGATCGAAGAATAGCTACTTACTCACAAAAATTTTTTTTTAAAATTTTTTGAATTGAAATTTGGAGAAAGTAAAGGTCTTGTGAGGACCAAACCAAAAGTTTGATTGCTCCAGACTGATCACTAGTACGTTTTTCGGAAAAAACTTGTGGGGTTCCGCGTTCAGTAACCTGTCCCGAGACCGACGCACAGGTTCCAGAGTGCACCACGGAGGCGCTCGGTGGGTCGCGTAGACAAGCCCACTTTGGGAAGTTTGAAAAAGAAAGACACAAACTTTTCGTTTTACTGGGCTAGATTTCCGCGGCCGGAAGCCGACGCGTTTTAGCTAGGAAGACCCTCCGTCGGCTGGAGGGCCTTCTGGCGGCGTACTGAGTTCTGAGCTTTACAAGGCCTCAAGTTCAGTGAGACCTGCAGCGGTGGCGGTGAAGCGTGAGCAGCGGCCCGGCGCGCCGGCGGTGGGTCGCCGGGGGCGGGCGGCCGGGGCTTGCCGGGCGCGCGGGCGACGCCCCCTCCCCTCGCGAGCCGACTCCAGCGGCGGGCCAACTCGTTAGGCCGATACGTTTATCGCCCCAATGCTGTTGGTTAGCCTCCGGCCAAGACGGCACTGCGCGCGCGGATCGCGGGCATCATAAATATCTAGCATAAATTTCTCGGGAACCCTCAGAGGGGTCCGAGCCGACCCGCCACCGTCGCCGGCGCCTCGACGTCAACCGGGCCGAGCTCACTCCACCGCCCCGCCAGAGACGGCCAGGAAAGGGACACCCCCACACCCCGCACCTCTTCGCAGGATCGTGCAAGGCATCATTTATCAAAAATGGGTGAAGGGTCGAGCCAAAGACCTCTTCCCCTCCTTTACGACGGCGAGGCTGGTATCAAAACGACCTTTGTTTCGGTCCCTAAACTGTAGAGTTTCGTCCCCCACCCCTACCCCCACCCCCACGTCTCTTCCAAACTTGGCTGGGGCGGGGCTGGGGTGTAAACTCGGTGTTTGGCTGCGGACAAAGGACCACGACCCGACACACATCTCCGCCGGAAGGACCCCCCTCCCCTCTTGTTATGGCGGACTTTTCGGTTTTCAGCACCTTAAACCCCCCGCCCCACATAAGCACCTTTTATTTGACGTTCTATCACCGCCACTAATAGAACCGCAAGTTAGGTAACTAGGAGTCTGAATGGCCGGTCGCTCGACGTGTGACGTCACGCTTTCGTCCTTTGACTGTAATGCAGTCTCCTCTCTTCTCTGGGTTTGACGTTCCCGACGTAGACGTCTCGACCAACAAAGAGGAGCCTCCCCAAGACGCCCGGGCCCCACGACGGGGCCCGCCCCGCGATGCCCGAGAGTCCGCCTCCCACCCGAGACCCCCGTGAGCCCCCTGAGGACCGGACCCGGCGGGGTGCAACGGGAGTGGTCGCCCGATACATCCTCGGTGCTTATTAAGGAAAATTTCTATCGGGGCGCGAATCGACCTACAGGACTTAAGGTCCTCCCCCCCCCCCGCCCCGTCCCTTCGCGTGGTTCACAGGGGACGACAGGAATCAAATCGCGCTCGACTTCAGGTAGTCTCCTTTCGTCCACCACCACCTTCCCCTAACCGCCCCCTCCCCCAACAAGGGTCCCTCAGTGGTTCCCAAGGTCGGTACACATCTTGGACTGTCAAGCCGTGGAATAGTCCCCAAAACAGAAGAGCTATAACTCACGGCACCAGTGGTCTTTGAACGAGAGACGGTCCCTGGATCGAGGACTCCGGAACGGTGACGAAGAATCTTTAGAGAACTCCTGTCTGTTCGACGTCCTCTTATCGCAGGTAATCATGTAAGACAGAGAACCTTCTGTAACTCCTCAAACCGCGATTGGAGTGGACGAGGGAGTAAGGACCGAGTCCCAGTAGTGTTCCATTGGCGTCATTGGTTAAGAGGACCCGAGGGTCGGGTGAGGTGGCCACTCGGCTCGAATCGCGTTTTTTCCAACCACTGTCGTCGGTTACTACTAACAAGGACGACCCAGGACTCACGAAACCGTCCGATAGAGTAAATTAAGAGTGTTATTGACCTACCCCACTCATCACACTCGGCGTAAAACGTCTATTCCTTTGTCTAAGACTCTTAGTCATACATGGGAAGACGCCTACCCTTGGTCCGTCAGACTGTGGTTTCGGACGTGTCAGACACCCCCGTCCCTCGACCGAAACTAGCCCCGTGGAAGGTCCGAGTGGAGTCAAGTGTCGTTCTTCCGTTCGTTCTCAGAAGCAAGTGGGGACAACAGTCGGTTGATGCTATTTGGATCAAGACTAATTTGTACCACCGAGAGTCCACCGTACAAATTAGAGGACCTCATTCTTTTTGACGAGGACTTGTGGGTTTAACAAATTCGGTTAAAAGAGTAACGAGGGACAAACGTTGTCACAGAATATTTCAGTAAATTACTAATTTGAAATATATAGTGAAGTAAGGATCGAGTCCAGTAACCTATTACAGTCTAGACTTCTTGACTCACTCAATGGAACATTTAATTCTCACCCCGGTACAAGTCTTAATCAGGCATCAGAGTAAGTTCCAACCTACTCAGGACAGGAACGAAAAGGGTAACCAACGGAATGGGGGGTACTACCAGCAGATCCACCCTCTCTCTCGGTCCCTTCCCTTTCTTCTGACCGCCTAACACTAATCACAGACCCTTCCCTTTAAGTTTCCTCCTTTTCAATTCCCCTTCTTCCAATATAGAGACATATATTAATGTTAAAAAAATTATCTTAGTTCACTAAACTTTCGGTCCTTAGACTACCTCTAACTTCTGGCAGAGATAGAGTAGAACCGACCTTTCGGAATCTGGGCGACACTTATACTGTCGGTCGCAGGAGTAGACATTTTACTTCGTTGGACGATGGGTAGACGACTGTAAGAGGAGACGAGATGAGATTACGTAAGACCACCAAGAGTTTCAAGGGAGGCTCCGGTGTTATGTGAGAGTGAGTTATGTGAGAGGACCTACTAAAATGGGTTTCGTACTGGGGACCACGGTAAACTTCAGAAAGAGAGAACGGGTCCAGAGAAAGACTAGAGGTCTGGACATGAGTCCTGTAGAGATGAACCTGTGGTGGTTGAATTTACAAGGTTTGACTCGACGAGGAATAGATAGAGGGTCGGTGGATGGTACTTTCCGACCTCGATGGGAAAGTGTAGGGGTGGGTCAATAAGTTCGGTTTCGGACCGAATAAGGGGAAAGAGAATTGATTATGAGGGTTTATTACCGGTTGAGGATGGAACCTAGTCGACGGAAAACAGATGGTTGGGGATTTTAGTGGAGATGGTCCGCCGGTGTAGGGGAGGTAGTCAGGGGAAGTCACCCAGGGTGACGGGATTCTTACTGTGGACTGTGTTTCGGTGAGTTCCAACTCGGTTCTGGATCCTGAGACCGACGAGGGGAACGACGTGTAGTGGGAAGTCGGTAAGCCTTTGAACACCCCGAACAGATTACTACGGTTTAAGAAAACAGGAAAGAGACTCGAAATCGTCTAATATGGTGGTATGGTTTCGTAGAATAGGGGTACGGGTACAAAGACTGACTTTCGAGGATCATGAGAAAGTAACGAGTCACATACAGTGAAGGAGGCCTTTCAAGAAACGTGAGGTGGGTCGAAGTGCCAAACACGAGGAGGTCGAATAAGTTTCTCGACACGAAAGGGTAGTATCGTGGGTTTGAGACATCTGACTCACAGAAAAGTAAAGGGACTTAGACACAGAAATAAGTATATCTTCCCCTGATGTGGTCTTAGTAAGTTCCACGAAGTAGTCGGACGTAGAGTTTTGGGGTAAGTGGGGAGTGGTGAAGGTCAGACGGTACTCACATAGGATTTGAAGTCTTGTGTTACTTGGGTACCCTGGTTACTATACGACATAGAGAGTACTCACATTCCCATCTTCTGTCTAACTTTTGACGACAGGATCTAACCGTTAACCTGTTCCTTTCTTAGTAATAAAGGGAACATGGACCGGGTCACATTCCGTGTTTCGTCTTCTGTGAGTCCTTCATGAAAACACTAACTGGCCCCAACACTCCTAATCTAGTTTAATACATATACCTCAAGGGTCCTGTATTGTCCGTAACCCACTTAGACCCAACAGAATGGGAGGTGAACGATTATATCTCGAATCCTCAGTAGTGAATTATGAAGCACAGACGGTGGGAACAGTTGGAAATAGGGGGTACTCTTACTTTCACTTTCTATGAATGTCACCCAAGGATCTCGGGACGTTGAAGTGATGTCGATAATTTTTTTTTTTTTTTTTGTTGATTTTTTGTGATACTTTGGATCCGTACAAAAACCGACTGAGACAATAACCATTCGTTTGACAGAGTGTAAATAACAAAGAGATCACCAGAATCTTTGGTGATCTCTTTAATCACCCGAAGGGTCTATCGAGTCAACCATTTCTTAGGTGAACGTTACGTCCTCTGGGACCAAGTTAAGGACCCAGCCCATCTATGGGACCTCTTCCCTATCCGATGGGTGAAGTCATAAGAACCCGAAGGGAACACCGAGTCGACTATTTCTGAGACGGACGTTACACCCTCTGGACCCAAGTTAGGGACCCAACCCTTGTAGTGGATGTCTTCCTTTTCTGACGGGTGAGGTCGTAAGACCGGACCTCTTAAGGTACCTAAATATCAGGTACTCCAGTGTTTGTCAGACTGTGCTGAGTCGCTGAAAGCGAAAGTGAATCACCAGACTTCCCAAAAAAAAGAAAGACAGAAAATTACCTATTTGTACAGAGGTTTTTAGGAAAACCCCCCTTAGGTAGAAGTCGTCCCAAAGGGACCACCGAGTGTGTCATTTCTTAGACGGACGTTATGTTCTCTGGGACCAAGTCAGGGACCCAACCCCACTAACCTCTTCCCTTACCGTTGGGTGAGGTTATAAGAACGGACTTCTTGAGGTGCCTGTCTCCTTTGACCGTCCGATTGTCAGGTACCCCGGTGTCTCTCAACCTGTGCTGACTCACTGATTGTGTAGAAGTCTTTTCCTTGAAACAAGTCTAACAGAAACTTCTTTACCCTCCTCAGTCCAACCTCCACTTATTCTCGGTATCGAGAAGGGACTCAGACCCGTCTCGAGACGATCGTCCACCTACCGACACTCCGTAATGACCGACACTATCAGGACGGACTTTCTTTTGTTCTACGTCGACCGATACCTCAGTCCAGACGTAAGCTCGAACCGATACACCGGAACCAGGCCTCTTCTGTTACTGTGGGGTGAGAACGGACCTTTTAGGTACCTACCTCCTCGGACCATCCGACGTCAGGTGCCCCAGTGATTCTCAACCTGTGCTGACTCACTGAAGTGAAAGCGAAGAGTGAAAGTACGTAACCTCTTCCTTTACCGTTGGGTGAGGTCATAAGAACGGACCTCTTAAGGTCCCTGCCGTCTTGGACCACCCGACGACAGATACCCCAACGTGTCTCAGTATGTGCTGACTTCACTGAATCGTCGTCGCCGTACACCGGAACCGGTTATTATCATGTCGAAAAGACTTAGACAAGAACCGAAGGAAGAACCATTTCATCCGATGGTAAACAGGACACCAACTGGTTCCCCCAAATAAACGTCTTTATGGTACATTCTACATTTACATTTCATGAAATATTCATATCTGCGAACCCTCTGGGTCCAAGTTAGGGACCCAGACGTTCTAGGGGAACCTCTTCCCTTATATCCGACAACAATTCCATATTAATATTTATATTCCATAATTCAATATCTAACCTTCAATTATATGTAAATAACCCATAGTGTACCAATTCACTATCTCGGGTTTCTACTTCCTTTTTCTTTGCCTTAAATACGAGTGACTAGGACGGTTGAAGTCAAGGTTCACAAAGTATCAGTAATAGAGAAGATTATCGTGGTTCTCAGACAGAAGTTCTCCGAGTGTAATACTTGCCACTGTGTCTATGTATGATTTTAAGTATCTTTCGTTGATACTCCCGAAGGGACCATCGAGTCACCATTTCTTGGGTGGACGGTTACGTCCTCTGTTCCCAAACTGGGGACCCAGCCCCTTTAGGTGACCTCTTCCTTTACCGTTGGGTGAGGTCATAGGAAAGGCCCTTTTAGGCACCTGTCTCCTCGGACCGTCCGATGTCAGGTACCCCAGTGTTTCTCAACCTGTGTTGAATCACCGATTTGTTGTTGTTTTCGTTGACACTACTACGTTTAACGGTTTACCCTTGTGTCTACTACCTCGGGTCCTTTTCACTTCCTCTGTATTTCTTTATTATGACTATGGACCCGGAACTTCTTACTTGTCTGGTATTCCTGCATTTCACGTACAGCCCACCTCCTCTGACGTCACTATCTTCCTACCTCGATCCTTCTACAGGTAGTCATTCTCTTCTCCACTTTCGACGTCCCACGTCACCTCTTCCACAACCGTCACGCACCTTTAGTCGCACTTTTCACCTTGACCCTGACCAGAAGAAATATACAGTTCGGTTCTTTGTTTGTAAAATCAGATATCCATTACCACAGTTTGAAGGTCCTATAAAAAAAATTCTTCCCTTCACCGTATCAATCCAAACAGGAAAAATAATTATCTTTCCATTGACGGACCTTCGGTCTGTCCTCTGTTTCTCCGTTCAACCCTTCTTTAACGTCATCAAGTCGTTCACTAGTACTTTCGGATCTTGTCACCAAAAGTTTAACACCCAGTGTTGGGTGCTCACATAGAATTTTACTAAAAGTACTGAGTGTGGACGTAAATCTTTTTTATCTGAATTTACCCTTTCTTTTATAATTTCTCAGAAAACATTTTTCCTAGTTGCAAAGAATTTCGGAGATAAACTAAATGAACAAACAATACGTATTTAAAACGTCCGTTAAACTTAAAAATTATTTAAGTGGAGGTACTATCTAAACAGAAGTTTTACTTGTTTCACCTAAATGAATTTTAAATTACACAAATTCATAGAAACAAAATTGTCTCGGTGATAACAAAATCTACGTCTCGTACTGTCTTAACTTCGGTAACTCATATTACATCCCAAATAATTGACCTTTTATTTTCCTTTTTTACTCCTTTTTTTACTTACTAATTAATAAAATAAAGTTAGAACCCATTCAAAGGAGAACTAACGTAAAACGTTTAACAAACATAGAATTTTCACTGAAGTCACTGAAGGGACCACCAGGTCGCCGGTTCTGAGACGTGAGGGCTACGTCCCCCGGGTCCAAGATAGAGACCATTCCTTTGATCTAGGGTGGACAACGTTGATTCTCAAGCGTACTTTCACTTTCACTTTCAGTGAGTCAACACAGTCTACGAAACGCTGGGGTACTTGATATGTCAGGTAGTTTAAGAGATCCGTACTTATGACCTCACCCATCGGAAAGGGAAGAGGTTCACTAGAAGGGTTTGGTCCCTAGAAGGGTTGGGTCCATAGTTTGGGTCCAGAGGGTGTGACGTCCGTGTAAGAAATGGTTGACTCGATAGTCCCTTCGGGAATTCTCAAACATACAGTGTCGATTTCTAGGTGTACAAAGCTCCTTCAACCTTCTGGAACCCACGACGTTGATTCCGACTCACGTTGGTTTATTTATTTAAAACAAAATTTTTTCACTGAAATAATTCTGAAATAATTTGAACTTGACGTCTTACGTATAGAACACAGTACCACGTTTTACATAAGTAGTTATTCCCAGTACCAGTTTCTTTGAGTGTCACTGAACCTTCTAACTCCGTCTCCGACACCTCACTCTTTCTTCCTAGTACCATAGTCACTAAACACTCCACTTTAAGTCTGATTAATCTATTAACCTACACCTCCATTTCCTTTTCCTTTGCCCCTATTGATTGCCGAAGGACTAAACCGACGGTCCCAAGTCCTCCATATCAAGTCAAGGGAAATTGGTCATAGAGAACTATTCTTCATGTCTGGGTCTCTGTTGACGTCTTCCGTTCCCACCCCGAGAGTTCCGTGAGATGGCTCCGTTTTCTCTGAGCATTGTCCTCTACAACTACACAATTTTCTATGCAATTTACATCCGTGTCCTTCACACCGGGCCCAGGAGTGTCTTCGAAAGACCTTCTCTGTAGAAACTCGACTCAAAACTTTCTCTTGATCAGTCAGCCTTCATCCATCCATCCTTCCTTTGTGATATTGTTTCCGGTCTCTCTTCTTTGTTGTCCTACAAACACTCTCACCCACACATTCGGTCGCAACATTCGTTCAATCACAGTGATCTTGTAACTTTTCGATCTCTGCTTCAACCGTCCGCTTTCCTCTGTCCAACACTATTTAACACAGATAGTGTCAAAAAGAATCGATGCGATTCTTCGAATTGAGAATATACTCTACTTCTACGGGGCTTCCCCCTAAATTCTTCGCATCAATTCTTCTAGTGTTATTCTACTGACACAAAATCTTTCGAACGAGACCGACGTCACACCTTTTCCCGAAATTCCCCTCGATCTACCTTCTATGATCTAATCAGGTCCATTCTCTACTATGGACGTAATCCTACCATCCTTTCCCTACTTCTTTTTATCTCACTTTTTAACCGTTCCGTACCAGTGATCAACCTCTCTCTTTTAAGGCAGGTAGTCACAGACTAGTCCTTTTGTTTTGAGTCCGGTCGTTCAAAGTATCTTCTTTAAATTGACCCTTAATAACATGTCTCCCCCGAAAGGACCACCGAGTCTGTCATTTCTTAGACGGACGTTACGTCCTCTGACCCCAAGTTAGGGATCCAGTCCTTCTAGGGGACCTTTTCTCTTACCCTTGGGTGAGATCATAAGAACGGACCTCTTAGGGTACCTGTCTCCTCGGACCACCCAATGTCAGGTATCCCAGTGTCTCTTAGTCTATACTGACTCACTGATTATGAAAGTGAAAGTGAGATAACATTTTTCACAATCTTTGTACTTTCGTGTTTGTCCTTTGTCAACCTTTGGGGCTCTAATCCTTCTTGTCCCTATGACGGGGATTCTGATCTCCCTGGTTTCCCAGACCACGACAGTGGCCTCAGCTCCTCGACACCGACGGCCTCCCCCTACTCGCCACTCCCCCCTTCGACCCGGCACTTTCTTTACGTCAGTGGACTTCGTTTCTCCCTTCTTCCCGGAAGGGAACCGGGAAAATGAGACAACCGGCTCGAATTGGTCCTCGATCAACCGTTCCTTCGGACTCTTTACACTGAATGACATAAACCGTAAAACGTCCTTCTCGTTTCCTCTTCCACCACTCCTTTGTCTATACCCGTATTTGTCAGTTTAATTATTCCGTTTTCCTATTTCGTCTTCATCTAACTAAGGAAGGATGATAGACCGAACTTTACTCCAACCTACCACCACAACTTTGTACTTAATCCTTCGACCACCCCTACTTTTCCCACTCCTTCCTCTCTGTGTCAATTCCCGTTTTTATTCGACTTACAATTTATGAGTAAGTATCATTATCACGATATATATGTCCTAATCATTCATCTTAAATAAAATCTTCTTATCAAGATTATTTACAAGTCTTGTCGAAACATAAGGCTTGCTCACAGAAGATTGTATCCCACTTCGAAAGTTACGAAACTTTACGTGTTTCAAAAAAGGAGATCATGAAATTGGAAAGGGACCTAGAGTAAACATTACAATCACAAACGATAGATAATTCTTTTCCGACCCCGACCCCCGCTCCTATCTCCCCACCCTTTCTTAAATAAATTAGGAATGGTACACGGTAGATGACCAAATGTCTCAAACGTTTGTCTACTGTACATAATAGAGTAAATTCGGAATGTTATCAAAATACACCAACCCCACTAATAGGAAGGAAAAGATGTCAACTCTTTTGACCATAGACCCCTCCCACGGGAAGAGTGGATTCGGAGTGTCCGTTACATTCAGTCGACCCGGACCTTGAAACCCTTACAGACTGAGTTTCGGGTACGGGAAACGGACACATGATGTTTTGGAGTGTGTTTGAAGTTTCACGAATGCAGGTTTATTTATTTTGACACTATTATATTAACACAGGTGTATAGGTCGACGAATACCTATTCATTCATAAAGTCACCCAAAAGAGTGTAGAACGAACGAGATCTAAAATTGTCAATAATACGAAAACGAATGGTTAGACTTTTTACCTTCACATAATCAGTCCTGAGAACCACTACTCGCTGTCCTTGCCTTCAGATGTCTCCAATTCGTTTTTACTTCGAGTGACCCCGAGGGAACTTTACTTTTGTGGTTCTAAACCAAACAGAGAACGATACTCCGAAGAAAAAGTAAGAGGTAAAAAACCGAAGTAGTGAAAGACCTAAGTAAAAGAACTTCTGAGAGAGGACCACCGTTCTCTCTACCAGAAAGTGGTAGAGTCCAAATGTATGGGACCGATCGACCACCAAAGTCTTCCTCTGTTCCAAGGGACTTTGGTACGATTAGAGGTTCCGGCTCGATCTGGATATCGTAGGCCTAATTGGAGACATAGACATAGAGACTACGAGTCCGGACACTACCCCGTCTCGACAGATAAACTGATAGTCTTAGGATACGTCGACCAACAACAACAAGTCATTGAGTCAGTACAGGTTGAGAAACGCTCGGGCACCTGACGTCGAGCGGTCCGAAGGGACAGGAAGTGATGGAGGGTC
Source organism: Capra ibex (assembly GCA_006410555.1). Taxonomy (NCBI): domain Eukaryota; kingdom Metazoa; phylum Chordata; class Mammalia; order Artiodactyla; family Bovidae; genus Capra; species Capra ibex. The sequence goes on from SJYO01018757.1 coordinate 69,388,039, forward strand.
TCAAACGAGTGTAAGTACCGGTAACTCAGCGACTACGATAGATTGGTAGAGTAGGAGATGGCGGGGGAAGAGAAGGACGAGAGTTAGAAAGGGTCGTAATCCCAGAAAAGGTCAACCTCTCTCTTGGTTAACGAGTCTCGTCCCGGATATCCCGTGGTGTTTTCAGTGTCTAAAAGTGTTGTCCCTTGTATATCTTGAGAGACAAACGGGCGAATAGGTTTGTCTTAGGACCTTTATAAAGTTCTGGTAACCTATTAACACGTAAGAAAAAGAAGTAAACCTAATTCGTCTGTAAAGGAGTGCGAAGAAAAAATAGAAATCATTGTGAAAGTGAACCTTAACATTAGAAGACATTCCCGTCGTAACTTCGTAGTCACTTTCATAATCAGGGTGTCTGTACAGACTGAGAAACACTGGGGGGGTCTGACATCGAGTGGTCCGAGGAGACAGGCATCTTACGAGTTCCGTTCTTATGACCTCACCCAAGGACAAGGGAAGAGGTCTTCTAGAAGGACTGGATCCCTAACTTGGATCCGGAGGGCGTAACGTCCGTCTAAGAAATGACAGACTCGGTGATCCCTATTTCGTAGTCCCAAGATAGATTAAGACCTTTGTAGGTCTTGTAGAGATCGTTGTGGCGAAAAGATGAACGGGAAGAGAACGGGAGGTTTGAGGGGAATGGAGAAGGAAGTTTCTTACACTTAACACTAGGATATTCCTTGGTGACCCAAAGAACTATACGTATCAGTGATCACACCAGATCCCAGATTCTGTAATAAAACCGTGAATCACTACGGAAAAAACTCCCACCCCACAGGTCTCCTTTTTTGATTTCTGAGAGTAAAATAATAGTTTTTCTAAAATCTTCTAAAGTTTTCTTTATTATTATCGTAAACTATGTCGGGGTACGATAAAACGGTAGAAATTACAATCTGATCGAAAAAAAAAATTATAAATAAATAAAGTAAATAAATTAACAAATAAACCAACGTAACTCAGAATCAACGTGGTGCACCGTACACCCTAGAATCAGGGGGTTGGTCCCTAGCTTGGGTGTTTGTGAACGTAAGGTTCCGTCTAAGGTAAATGGTGACCTGGTGGTCCCTTCAGGGGATCAACCCAAATAAAATCTTTGATCGGATTTTACTGATTGAAATAAGAAATTTTGTGACTCCAACACCGTTACGTCTATGGAGTGGCTTTCGTCTGTCCCTGGGTTCTCAGTTAGTAAACAGAAAAGAGGACAACCGTACCTCGGATCGAAATTTCAGATTTATGATGATGACCTATAAGTGTAGACAGTCATGTACAATTCGTCCGGGATACGTTAATAAGTATTTCGAACGGCATTGAACGATTATATCGATCGATCTAGAGATACACTAAATCGATAAGATGAAGATCTTCATAGGCGTTGTCCATGTCATACGACCGGAGGAGTAAGTACCAAAAGAGGTATTAATTATTATCAACCCCTATAAATAAGGATATTACTTTATAAACTTATAAATCATTAGGTCTCTATGGTGTCCTCAAGGTAGTGAGTGGATCTCAAGGTGAAAGGACCACAAAAGTATAGTACCTCTAAAAGAGTCGACTAGATCGGTCGATAAAACCTTAGTTTACCATCTTGGTCAAGAACGAATTCACTAACAACAACGTTTGAAACACAAGGATAAATAAATTAAGATACAACAATGACAGACCCACCAATCCTCCAGATCTACATTAAACAGATAAAATAAAAGTATCGGGTGATTCAATGTATAATTCCGGTAAATTGGAAGAATACCTATTTATTTTGGTCAAGAGAAAGGAGTGGTAAAAAATACGGGACAAAAGATTGAGAAATTAGTCGGAGACACGATGCGAGACAAGGGAAAGACCAAAGAGGTGAAAGAAAATTTTTTATACTTCGGAATCTGACCTACGCTCAAAGATTGTACCCAAATTGGTAGGGATGTATATAACCCTTTTTAATGAAGTACCAAAATGTACAGGATAAAACCAATCATATGACATCCTAGTACAGTCGAAAAAATTTTATTATCAAGGTGTGACGACTGTGTAAGTGGTACTGTATTGGACGTGTGGATCCACCATGACATTCTGAAGGAAATTTGATAAAATCCAATTTCGTAGTACTTTCAACAATATCACCGACATTGTTGGGAAGGTCTTTTTATACGAGATTTTATCTCGTCGTCGTCGTAGTATCAGACATAAAATTCCGGTAAAAATGAAGATTATTAAGTTTTAGGGAACGTTTTTCAACAGATCGTAGTTAATTGATATACCAAAGTTTTATTTTAAAATATGAATATAAGACACATATTAAAATCTGGGGGTTCGTTTAAAAAGGTTCTTCCCGAGGGGAAGAGGTCATAAGAGTTTATGAAAGAAAGAGGTAATCAAGAACTCCCGGGAGTAAAACCCCCACGAAACTAAAGAGTGTCGGAAACGAATTCTGAAGAGTACTGTTTTACTCATCGACAAGTATTTTAATCGTATAGAGTTTTTAAAGATAAGTCTTTATAAAAAGTGTACTAGGTTAATGAATAAAAGGAGGGAGGACGAAGATTATTAGTACGGATTATAGTGAAAACTTATTGTGAATATTTTTCCTTTTATATCATGTAAATTCCCAAGACTGATTATGAAAGAATAAAGTCTGTTACAACGTTATAGATCGGAAGACAAACCTCAAGTAATCTAATGTTTATCTGTTATAGGTAGATTTGTTACACTTTGGTAAGGAATATCGATCTGAGTCCTCAACAAAACCAGTAATATAACTAACTGTCATAACACGGTAGTAGGTAAATTAAAAATACCAGATCTCTACTGATATTGGTAAAGTAAAGACATAACCAGTCTCAAGTAAACGTCTCTTATTTTAGATGAGTTCGATCAAATTCCTCCTTAGCAAATAATAGTCATAATTTACCGACTTCTTTGTCTGAGTTCTAACTCGAAATTCCTATTAAACGTACTTAAAGGACCTCTAGGTCACCGATTCTGAGACTCGAGGGTTACGTCCCCCGGACCCAAACTAGGGACCAGTTCCTTGATCTAGGACGTACGGCGTTGATTTGGGTCACGTCGGTTTATTTATTTAAAAAAAATTTCTTTTTTTTGTTCAAAGTTTCGGTAACGGGAAGAAGTCAGTCCTTCTATATCCGAGGGTTTGATGTGCTGGTGATGGTACTAGTCCCTCGATAACCCTCGATGACCGAAGTCTTGTGAAAGTATGAGTAACGTCAGGTTTAGTCCTTTTGTCTGTGAGGTGGAGGACGGTAACTTCGATCACTGACTTGTCACCTCCACGACATGATTGCGTCAGTGTATTTTGGGTCGTTGAGGTCTTGTCACGAACGTTCGTCTCCGTCGTCTTCCTACCAAACGAGAATGTGTTGACGCGGAGAGACCGACTAGGATTTTAAGATCCTGGGTCCGCGTTCCTTAGACCCTCTGAAGGGACGGAGACGTTTGATCCGTCCACGTACCTTTCTACTACCTTTTTACGACTCGTGGGTAGATGTTTTCGGTAGTGGTGCTGTTAGTTTACCGCAGAATTTAAGTAACCTTACCTTTTTTCAATATGGTGGTTCGGAACACACTCTTCACCTTTATAGCAAAAAATTTTTAATTTTACTACTAGTGAAAGTTCCTACTTAATATTTAGTCCAAACAATAACTCTTACCCTCTTCGGAAAGGAACATTGAGATTTTATGTGGAGGGTTTTCTAAAACTATATTCTAATTATTAAGTAATCGGATGGTGAGAGACACAACTACCAGTTACCCAGTCAAGGCAAGAACCCCTTGTTATATGTACGTAGACGAGACACGTAACATGAGTCCATCCATGTCATCTCTGACATTTACTTATTTGAGTATAGTGTAACGGAGAGGGAAGTTTGTTGAGTGTAATATGATCCTTTATCTTTATTGTACTTTTCTATCCAAAAGGTTGACTTTTTTTGGGTCCAAGTTTAGAGAGGATATAATACATTATTATTATCTACAAATTGTATCGGTGTCCACATATGTATATGGTTCCCATTAATATTACGTCCATTAGATGATGGAGTTTTTATCATTTTTTTTTTTTTTTTTCACAAACGTAGTTCCCTTGATCCACTTTATTTCAGAAAAATTTTTAACGGTTTATCTTAGCCCTCTTCTCTATCAAAGTCTACCTGTACATGTGAGACGATATAAATTTCACCTATTAGTTGTTCTAGGATCACATATCGTGTCCCTTGAGACGAGTCACAAAACACCGTCGGACCTACCCTCCCCTCAAACCCTCTCTTACCTATGGATATATACACACCGACTCAGGGAAACGATAGGTGGACTTTGATGACGTTGTAACAATTAACCGATATGAGGTTATATTTCATTTTTCCAATTTTTTCATTTTCATTTAAATTTTTAACGGTATATATCTCTCTCTGTCTCTTTCCCTTTTATCACTCTCTTACCGAGTCATTCGGAATATAATCATCCAGAAAGTATTTAATATCGATAATTTATTAACACTATTATTTTCGTTATATGTTTAATATTCTCCTACGTCGTTTACTATTTATTAGTTCACTCACTACTTGCAATTCATGGAACATTTTACAAACAAGTACCCATAACATCCTTGATTAAAATCGGATATCTCAATTTTAAAGGTAGGTCTGACGAAAATTTTTTGTAAGAGTAGTTCCAAAGATGTTACTTCTATTTTTCAAAACCCTGTGTTGTATTTTGGAGGTAATGGATATCTGAGTCAAAAGGAAGACTACATTACATAAAAGTCGTAGTAAATCAATCGAGATTGTCGTATGAGAAACAAGTTTCATCAATTCAGATTAAAGTATCACATAAATGAATCTAAAGTTCAATGTTAAATAGGGAAAATTGCAAGTCAAAGTGCTCAAAACTGTTACGTGTTTCAGTTCCTTACTATTGACCTGAAGGGGCCACCAATCCTTCGGTGGACGGTTAAGTCCCCTGTGTCTAAACTAGCGACCAGACCCTTCTAAGGTGCACGGGTCACCGTTGATTCGGACACACGGTGTTGATGACTCGGGTCCACGATGTGGACAACGTCGTGTCTTCGGAATCTCGGACACAGGGTGTTGTCCTCTCCGGTGGCGTCACTCTTCGGACACGTGGTGTTGATCTTTCATCGGAGGTGAGCGACCTTGATTTCCTTCGGACGTACCTCGTTACTTTTGGGTCACGTCGGTCATTTATTTATTAAAAAAAAATTTTTCTTACTGTCGGTATCAGTACTATGTCTTGTAAAAGAAGTCGGGTCCTCCTGAATGGTCCGTCAGGTATCAATTCTGAGATATGAAGGTTACACCGAAGGCAGTGACCAGCTCCTTGATTCTAGGGTGCACGACACCCCACGTCGGGGGGTCTTCCAGGATTACACGGAGACATTAGCGACGGGAGGACGTTGAGGACCCTTCGTGACCAGATAAAAGACAAGGAGATGAAAACGAAAAGGTCTTGGACTATATTTATCTTAATAGGTTATCGTAGAAAACAAAGACCGAAGAAAGTAGCAACAACAAGAAGTCAGCGATTCAGCACAGACTGAGAAACGCTGGGGCACCCGACGTCGTGCGGTCCGAGGAGAGAGGAGGTGATTGAGAATCTCAAACGAATTTGAGTACAGGTAACTCAACTACTACGATAGATTGGTAGAGGAGGAGACGGAGGGGTAAGAGCAAAACGGAAATCAGAAAGGGTCGTAGTCCTAGAAAAGGTCACTCAGTCGACAAGTACAGTCCATCGGTTTCATAATCTCGAGGTCGAAGTCGTAACCAGAAAGGTTAAGAAAGTAATATATGTAATATAAAATAAAATTTATACTACAAAAGTACTATTTAAATTATAAAATTTTATTTTACATGTTAACATGGATCTCATGAATTCTTCGAAAATTGATTGAACGTTTACACATTTCAATATATCAACCCACGGAAATCAATAGAAGCCTAAAAATGACTTCTTGATTAGGAGTTTTTGGAAAATATAATGTCCGTCGGTTGTTTAAGATTAATTGTCCTAAAAAACAACAACGATGACACAGTGTTCATTTTTTGACTTGACTTGTTTTTTAACCTGAACAAACCTCAGTGATAATGTATATATTGGATATCTTTTTGTCAAAGGACCATTAGGAAACTTTAGTAACTTTACGTTTTAGAGATTATATGAAACACACCACTGTCATTATGGATACTTTCCGTACGGAAAAAGTGAACAGTCCCAAAGTCAAAACACAAAGTGTAAACGGAACTATCAATGGTGTTTGTCGACCTTGATAAGACAGAAGTCAAGATTGCCGTTCAAGCTTCAGATAGTCTAAATAACAGACTCGTGTCTCACTTCGTATTGAAAGTCGAATTTTTTCTGAGGACCAACATAAAGAACAATCTTTTAAAAATTCTACGTGGTGATCCCGTAGAATTTTAAACTAAAGCCGAAACCAGTACTCGTACATTGTCGAATCTTCGTCCTGTTTTTGTTCCAAACTTGATCTTGGTAAGAAACCCACTAAAAAAACGTGTGACGATTAGGAAATTGGCTTACAAAAGTCCCAGTAGGTACTGTTAAAACTTTTCGTCGAAAAACTCTATATAAAGTGTTTTGAGTGGGTAAAAATCATACACTAAGTCACTAAAAATCATATAAATGTATCGACACGTTTGCAGTGGTATTAGGTTAAAATCATGTAAAAGTAGTGGGTCTTTTCTTTGGAACTTGAGTAATCGTATGTAAGGGGTAAAGAGAGTGGGGGGGTCGGGATCCGATTAGATGAAAGACTTATTGTTAATAAAAATTACACTATTCTGAAAAAAATTCGAGACATCGATTTTTCTCCGGTGTAAAAATATAGATGAGTACAATTTAAGATATTAAAATTTATAGTTGAACCGTATTAAATAATGGAACCAATCTGGTCGATCTAGTTAGACTTAAAAAGATTTTTATAAAGAAAAAATTTTTACCAACGAAGGAAGAAACTTTAGAAGTTACGAGAAAGAAACTTAGGAAACTTGTACATTGGTTCCCTGTCAACCACGAGTCCTTTCGTTTATAATCGGACTTACAAAGGTCTTTGGGGAAGGAAATCGTTAATTGTGTTTCAAATGTATTGATTTTTATAAAGTCATTGTGTAAAAGAGTTGTCCAATGAATCACTTTCATTTGTTGTTTTTAAGGTTTTATATACTTGTCGTCGTGAAAACAATTTATACAAAAAATTCCAAATCAAGACAAATCCCGAATTTCCTTTTGGACAAGTCACCCCACCTCTCTATAACGGATTGACAATGAAACATAAGAAAATGACCACTGGAGTCAGGACCGGACTTAAAAATGAAGACCATTTCTTTTGTCAAACATCAAGAGAGACATTGTCTCGAGAGTAACCGCCTTCTGTTTACGAATTAATAATCTTTATCTCACAGGATTTCTACCGAAGGGACCACCAAGTCACCATTTCTTAGGCGGACGGTTACCTCCTCTGAACCCAAGCTGGGGACCAGGCCCTTCTAGGGGACCTTTTCCTTTACCGTTGGGTGAGGTCATAAGAACGGACCTTTTAAGGTACCTATCGTCTCGGACCACCCGATGTGTCAGGTACCCCAGCGTCTCAGTCTGTGTTGACTCGTACGTGTACAATTTCAATACGTATCTGAGTCTTCCTCGTTCCTTAGTCTTTTGTATCAGGTAAATACCATTGCACCGGATTAAACTGTAGAATTTTACTTGAAGTCTTCCTCTCCAACAAGAATTTGAATGACTCTGTATAAACAATTTAAATAAAAACAAATGTATAATCAATAATAACAACATATTGTTTATCGGTGGGGATTAAATCCTCGAGTTTTCTTGTTATTTGTACATAATACAGAGAGTCACAGATAGGTCTCTGGTCCTTAATCCTTTTGCGGAGAGACCCGTGAACCCCGAGTCAGAAGAGTCCTCGAAGAGTCCACAGGAGACTCTAACTAGAGTACTTTTCGGGGTTGACCCCGACTGCCACTGGGTGAGGGTACTAACAGTTCAACTACCGTCGACCTCCGTCCTCCGGAATCAAAGAGGGGGTACGTCCGGAGCGGCACCTCGACCAGTTGTCGGTATTGTACTGGAAACGGAAGAGGGTCTCACTTACTAGAGAAGATAATAACTTTTTGTCCCGTATCGAAGTCTCGGAGGATCAGAGCCTTTGACAAGGAGGTCCTGAAGGGACCACCAGGTTCCCAATTCTGAGACACGAAGACTACATCACCGACACCCAAACTAGGGACGAGCCACTGTATTCTGGGGTGTACGATACACCGTACCGGTTTAAAAATTTTTTTCTTTTTTTTAATAGACGCAGAATGAAAATAACCAGTGTTTCTCGTCAGAACAAGTAAAAGTCTTCTCCGATATCCTCTCGTATTGTGGTTCCTTCACTCTTAGGGACCCTCGTGAGGACCTTGGACCGATGTGTCGAACACGACATTCGGAAGGTCTATTAACAACTTACAATAGTCTTACGTTTCCGTAATGAAAAAAAAGTTTGTATTACGTAAACATAATATGTAATTTATAAAAATGTAATATATATATACAAGACAAGTCAAGTCAACGAGTCTGTACAGACTGAGAAACACTGGGGTACTTAGCGTCATGCGGTCCGGAGGGACAGGTAGTGATTGAGGGCTTCAAGTGAGTCTGAACACAGGTAGTTCAGTTACTACGGTAGGTCGGTAGAGTAGGAGACAGCAGGGGAAGAGGAGGACGGGAGTTAGGGAGGGTTGTAGTCTCAGAAAAGGTTAGTCAGTTGAGAAGTGTACTTCATCGGTTTCATGACCTCAAAGTCGAAGTCGTAGTAAGGGAGGTTTCTTTAGGGTCCCGACTAGAGGAAGTCTTACCTGACCAACCCAGAGGAACGTCAGGTTCCCTCAGAGTTCTCAGAAGAGGTTGTAGTGTCAAGTTTTCGTAGTTAAGACGTCACGGGTCGAGTGTCAGGTTGAGAGTGTAGGTATGTACTAGTGTCCTTTTTGGTATCGGAACTGATCTGTCTGAAAACAACTGTTTCATTGCAGAGACGAAAAGTTATACGACAGATCTAACCAGTATTGAAAAGAAGGTTCCTCGTTCACAGAAAATTAAAGTACCGACGTCAGTGGTAGACGTCACTAAAACCTCACGTCTTTTTATTTCAGACTGTGACAAAGGTGACAAAGGGGTAGATAAAGGGTACTTCACTACCCTGGTCTACGGTACTAGAAGCAAAAGACTTACAACTCGAAATTCGGTAGAAAAAGTGAGAGGTGAAAGTGAAAGTAGTTCTCCGAAAAATCAAGGAGAAGTGAAAGACGGTATTCCCACCACAGTAGACGTATAGACTCCAGGAACTATAAAGAGAGCCGTTAGAACTAAGGTCGAACACGAAGAAGGTTCGGTCGCAAAGAGTACTACATGAGACGTATCTTCAATTTATTCGTCCCACTGTTATACGTCGGAACTGCATGAGGACAAGGATAAACCTTGGTCAGACACCAAGGTACAGGTCAAGATTGACAACGAAGGACTGGACGTATGTCTAAAGAGTTCTCCGTCCAGTCCACAAGACCATAAGGGTAGAGAAAGTCTTAAAAGGTGTCAAATAACACTAGGTATGTCAGTTTCCGAAACCGTATCAGTTATTTCGTCTTCATCTACAAAAAGACCTTGAGAAAACGAAAGAGGTACTAGGTCACCTACAATAGTTAAACTAGAGACCAAGGAGACGGAAAAGATTTTGGTCGAACTTGTAGACCTTCAAGTGCGAAGTGTATAACGACTTCGGACCGAACGTCTTAAAACTCGTAATGAAATGATCGTACACTCTACTCACGTTAACACGCCATCAAACTCGTAAGAAACCGTAACGGAAAGAAACCCTAACCTTACTCTTGACTGGAAAAAGTCAGGACACCGGTGACGACTCAAAAGGTTTAAACGACCGTATAACTCACGTCGTGAAAGTGTCGTAGTAGAAAGTCCTAAACTTTATCGAGGTGACCTTAAGGTAGTGGAGGTCATCGAAACAAGGATCACTACGAAGGATTCCGGGTGAACTGAAGTGTAAGGTCCTACAGACCGAGATCCACTTACTAGTGTGGTAGCACTTATAGACCCAGTACTTCTAGAAAAAACATGTCAAGAAGACACATAAGAACGGTGGAGAAGAATTATAGAAGACGAAGACAATCCAAGTATGGTAAAGACAGGAAATAACTCGGGTAGGAGTGTCCTTTACAAGGGAACCACAGAGATTAAAAGAACTTCTCTAGAGATCAGAAAGGGTAAGACAACAAAAGGAGATAAAGAAACATCAGTAATATATAAATCATACATCATACTATTTGTAATATATCATATATCATATAATATATACACACACACGTACCAGTCAGTAAAGACTGAGAAACGTTAGGGCACACGACATCGGGTGGTCCGAGGAGACAGGTCCCCTGAACCGTTCGTATGACTTCACTCAACAGTAAAGGAGAAGGTCCCCTAGAAGGGTCTAGTCCCCAACTTGAGGGTCGAGGATGTGACCGTACACTTAAGAAATGGTGATTCGGTGGACCCTTAGGGAAGATATAATATATATTACACATAGTATAATACATATATACATTATATATGTACATTATATATACATTATAATGTGTATATATGTGTGTTTATACATTAGAGGGGTCGTTTGTCGTTTCCGGACCACTTTTATGTATGGATAAAATCTAAGGTTCTGTCGATTACTAGATAACTAGCTCTTATACGGTAAGCGGATTTTGATACAATCCTTGTATACAATTCCCTACACCGTCTTCACTGTCTCAGTAGAGTCTTAAAATAGAGTTCCTATAGAAACATTGTAACAAATTCTTGCTACAGGAGACGGTTTTCAATCCGTTCCTTAAGTTGGGGTCAGGAGACCCAATACGGACATTGAGGTTTAAGAAGTCTCTCTTTAGCCAAAAGAGGACTAGGACTTTCTTTCGTCTTACGGAGGCGGAGGATAATCTTTGTCCCTGTCAGACAGGTTTGTATCCCGAAGGATCCACCGAGTCACCGTTTCTTAGACGGACGGTCACTCCCTCTGTGTTCAAGCTAGGGACCCAGTCTTTCTAGGGGACCTCCACCTTTACCGTTGGGTGAGGTCATAAGAGCGTACCTCTTAGGGAACCTGTTCCTTGGACCACTCGATGTCAGTCACCCCAACGTTTTTTGACCCGTACTGATTCGTGTGCGTGTAATTATCGTCCATATCTTATACTGTGGAAGAGTGTCTCTTTACATCTAAGACCTGTGCGAAACAAAACTCACGACCATACGTAGGTCGTACTCATCTATGTGACCTTAAAAGGATAAAAAGATGTAAACGAGCACTCTCTTTTCCTTCCATACGTAGTTTGACAATTGACTCCCGTATACTCGTCAATAGATGAGGGGTGGAAAGAAGAGAAGACCTTTGTTCGGTGTGAGGGACTATTTGGTGACAGAAGAACGAGAACAGTCAACAAGGTTTACCTTCGACGGTAAAAGAAAAGTTAAGATAGAGAACCCGACGTCCTTAACGAATTGACACGACGGGATCTCAGGGACCGGTTTCGTTAATCAAGTCTCTAATCTGACACTGAGTTTAGTTGCACGAACGACTCCCAAAAACCATTGACCGAAGACAATTCTCCTCTTTCGGAAGTAGAGAAACGTAAGTGTCTACTAAGAACTTGACGGTCCCAGGTTAAAGTAAGGGTTACCTTTTCTTAGACAGAAACCCTTGTCTCCGAAGTGACCACCGAGTCTACCATTTCTTAGACGAACGTTACACCCTCTGGGTCCAAGGTGGTGACCCAGACCTTCTAGGGGACCTCTTCCTTTACCGTTGAGTGAGATCATGAGAACGGACCTCTTAAAGTACCTGTCTCCTCGGATCACCCGATGTTAGGTATCCCAGTGTTTCTCAGGTTGTGATGACTCACTGATTGTGAAAGTGAAAGTCATGTATATAAGAACATTAACCATATCCTTACCCGTACACTGGATTTGGTCCGGTTAGTCTTAGGAAAGAACTCTAAAAACGATTGGGTTATGCCCCTTCCTTCTTGAAACAAGAGACTATAACATTTGTCCATCCGGATCTTAGAGTGTTACCGGTACAGGGGTGTCCACTTTTTCCGTTCGGATATTAATTCCTCCTTCTGTCGACTCTAAGTCTTTCTTTTTTATCCTCTCTAAGAACTACCGTAAATCTAAGAACTGAGGCCTATAAGGAATCCGGTCGAAGTGAGTATGGGAACTATGTAAACTTTTGTACTAGGTCATTTAAGAGAAGTGAATACAATCGAGTTCATCTCAAAGATAGTAGACGTCGGTGTTTTTTAAGATTCATTATGTTAATTACATATTGTGACTTTTACCTTAGGAGGGTTTGGGAAAGAGATCTTTGTAATCAGTTCCGATTACCTATAATCACTGTCTTTGGGTTAAACTAGGTAGAATTTGTTTATCCCTTTAAATAAACGAAGATATTGGTTCGAAAACCTCCTGGTTCACACACTCCCCCGGAGATTCTCGGTCCCGAGTACTGATCGAGATTTGAGAGAAGTGAAAAGAGACGGACAACTGAGGTAAGAGTGCACACACAATCAACGAGTCGACATAGGTTGAGAAACGTTGGGTTACCTGACATCGGGTAGTCCGAGGAGTAACGTCCGTCAGAGAAATGGTTGACTCGGTGGTCCTTTCTGTTACGTTCATGATGGTAATAAGTCAAACCAAAAGTACGGACAGGAACTCGGACACCGGTCCGTGCACCTCTTGAACACCGCGCACCTCTTGAGTTCTAGACCCGTCAAGGATAGATCTTCGTTGTAGATCCCACTCCCTTTTCTTCAAATGGAAAGTTTAACCCTCTATTTAACCGAGACTGTATTAGGGACCCCTTGAGTAAATTTCATTCTGTCGTCTATCCCTGAAGGGACCACCGAGTCACCAATTTCGAAGTGGAAGGTTACATCTCCCTTACCCAAACTAGGGACCAACCTCTCAGTTCTAGGGTATATGGAACACTGGTTTTTTATTTATTTGTTTTGTGCTCGTTACAACGTTGTTTAAGTTGTTTCTGAAATTTTTGCCAGGTGTAATTTTTTTTTTTTTTTGGAACTTTTTTCTCTTACTGTCGTCTACGGTGTAAAAACACAAATGGCGTTGAGATATATAAGTCACAAGTGTATAAAGTATTGTCTATCCTTTGTGAAACTTTTCTATAAGTCAAGTCAAGTCAAGTCAGGGAGTCAGCACAGGCTGAGAAACGTTAGAGTACCTGACTTCGTGTGGTCCGGAGGGACAGGTAGTGGTTGAGGACCTCGAATGAGTTTAAGTACAGGTAACTCAGTCACTACGGTAGGTTGGTAGAGTAGGAGACAGCAGGGGAAGAGGAGGGAGGAAGTTAGAAAGGGTCGTAGTCCCAGAAAAGTTTACTCAGTCAAGAAGTGTATTCCACCCGTTTCATAACCTCAAAGTCGAAGGTGTAGTCAGGAAGGTCACTTTTAAGTCCTGACTAGAGGAAATCCTACCTGACCAGCCCAGAGGAACACCTGGTTCCCTGAGAATTCTCAAAAGAGGTTGTGGTGTCAAGTTTTCGTAGTTAAGAAGTCACGAGTCGAAAGAAAGTGTAGGTATGTACTGGACCTTTTTGGTATCGGAACTGATCTGCCTGGAAACAACCGTTTCATTATAGAGACGAAAAATTATACGACAGATCCAACCAGGATTGAAAGGAAGGTTCCTCATGCGCAGAAAATTAAAGTACCCACGTTAGTGGTAGACGTCACTAAACCCTCGGGGTTTTTTTATCAGTCGGTGACAAAAGTGACAAAGGGGCAGATAAACGGTACTTCACTACCCTGGTCTACGGTACTAGAAGCAAAAGACTTACAACTCGAAATTCGGTTGAAAAGGTGAGAGGAGAAAGTGAAAGTAGTTCTCCGAGAAATCAAGAAGAAGTGAAAGACGGTATTCCCACCACAGTAGACGTATAGACTCTAATGACTTTTATACAAGTAGACATAATGTATAAATAAACCAAAATCATAATTTACGAGAGGAGGACTTCATTATAGTCTAAACATTCCTTAGAGTCTTTGGTCAGATCAAACTGATGAAAATTTCGTTTTATGGAGGAATACAACACGATTTGGTCCCCGAACTTATAGAAATATAGAAATATACAAATATAGATACTACACTTCTTATTCGCTTTATATAAAGAGAAACTTTATTTTTTAACCCTGTATTTGGATTTGGTATTGAACTGTTTTAGTCCTCGACAATTAAGTGGACGTCAGAAACATAACGAAACCCCTTTAGTGACAAATAGACTAAAAGAAAAGAAAAGTTTTTACTCGTATTTCCAAATTTATATGACACCCCACCCCCTCGTTCTCGTTCCCAAGGTCATAGAATATTTGTGTCTTATCCTCCTCGTCAAAATTAGTAAAGAAAGTTGGTAATACTTTTCCCATAGGTAAAGTAATTCTACATTTTAATCGGACTTTACAACTTACCATTAAATCCAAGTCGACCATATAGGAAGTCATAAATAACTTATGGTTGAGCAAACTCTAAGGAATATACCGTGTTTTCCATTAGAAACAAAAGGAGGTGTTAAGGAGTCACTCCTAAAACAAACGAGAAGTCCCTATGACAGAAAACTGTCACTTCACGAAAGGGGACTTCATCTGACTTTAAAATTTCCACATTCACCGTAAGTGTTAGTACTTATAAACTTTCTTACGTCTTACTGATACAGACAGAAGTCACAAATCTGCTTATATTGTAATTCATAGTTTCTTTACTCTTCCATTTTTAGTTATACTTTCGTTTTTAATTTCTCTCGTTAAGAACGTTGTAATACAAACAGGATGAACTGATAAGTCGTTTTATTATTACTCTTGTCATTGGTCACTCCTTCTTGCACCTGTTTACGTCTGAAGTTGGGACAAGGTGGATGACCGTCATACTTGAAACTGGACACACCGAAGTGGAAGTATTTGGAGGTAAAGGTGTAGATTTAAATTTACATATGTGTGTATATATTCACATATTTTTACTTAAATATACATATATATATATTGTATGTATACATATAAGATATCGTCGTTGTTGAAACGTCTGAAGACACGTAATGTACTTTACTAATACACTTGGCACCTCAAACCTTATACCATCCGTAAGTTATTTATAATCGACCTAATATAAATACAGTAAGTCAGTACCCTATTGAGGTGACTAGACTTCCAAGAATACCGAATTTCTCGTTTGACATCTTGACACTTCTGTTACTTTGACCCATTCACTAACAACCGTCTCGAGATGACCCCATTTCCAAAGTTCCCCAAGCACTATCTAGAAGGAGGAAGTTACCCACCTTTTTCCCGTTAATTCTGAGGGAAGTCAGATAAACGGAAAGAGTAAGTTGCGTCGGACGACAGAAGACTTGCACAGACTCAAGGAAACTGTACGTCGGACCTTTTACTCACAAATTGAATTTACCATGGACAGGAAGGAAGAGGTGGGGAGTGGGGACTGTGGAATCCGTCAAACGATAGACCGAAGTCAGGACAGATGTGTCGACAGTCGTCCGTCTCCTCTCTCCAAAATCCTCTGCGGTGAGTTGTACAAAAACTACATTACGAAATCAACTCCGTTCAAACACAAACCCTTATTATAATTTTGGTTGTCCTACGTCTTGATCCCGGTATTTTAATTAACACCAATTAATCGTCTTACTATGTAAAGGGTTACTACAGTCGAAGTCCCAATGTTCTCTCTTGACAGGAAATCCTTGTCATACACTAAGACCTCTTCTGAGGATTCTCAAGGAACCTGACGTTCCTCTAGTTTGGTCATTTAGGATTTCCTTTAAGTGGGACTTATAAGTGACCTTCCCGACTACGACTTCGACTTCGTGGTTATGAAACCGGTGGACTATACTTCTCGACTGAATAACCTTTTCTGGGACTACGACCCTTTCTAACTCCCGTCCTCCTCTTCCCTGTTGTCTCCTACTCTACCAACCTACCGTAGTGGCTGAGTTACCTGTCCTCAGACTCCTTTGAGGTCCTCTATCACTTCCTGTCCTTTCGGACCACACGACATCAGGTACCCCCACGTTTCTCAGTCTGTGTTCACTCCCTGACTTGTTGTTGTGCACCTCTGTGTCTGGGAAATTAGATCGGTATGACCAATGACTCATCAGTGACGAAAGGTCTTTGAGAAGAGAGGGAAACTTCCCAGTCGTACCGTGGTACCCTGGTTCCTCAGATTTTAGTGATCGATTTGGTTCCTCTCTACCGACACAATTTATCTCACTGTGTCAGAAGTAAGTTTACTCTTTTCATTGACTGTTTTCGTTGACTTAGAGGTCAAGTAAAGAGTTACGTGAGAGAGGGAAACTCGCCAGTTTACGTCCACCATCGAATCACTCCATTTCGTTCTGTCGGTCCCTCCTTCGGTCAGAACTCCTGTACGAAGTAGGTCCGGGGCCACTCGACGAGACAGGAAGTGTCTCTTGTTTTCAGAAAGCATTGACTCCACGGTGAAGTGACGGGAACCTGAGGAGACGTTTCGAGGTAGACAAAAACATTTATTTCGGAAGGAAGTAAGTAACATATATGTGTCACCAAACAAAAAACACAAAGAATCAATATTTTAATCGTGTAGGTAAGTACGGAAGGAGTTTATTGTGAGATTTGTGGAACTGATCCCAAACAAAACACTCAAAGGTCGGGCGGGGGGTGGGGGAGGGTTTTTTTTCTTATAAGACAACGGTCGTGAGACCGTTATCTCAATGTTAATACATAGTGATTATAGTGGGTGGGAAAATATCATTTTTCATTAGAATAAAAAGATCAAAGATGAGAGAAACAGAGGAGACAGTCGTAATCGGTGTTCGGTACCATTACGACATAAGTTTAAAGTTTCAGGACCTTCTTCATTGATCGACTAAATCCCAGATTCTTAAATGTCATCTTAACTCAAAACGGACTACGCAAAACTCATGACTCAAGTTAATACGTCATGAACCTATCTGAGTGACAAGTTATCTACCCAAAATCCACTGATCTTAGCAATATTTCTTTTTAAAAAATTTACGTGGAATCACTGAACTATGATCTAAAAAGAGGGATAAAGACTGACATATACCACCTTCTAAAAATTTAACATAATAGGTATTACTAATGGTAGTGTTTTTAATCCACCGACAGAGTTTGACATTTCTCAGAATACACCGGAGTCCTATTTTTTCCTAAGACCCGTCGAGAACCATTAAATAGGGTACCAGATTTATCGATAAAAAATTTTTTCTTGAGGTAGTTTTGACCCTTATAAATTCATAAAAATTTATAATCTCATTGTTCACGTTATCATCGTTTACGAACGAAGGTGTTTAACACTATTTCTAAAACAAGTCAACGGGTCAGTATAGGTTGAGAAGCGCTGGGGTACCTGATGTGGTACGGTCCGGAGGGACAGGGAGTGGTAGAGGACTTCAAACAGGTTCAAGTACAGTTGACGTAGTCACTACGGTAAATCAGTAGAGTAGGAGACAACGGGAGAAGAGGAAGACGGGAGTTAGAAAGGGTCGTAGTCCCTGAAAAGGTTACTCAACCGACAAGTGTAGTCCACCGGTTTTATGACCTCGAAGTCGAAGTGATAGTAAAGAAAGTTACTCATAAGTCCCAAATAAAGGGAATTCTGACTGACCAAACTAGAGGAACGGTAGCTTCTTTGAGAGTCCTCAGAAGAGGGGTGGTATCAACGTTCCGTAGTTAAGAAACCATGAGACGGAAGAAATGTGAGGTCAAAAGTGTTAGTATGTACTGATGACCCTTTTGGTATGGGAACTGATATACCTGGAAACAACCGTCTCATTACAGAGACGAAATATTGTGTGACAGATCCAAACAGTATCGAAAGGACGGTTCTTCGTTGGCAGAAGACTAAAGTACCGACGTCAGTGGTAGACGTCACTAAAATCTCGGGTTCTTCTCCTTTAAACAGTGGCGAAGGGGGAAAGGGGGAAGATAAACGGTACTTCACTACCCCGGTCTACGGTACTAGAATCAAAAAAAGAATTATAACTCAAAATTCGACCGAGAAAGTGAGAGGAGGAAGTAGGAGTAGTTCTCCGAGAAATCAATTATTGTTCACTAGTGTTAATTACTGTCGTAACACTAAGGACCCTGACTTAGTACTACTGCTAGTGTCGTCGAGTTTGGACATTTCATTGCGTTAGACACAGGATGAAACGTATTCTATAACTTGGTTTAACAGAAAGAACTTTATGTAAGATATAGTTAGTTAATGTAATATAGTTCATTATTTGAGTTACAGAGAATCTTTGTAAAAAAGTTCATTTACAAATACAACCCCTGAAGGGACACCAGGTCACTAACTCTTAGACGGAAGGTTACATTGACTGTGTCCAAACTAGGGACCAGGTCCTGTTAGGGTGCACGGTTCCTCGTCGATTCGGACATACGACGTTGGTGATGTGTGACACCTCGGGTACGAGACGTTTTTCTCTTCGGTACCGTCGTTCTTCGGACGTGCGGTGTTGATCTCGCTTCGGGGGTGAACGGGATTGATCTGTGTCGGACCCGTGTCGTTTTTCCGTGTCACGTCGGTTTTTGGTTTTAAAAATACAACTTTATTAAAGCCTAAATGGTTTTTCAAAGTTCTTGTCATGTCTTTTGAAACTATATGTGAAACATGTCTGAGTGGTTCACAAAATTGAACGATGTATAAAATAGTCAGATAATAAAAAACCTGGTGACATCACACCCATCGGATGTCGTACGGGTACACGGTGTTTATGACTCGGGTTGGAGATCTCGGGTGGGAGTACGGGCCCGAATCAACGAGACGTAGTACATCCTGGAAGGACCTTGTCCCTAACTTCGGTACAGGGAACGTAACCGTCCACCTAAGAATTAGTGACATGGTGGTCCGTTCAGGTTTCTAATACACAAGAATGTTTTCTCTACAATACAGGAAGGTACACTATAGGTAGAGGAGAAGTAACCGTTAAATTGAAACCAATTAATTAGTTTCGTATCAGAATTAAGAGGGAAATACTGATGACCGAAAGGGCGAACACTAACACCCCAGTACAGATAAGAAGTCTGGCACAAACGTGGTATACAGTCCTGGTAATGTCTTAAAGATTACAAAGAAAAAAGATTCATACATTACTAAGAACGGTACAACGACATTTTTTGTTTTTCACTTGTACAGGTATATATTGCAACTATAGATTAACTCAAGTCATCTTGTATCACTAACTCAGATCTCTGATGTCGGAGATCGGAACGTACCGAACCCAAACTTTAAAGTTTGGATAAAGTGGTGAAAAGACGGTCTTTTGAAACTATTCAATAGGACACGAAGTTTAAATAGTAGATATTTAAATCTTCCACTCTTATGACGTGACCAATATGAGGTTATATTTTATTTTTCTACAATTTTTCCTTTTCTTCTTTTTTGTTGTTGTTGTTGTTTTTTACAAGGGAAAATAGTAGTAGAAAAGAATAAATTCGACGACTACAACAACTAATGTATCAAGACGAATCTTTCATCTACGTATTTGTGAAGAAGGAAAGGAACCACATAAAAGAATCAACAATACCTACGTTCAGAAGGAAATTTTATACGAAGTACACACGATTTCATTTGGTTTCGACTTCGACCGGAGTATCATGTGTAGTAGTAAGGAAGCAAAGAGGTCAAAAGGTAAACGGAGGAAGTCACGAGGTCTCATAGAAAACACGGAAAACTCTAGTCGCAAGGAGGATACTGGGAGAACTTACCTTTCATAAGACCCGAATTTTCAGTCTGTCTGAAAGAAAAAAAAAAAAAAATCGAAAAATCAAATATAGCCTCATATCGGCTAATTGTTACAACACTATCAAAGTCCACCCGTCTTTTCCCTGAGTTGGTATGTATATGTGTCTAGATAAGAGGGGGTTTGAGGGGAGGTCCGAGTTTCGTAACTCGTCTCAAGGGACACAACATATCATCCTGGAACCACCAATGGCAAAATTTTTATCCACACACGGTAAGAGGGTTTAGTAGGGGGGGGAGGGAGAGGGAGACTCAGGTTTTCAGGTGATATGTGTAGACACAGAAAAAACGACAGAACGTATGTCCCAGTAGTAACGGTAGAAAGATTTAAGGTATATATACAATCATATGACATAACCACAAAAAGAAAGACCGAATGAACTTTGTACATATGATAGTACATTCTTAGTTTAGTGGTCAGATACAGGCTACGTCCTATGTCGTACGAACTCCGACCACGTACCCCTACCGGGTCTCCCTACAACACCCCTCCCACCACCCTCCCCCCAAGTACAAACCCTAGCGTACATGTGGGCACCACCTAAGTACAGTTACATACCGTTTTGGTTATGTCGTAATATTTCATTTTATTTCATTTTTATTTTTCAATTTTTTTTTTTATCCTCGCACATGTACAGGTAGAGTTTAAGGGATTGATAGGGAAGGGGGGACCGTTGGTATTCAAACAAGAACTTCTCTGTTTGAAAGTAAACTTTGACCCTAAATGGTGAATGGTCGACTCACTTGAACCTCTTAACGAATCGGATCTTCTCCCTCTGTCTCCTACTCTACCAACCTACCGTAGTGGGTGGGTCACCTGTACTTAAACTCGTTAGAGGCCCTCTACCACGTCCCGTCGCTTCGGACCTCACGACGTCAGGTACCCCCAGCGTTTCTCAGCCTGTGCTGACTCACTGACTTGTTGCTTTGTTGAGATTTGGAATAGATATTTTACACCCCATCAACATTCCAAACCTACTGTAATTCGTTGTAATATACATTTTCGAATTATTTCATAAAACAGACGTCAAGTTCCATGAGCAGTTTATACCGTAGGAGAACGAGTCGAGTCAGACCCTTGGACACAACCGGAGTACTCAGAGAGAGGTACCGCAGGGACTTTGACCAGGTTAAGGGAAATCCTGTCCTAAAGAATAGGACCCTTCTATCGTTCATAGACCTACTACTCCATAAAAGGTTTTCATGGAGTTGTCCGATCAGGTCCAAAAGAATTGGACCCTCCGTCTCTAGGCTTTCGAGACCTTGGGACTTCTGACCCACTTCTTGCGACCCCAACGCTTCCGCACTTCCGGGTCGAAACGGAGGAGAGTGACACGACCGTATCGTCTGTAAGAACGGGAAAGGTCAAGACGAGGTATCGTCGGGACGAAGAAAAGGGTAAGTTTTTTTTTTTTAACATGACCTCATATCAACGAAATGTTACAATACCATCAAAGATGACATGTCGTTCACTTAGTTACTACCTACGCACGTGTGAGTCAACACAGGCTGAGAAACACTGGGGTACCTGACATCGGACGGTACGAGGAAACAGGTACCCTAAGAGGTCCTTTTTTATGACCTCTCCCAACGGTACGGGAGGAGGTCTATGTACATATATATATAGGTAAAAAAAAACCTAAAGGAAGGGTAAATCCAGTGGTCTCTCGTGACTCATCTCACGAGACACGATATGTCATCCAAGAGTATCAATGGATAAAATATGGTTCATAGTTATCGTATATATGTGGTTAGGGTCAGAGGGTTAGGGTATGGGGAGAAGACGAGGATCAAGAACTACTCGATAAAGATGTCGTAACAAAAAATTTAGGATTACTTAATCTTAAATTACAAAGTAACATTAGAAATCAAGTGAAATGACTACGTGGGTGGTAAACGTACAGAAAATCCCTGATTTTGAGTCACTCTTTAGTACCCTATACAACCCTTAAACCCTTTCATAAATACTATCGGTTTCCGTCGTCGACCTCAGTAAAAGAAAAACAATTTTGATCTACAAACCAAGACTAATGTTTTATTGTGTAAGAATTTTGACCTTTTTAATCTTTCGTTCGTTTCACTAACACAGATATCATAAGGTCCTGTCATAAGGAGTTTTGACACTAGACGAAGACTTAGAGGACATACGACCAATTGCTATAGTGAAATACCCGGAAGGTCATCATGATTTAGTCTCCACTGTAAATTACTTGAAGTGTGTACTGAGAAGTCTCTCTGACTTCAGGGTATTGATCCGAGAGTGGTACATAAATTACAAAGAACGGGAAGTTGATGATTTCAAAAAAGTAGGGTTACATATTTTCGTTCATTTCTAAGACTTTGACAGAAAACATTTTACTAAACGTTCAAAGACATTTTGTTATATGTTCAAAGATCACTTGAGTACGAAACGGTCTTTTTTCGAAAGACGTTAGCCCATATTCTTTTTGTAACTAGTTGATCCTTTAATCCACAGTTAAATGTATTCAGACGTTTGTTTGAGGTTGGTGGTGAATACCCTCTCCGTCATCACCATTTTTGACTCTGCCCACGAGTGACTCTAACAAACTCAATTAAAAAAAATAGAATCAAAATTAAGAGTATATGGTCCACATTCCGATCACGTGTTTTACGTGAAGAATACAACTTTTCGACCCCGGTTCGACCCGAGGTGGGGTCGGACTCCGTAGACGCAAAATGGTGGGACGGGTCACAAACAAAACTCAGGACACCGAAACTTTCTCCACACCGTTGGGCCCCACCTCTAAGGTGCTCACGTGTCACCTGTCCGAATATGGACATCCGTACCGAAACAGAGACACCCAAATCCTGTGTCACATGGTCATACTACAAAACTCGTAGTCCTGAGTAACTGGGGTCTTTACCAACTGATTCAGACTAATAAAAAAAAAGGGGTTCCACTCAACGTATTTCCCCTCCTAAATCTTTTACCTGAAATCCCAGTCTATTAGGATTGAAGTTTAAGACTACGGTGAGAAGACTTAACAGACTGGATCCAGAGTCAAAAGAGTATACGTTTTGTTTGTATTAAAGAAAAAAAAAAGTCAAAGTATACTACAATAATGATATAAAAGTACGTAGATGTGGTAAAAAGCTTAAAATACTTTTATAGTTGTAGTCAAGTCAAGTCAAGTCAACGAGTCAACACACGCTGAGAAACGCTAGGGTACCAGACTTCGTACGGTCTGAAGGGACATGTAGTGGTTGAGGACCTCCAAAATGTTTGAGTACAGGTAACTCAGTCACTACGGTAGGTTGGTAGAGTAGGAGAAAACAGGGGAAGAGGAAGACGAAAGTTTGAAAGGGTCTTATCCGTAAAAGGTTACTCAGCCAAGAAGTGTATTCTACCGGTTTCATAACTTCGAAGTCGAACTCGTAGTCAGGAACGTCACTTATAAGTCCTGACTAAAGGAAATCCTACCTGACCAACCTAGAGTATAATTTTGGTGGTTATTGCCGTATAAGAAGACGTCAGGCAAGTTTTTGTAGAACTTTTTTCTACAGTTGTGGAACGACTTCTGCAGACTGATGTAAACCACTCAGTATGAACTGTCGTTCGTACTCCCGACAAGAAAAGTAGAATAGTTGGCGTACATATAAACGAAGAAAGAAGTGATTTTTGAGGTGGTAAACGGGAGAGGAAAGTACATATCGTTCATTGTCACCATAGTCCAGTAGGAACAAGGACCGAAGATATATCCGCAATATCCTTTCGTCGAAACGACACTCACTATTTAAGACCGTTTTTTTCTGTCGCATCACCTCTCGTCACAACGGTGTCTACAGGTACTGTAAACCCAACCGTGGTACGAGGTCGTCTTCTCAGCGTGTGAGGAGGAGAACCGTAAGATGCCGGAAGTAGTCGCGACAGGAGAAAAGTAACAGTGTCTCCAAGTCGTCCGTAAAAGAGAGGTCCTCCTTCCAATGGTGACGACTTGCCGGTAACCGTGTCCGGTTCACCTCGTGTCAGGAATGACCAGAAGGAAAGAAGAATTGACGAGGGATTGAAAAAGTATATTGTATAGTCGTAAAGAAGATAAGAGAAGAAGAACGAAATTCCAGTTATAATGAAGGTACTTAAAGTGTGAGGTGTTATGGTTGCTGCATAAGAGGGGAGTTCGTCGGCTCGAGAGTAACGGTGAGGTGAAAGACTACGGCATTGACACTAAGTGAAGAAAAGAAAACCTGTAAAGAAATACATCGAGTGGTTGAAATAAAAGGTCAAAAAATTAAAGAGGAGATTCATCAAGTGTCACCGAAAAAATTTGAAGGTCAATAGAAAGTGTACTTTCTTAACGCAGGGCTCAAAAGTTGTTCGATTGTGTTAGAAATATGGAGTTCGGTTCACCAAGATGAACGGTGTACCTCAAGAATCTCATTTCTGTAGTGGTAGGACCCTTCGTGAAAGTCTACTGACTCAATTCAGTAAGTCCATCGAGTGCAGTAATTAGACACGAAACTGGACACTTACCAATAAAAGTAGAGGTAGGGTAAAAAGAAGAAGGAGAGCACAGTAAAGATTCAGATCAAGACGACTATCTAGAAGATGAACAGGTAAATTACAGAAGAAAAGGAGAAACTGGTCGTCGAGGTCTATTTACTAAGTGTATGAAGACACTTTCCGAGAGTCTCTATGAGAGCCACGCGGTCCGGCGTGAGGAGCAAGAGTGTTGGGGGCTGCGGCCGGGGGTTTGTATTAAAGATCGTCCTCTTATTCCTAACCTACAATATCACACCCCGAAGGGACTTCCGAGTCACCATTTCTGAGACGGACGGTTACTGTACCCAAGCTAGGGACCAGACCCTTCTAAGGTGTACGACACCTCGTTGATTCGGACACATGATGTTGACGACTCGAGACCTCAGACCCTTGGCGTTGAGGACTTCAGTTCGTGAACCTCGGTCACCAGACGTCGTTCTCTCCGGTGACGTTACTTTTCGGACACGTGACGTTGATCCCTCGTCGAGGACGTAGATCTCTCGTCGAGGACGTAGATCTCTCGTCGAGGACGTTGTTCTCTACGGTAACGTTACTTTTCGAACACGTGACGTTGATCTCTCGTCGAGGACGTTGATCTCTCGTCGAGGACGTAGATCTCTCGTCGAGGACGTTGATCTCTCGTTGAGGACGTTGATCTCTCGTCGAGGACGTTGATCTCTCGTCGAGGACGAACGGCCTTGGTCCTCTTTCGGGTTCGTCGTTCTTTCTGGGTTGTGTCGTTTTTATTTTAAATTTTCTTTAGTTTTCATTTAACGATACGATACAGTTAAACAGTATTTAAAAGTATATGACACTGTTCTTTAACAGTATCATATATACGAATCGGTAGAGATACGGTCGATTCGTTCACGTTCCGTGTATCATCAGAATTATTTACCATGATATTAATAATAGGAAAGCGAATTTATAACTTATGGACGAATTGTGTTTGGACTCTTCCCTCCTTCTACTTTACTTGGATTGTGACAACAACAAATCAACCATTCAGAACAGACTGAGAACCCTGGACCTCTTGATATTAGACGACCGAGGAGACAAGTACTCTAAATGGTCCGTTCTTATGACCTCACCCAACGGTGAAGGAAGAGGTCCCCTAGAAGGGTTACGTCTCTAGCTTGGACATAGAGGTCGTGACCGTTCACCTAAGAAATGGTGACTCGGTGATCTCTTCGACGTTTGGATTATACCTGTCCACCAAAAAGAGAAACATCCCTCTCCCCTCGGTCAGACTTCGATGTTCGGAGAACTACTCCTACCCGACTGGTGTGAGTCCCGGTCCGAGATACAGTCGAGTCGTTTTACGGACGGGTCATGAAGAGTCTATAATGTTTCCTGTGTAGTACCGTCGTCTCTACCTTCCTTTCGTTTAGACTCTGAGATTGAGTTTCGGGATTCGGTAACACGGTTTGTCTTTCAAAACGAAAGATGAAGTGTTATATATGTACGAATAAAAATATATTTTTACCACCAAAAGGGAGGGGTTTAGAAGTCCCATTTAACCATGAACTCCCTCGACGTGATGCAAATAGGATTTCGGAGTCTACCGGGACCCACTCATGTATGTATTGTCAAACTCCTCGTCGGTAGATTTTAGACTTTCTTGTTCTGGTGTAAGGAAGAAGTCCTTAGGTTCACGATAAATGAGAGCAGAAGGGTCGAAGGGGGTGTGTGGTAGAGGTGGAGGTGAAGGGTCTGGGTCGACTTTTCTATGAGACCTATGTAGAGTGTCATTGGGAAGGTTACGAGGTTCCTCTTCCTAGATCGAAAACGGTAGAAACATAGGAGGATCACGTCCGTACTCGAAGGAACCAACGAGTCTACCATTTCTTAGACGGACGTTACACCCTCTGGACCCAAGCTGCGGACTCAACCCTTCTAGGGGACCTCCTCCCGTATCGTTGGGTCAGGTCATAAGAACGGACCTCTTAGGGGTACCTGTCTCCTTGGACCACCCGATGTGAGGTACTCCAGCGTTTCTCAGCATTTGTTGACTCATTGATTCGTGTCGTCGCGTCACGTCCCTATGAAGACTCGTGAGTCATTTATCAATTACCCGAATTATGTAGTCACTTTCCTTTTGTAGACCTTTCCTCGAGAAAATTTGTAAAAAATTTTATTAAAAAAAATAAATAAAGACCGACACGACCCAGAAACGGACGTGTCCGAAAAGAGGTCTACGTCACTCGTCCCTGGTGAGAAATCGACGACACTACGTGTCCGAATCAACGAGACATCGTACACCCTAGAAGCTCCTAGTTTCTGACTTGAGCGTAGAGAACGTAACCGTCCGTCTAAGAATTGGTGACTCGGTGGTCCCTTTGGACCTTTCCTCGACAAAATATTCCTGAAAAGGAGGAGTATGGTCCAAATACGAGACCAGTTTCTTCTATCTGACTCGGGTCATAAAATCTCCTTCTATAAGACTTACTACAATCGAGTATGCGTAAGTACACCTGGGGTCTTTGGACTATGTTTGTTTTTCCGAAACGTGATTAATATACCGGAAAAATATGAAAGAAAAGTGCAATATATAAAAATCCCTTTCTGTTGAAAATTCAATTTTGGAAATTTAAAACGTCTATCTAGGTCACAGTCTTTCGCTCCGCTCTCTACTCAACGACTTTGACTATATAAAAACGAAAGTCTAAAACATCAAACAGTGTCGTCCGTTTTAAGTCAGAAAGTCATTAAAAAGAGTCTTAAAAGGGGATAATTTATCTATTCATTACTACACCTTTTCGTGTGTTTGTGTGTGTGTGTGTCGACAACTCTCTCCTTTCTTGTTTTGGTAATAATCTGAGGTGACGAGATCCTTACATCGATATATACCGAAATTTATCTGTTGTTCGTGACTTTTAACAACCTACATCGTCAAGTCAAGCAAAGTAACGTCTATGATCTTTATTGTTGGTGGTTCTTTTCTGTCGTTTCTTTTCCTTTAGATGAAAGTCTGACTAAACGAGTATTTTACATAATGACAGGACCTCCAGGTGCAATGGAGAATGGATGATCATGAAATCATTAGGATATCTCTCACGACCCCGAATAGTTATAGAACTTCTTTATGTACTTGTCTCAAGATTCAAATAAAAATTACAAATTAAGATAAGAACGAATAGGGATCAGATGAACGAAATCCCGAATAAACCCTCAGGTCAAGCCCTTGATAAGTAAGTCGAAGGTAGAACACAGTTCAGATCATATGAAGTGTTGGAGTTTGGGACTAGAGATCATTGACTGTCATTTTCTCTCTTTCTACATTTCTTTGTATATGTTATGTCGAATAAATAATTCAGGTCCTTAGATTCCTGAAGTGAGTAATTGGATTAATCCTACACGAAATAGAAATAATTGTTTTAATATTCGTATTAAGAGATGATTAGAGTTTAGGTGAAGTTTTACGTTTAGACATATACGTGTGTGACTACGACCTTCTCCGTTCTTCCCATCCTTAAACTGACAATCTTATCATAAAAAGAAACCTTTTATACGTTCTATTTAATAATGAGTGTCAGATTCGGATCGAAACTTTTTCCGTAAAAAAAATAAAAACCGTTTATAACATTATTAAGAAAGGGTGATTTTACCTTTGATATGAGAATTTAAATTTTTTTTTTTTTTTTTTTGTTCTTTTTTTAAATTTCGGTACTGATAAAAGGGAGTCTTAAAACGGGGATTAAGTTGGAATAACTTAATGAATTACAAAAGTTTTCATCTTTGACAGTCGAAAAAGTCTCTACAAAAACTTTAATACTTAATCACTTATTCGTTCCTTAAAACTTATAAAACGTATTCCAACGAAGGGTGATTCATACCTAGTAAAGATCCACCGAGTCTCATGACGACTTAAAATTAATGACGGAAAGAGAACGGAATCACTCGTAGTGTACAATTTGGAGGCACTTGTTTCTAGTGTCTCTGGTGACACCAACTTTTACCTAGTTTCTCTTAAGGGTTACAGGTGTTCCTTTGCACCCCGATACTCCACTTATAATAGTATAAGAGTGGGGTCTCTTGGGTCTGGACATTCGTGAGTTATTCACACCTCCTTCCGACCATTAGATGGAACTTTGAGTTTACTTTTGATTAGTGACACTTTACCGAATTCTCAAATAGTATGTGTCTTTGATTCAGGTCAATCTCTACAACAAAAGTTCTCGGTGACTTACAGTTAGACTAAATGTAAACTAAATTTAAACTAAAAGGACCTTCTTTTAGTTTTATGAAAGTACTTTAGACTAAAGGGACCTCCTTTCATTCCGACCACAAGAAATCGGTTCTGTAAATATGAGACCGTAGAAATGGTTTTCTAGACGTCTTTCTATTAAATGAGTAATTTTGTCACTAAGTCTGAGCTGAATGTTTTATTGACATTACAGATAGTAAAAAAGTCGACCGGTTCGAACCCAATTTTAGTCCGTAAGTCTAAGTGTGAAGAGTAACATCTTTCCTTTTTCCTTCTAAATTTCTATGATTACTCGATAAGGTAAAGTTTCGATATAAACTTTAATAGACAATGACCATTTCATCTTAACACTGTAGACTTCGGTCTGGAGGTTATTTAATTCAGAAGTTACTCAATACCGTCTACACCCCCTTTTAGTACCACAAGAACAAGAGAGTATCACGTAACTTGAATAAGGATGACATTTTAAACTGTATGAGATAAGAAGTGAGAGTGGTATGTAATTAAAAAAGTCCCGTGTCTACCGTAAAATAAGTGGTTGTTTAAAGGTTACCGATCTTGTGACGGCTCCTGTACAATTTAGGAATTTTATTATCATCAATTTCCTTGTGTACCTGTAGGTAATCATATATTAGATTACTGGTGACCCAGTCGTCATGATATAATGTCCATATTACTTCGTGGTACAATCTTTTCAAGAGAAAGAAGATTTTCGGATCTAAAAATAATTGACGTCATAATTGTGTTTGTCGATTGTCCTAACGATTGTGTTAAATTCACCATATTACTAGACAAAATTACCATGTTTCGTAATTTAGTAGTGTCATGTTTCCCCTTCTTCTAATACGTAAATTATAAAAGTATGTTAAGGTTCTATTAGAACCTTCAAGGAACATGTAAGAGAAAAAAAAAATTATTAACATATATGGTAATCCACTATAAGACCTTGTATAGAAATGTGAGACCAGGTCACCTAAAAATTTTTTACAGAAGTTCCCTTTATTTCTTTCACTTTCACTTCAGCGAGTCAGTGCAGTCTGAGAAACGTTGGGGTACCTGACATCGAGTGGTCCGAGGATCCAGGTACCCTAAGAAGTCCGTTCTTATCACCTCACCCAACGGTAAAGGAAGAGGTTCCCTAGAAGGACTGGGTCCCTAGTTTGGGTCCAGAGGGCGTAACGTCCGTCAACGAAATTGGAGACTCGGTTTCCCTTTCCACCCACTTATTATATCCTCATACTTTAATTGTCTATGTGTCGTGATGCGTATTTTTTTTTTTGGTTTCTAAATGACATATCGATATCTCTTGATATACCCCGAAGGATCCACCGAGTCACCATTTCATAAGTGGACGTAACGTCCTCTACACCCAAGTCAGGGACCCATCCCTTCTAAGGGACCTCTTCCTTTACCGTTGGTGAGGTCATAAGAACGGACGTTTTAAGGTGCCTGTCCCCTCGGACCACCCGGTACTAAATCGTCAATATGTTGTTGTTGTAAGTCAAGTCAAGTCAGCGAGTCAGCACAGGTTGAGACGCTGAGGTACTTAGCGTCGTGCGGTCCGGAGGGACAGGTAGTGGTAGGGGGCCTCAAGTGAGTCTGAGTGCAGGTAGCTCAGGCACTACGGTAGGTCGGTAGAGTAGGACCCAGTAGGGGAAGAGGAGGACGGCGGTTAGAGAGGGTCGTAGTCTCAGAAAAGGTTACTCAGTTGAGAAGCGTACTCCACAGGCTTCATGACCTCGAAGTCGAAATCGTAGTAAGGGAGGTTTCTTTAGGGTCCCAACTAGAGGAAGTCTTACCTGACCAACCTAAGTTCTCAGAAGAGGTTGTGGTGTCAAGTTTTCGTAGTTAAGAAGTCGCAAGTCGGAAGAAGTGTGAGGTTGAGAGTGTAGGTATGTACTGGTGTCCTTTTTGGTATCGGAACTGATCTGTCTGAAATCAGCCGTTTCATTACAGAGACGAAAACTTATATGATAGATCCAACCAGTATTGAAAAGAAGGTTCCTCATTCGCAGAAAATTAAAGTACCGACCTCAGTGGTAGACGTCACTAGTATATTATTGGATATTATCTTGTCTTAGACTTTTTCGTATATATATATGAAAAAGTATATACGTACACACATATATATACACACACACACATACAAATTGACCTAGTGAAAAGACATGTGGACTTTGACTTCGTTATGATATTTAGTTGATATCAAATTAAAATAAAAAAACTTTTTCGTTTTGGTTTTACAAAAGACCTGATATAGACAGTTTTCTTTATTTGATTATTTGTAAACACCCAAAATATGGTACGGGGGCCTACGACACGATTTACGTCAGAAAATAAAGAAATAAACTAGTCCTATTAGAACACTTCATCGACAATTTAAGGATGAAGTACCCATTCCTTTAACTATAGTAATAAACATTGGAAAGTTCCTCACCTTTTATCGACTTAACCTTCTACAAGTCTCGTACTGACACGAGTTAGGACTTTTCATGACCCTTGACAGATCTCGTTTGTTTTATTTAGTTTTGTGACGAGGGACTTCTCATTTGTGTACAGTGTCCTAGATGACATTATTTACGTATGTCATAACAACTCACATAAGGATGCACAGAAGACGTAATTAACCCTACCTTGATCCTATCAAATTCGGAACACCCACTACAACGATCACCTCTTGTCTGTTCAGTGAGTAGAAACTCTAGCTGGACGGGACAAACCCAGTGTCCTTTTACGACCACATGGGGGGGTCCCGAGTCAAGAATGTTAAAATATATATATAAGAAATACATACATATATAACAAACATACATATGACCACCACCACCAAACCAGTGATTCAGTACAGACTGAGAACGGTGGGGCACCTGACATCGGACGGTCCGAGGAGACACGTACCCTAAGAAGTCCGTTCTTATGACCTCACCCAACGGTAAAGGAAGAGGTCCCCTAGAAGGACTGGACCCTTAACTTGGGTCCAGAGGACGTAAGAACAAATCCGTCTAAGAACTGGTTGACTGGATGTTTCCTTTGGGGAACATATATATGACGTGTAAATATTTATTGAACCGATTCATATATAGGGTTTTAATATCGGGGTCGAACCTGGAGAGAACTCAAGACCTAAGTCTGTTTGATTAATGACCTGTAAAGGTGTGCAGTCGAGGAGGGTGTCGAGGAAGAGACAGTCACCGTTCAGTCGTGCATACCGGTAAGGATTGACCGTAAGAAAATACAGAGACTTGAGTAGAAGAGAACGGGAGTGGAAACGGGGGAAACAATGTCAGTGTACAGGAAAGAACGACAAGAAATCGTGTGGACCGTCGAGGACGGAGTCCTGCGAACGCGAACGTCAAAAGATTGTTACCGAACGAGGGAATAATGGGAGTCCAGATATGTACTCATAGTGGAGTCATTCTTGAACGGTAGATTTTAACTTTAAGTCCCTGAAGGGACCATCGGTCACCAACTCCTAGACGGAACGTTACGTTCCCTGTACCCAAACTACGGACTAACTCTTTGATTTTAGAGTGCACGACATCTCGTTGATTCGGACGAATCGTGTCGATCACTCGAGGCCTCGAGGCGTACGGTGTTGATCTCTCAGACACACGACGTTGGGATCTCGGACGCACGGTGTCGATTCTGGGTCGTTCTGGTTTGTTTATTTATTTATAAATTTTACCTTCAAACGGGGATGGACTGTGGGGTTACAATGATCGTGAAAGATGGGAAGGAAGAACGAAATAGTAATAGATTGGATATATCGCCTCTTCCGTTACCGTGGGGTGAGGTCCTGAGAACGGACCTTTTAGGGCACCTGTCTCCTCGGACCATCCGACGTCAGGTACCCCAGCGATTCTCAGCCTGTGTTGACTCACTGAAGTGAAAGTGAAAAGTGAAAGTACATAACCTCTTCCTGTACCGTTGGGTGAGGTCACAAGAACGGACCTCTTAGGGTCCCTGCCGTTTCGGACCACCCGACGGTAGATACCCCAACGCGTCTCAGACTGTACTGATTTCACGGAATCGTCGTCGTCGTCGTCGTTCGATATATCTTATATCCTTCACGAATTATTAATAAACAACTTACTTACTTATATGTACCTCATAAGTCTAGAGGAGTTTAGACGAAATGGGTGCTTCTAGATTGTTTCAAGGCCTCTTAAGACAACGATTTCAGTAACGAAACTCTTTCAATATTTATGAGTCCTCTTCGACTAATGTTTCATTTACACGATAAACCTGTTCCTATTGAAATCGGATCCCCATGGGTAATTGTGGAATTATTCGTCCCAAAAATAGATTAGTTTTTGTTCGGGACTTCCTACCCCTGTTTCAACCAATCTAATTCTGGTACACCAGTCTTTTCCCTAATACTTTCATTCTCAGGAATCCTCGATCAAAGGACCCTGGACTTACACTCCCCCCTTCATCTTTCTTGACTTACCGGTTTAGACAGGAGAGTTTAAAACGTATCCTGAACTGATACGGGTCCCCGATGTCTAAGAGGAAAGGAAAGGAAAACGGAAATGAGACATTCAAAAGAGTCGTAGAAAAATACTAACAGAGATGATTGACTCTTTCTTTCCAGAGATACATAAAATCAAGGAAAAGGGACGTTTTTTTTTTTTTTTTCTATCATGTAATAAACGGATTGTGGTAAACTCTCGATTCCAAAGGGAACACCAAGGGTACCATTTCTTAGACGGACGTTACATCCCTTGGAACCGAGTTAGGGACCCAACCCGTATAGGGGACCTCTACCTTTACCGTTGGGTGGGGTCATAAGAACGGACCTCTTAAGGTACCTGTCTCCTTGGAGCACCCGATGTCAGAAACCCCCAGAGTTTATTAGTCTGATTGTGAAAGTGAAAGTAAACTCTGGATTTTGAAAAGTGTCACAGGTGGATATTAGAACGACGTCAAATTCGAATAAGAAAGAAAGGTGACAGAGATTACCTTTCTTTTATAGACAAATCATATATTAAGTGTCTTATAGAGAAAAATATAAGTCTCTAGGAGTTTAAGACATGAATT
Source organism: Capra ibex (assembly GCA_006410555.1). NCBI lineage: Eukaryota > Metazoa > Chordata > Mammalia > Artiodactyla > Bovidae > Capra > Capra ibex. Next base: position 69,421,758 of record SJYO01018757.1, read on the forward strand.
ATACGATCCACTTCTTATTTTTTAATCGAGATAAACGAAATTACACCCCGTCCCCTTACACTCTTTCCCCTCAAATTCATGAGGTTAGTCATAAATATTCGGTTTAAATCAGTCAATTTAACAGACTCTGTGAAAGGGAGCAAAAAGAGATCAAATTTATAAAGTCCACCAATTTTGAAAAAGATCCCCCCGGATAAAGTGTTTAAAAATTAATCAAAACTCCCTAAAAAGTATTTTAATAGAGTTAAGAAAGATAAGAAAGATTATCGTACTTTTGAAAGGTTAGTTTAGAGACTTAAGTTTTGTACATAAATATAGGAGTGAACTTAGAAAATTATTAAATAAAAGGAAAATGAATTTTGAGATTATTCGGTTAGTCGAATATTCACATAGTGTCTTTATTAAGTTAGTCCTTATTTTTCAAACTTTAAACTCTGTGTCTGTTGGGTCATCGATAGTTTCAAGATATGAGTACGTTAATATAATTAGAACACAATTTTGAGTGTAATTTTTTTAAATAGAATTCCTTCCCAAAACACACATATTTTTTTTCTTAATAAGTCTTATAAATTTGATTTTGATGTGTAAATATTTCTCATCAAAAATAACAAAAATAAAAAAAATTAAAAAAAAAAATTTAAAATTTTAGGAATTAAGAATGTACACAAGGGTTTGTACTTGGGGGGAGGGTGGACGGAGGGGTATTGTAGAGAGACCCAGTAGGGGTACGTGGTCGGGGTTCGTACGACATAGGACGCAGTCTGTATCTGACCGCTAAGCTAAGAATGTACTATCATATGTACAATCTTACGGTAAGAGGGTTTAGTAGAGTGGGAGAGGGAGAGGGAGACTCAGGTTTTCAGGCAATATGTGTAGTTCTGTCGTTTTTTCTGTGTCTATTTCTCACCAAAAATTTTACTTCCACAATTTAAGTCAAATGTTTATCATGAGAGAGATCATTTATAAAAGTCAGTGTAAACTCCCGGTAGTGAGTTACAGACTAGAGTAAATGTCAATTTCCTTGAAGAAACTCGTAGAATTTAAGATAAATGTTCAAATTTTTTGTCCCAAAAAAAAAATTTATTAAAAGACTAAATTGTTTGTTTCAGAAGGACCATGGTTTCCTTAGTATTTAGATTATTTTTATTTGAGAATTCATGTTTCTTGAAACCCTGGAGAATTGATAAGATTGTACACATAGTGGAGTTATTATAAAGTTGAATTTAGTGTTCAGATTTAGGTAATACATGACCCCCAAATTTCACCATTGGTTTTTTGACTAGACGATTGAGACTATCTGTTTAGGGTTTGAAACTTAGATGGTTTTTATGATTCATGTCTGTCTAAAGGATTGTGTTTTATACAAGTTTGGTACTTTTTGAGATTTAGAAGAACCTTAACTTTGTACGAATTGGTGGTTCTTTCATTAATATAGTAGAAAGTGTCAAACCTACCAATGGAGGGGTACTTTAAAAATGTAACAGAAAAGTCGAACGGTCTCGAAGTATTCCTGGTCTACCATGTCCGACTCCGTTGTGACCTAGGAACAAACATTGTGATCTCCCCGTAGACCGTATGACTCGGGATAAATATCGAGATTGTCTCTCAAGTAGTAAATTTTGTTTTCTACCGGTGAATCGGTTCCTGGAATCTGAACTTAGTAAAATAGGGACTAAAAGTTCAGGGTAATCCAAACACTGCGGGTGAGAACTTTGACGGAGTAAACTACAACATAAAGAAAATGAAAGTTATATAAATTTCGAGAAACCTCAGTTTTTGAGCATAAGAAAAATATATAAAAATTTCAAAACCTCGGTGGGTTGAGAAAATCTATAATTTTATTGTTAGGTAATTTAAGATAGATTCAGAGTACCCGAACAGACCAATAAAATAGTATTCAAGATTTTAGTAGTTTTACTGTGGAATGTTTAGGGAAAGATTTTTACGTAAGGTTCCTTTATAAATATCTACACGTTTTCTTAAATTGGTGTTCCTAAAGTAGTGTCATAATAAAAATCATCTTTTACTGGATTTACAGTTTGTTTTAGAAAAAACAATAAATTTTTAGGATATTTCCGTCCTTGGTTTCAAACAAGTAAAAAGAGCAGAGAGAAAAGTAAATCTTGGATGGATTCCCGTAACTTTACCTCATCGGTAGCACCAGTTGTTTTCTCAGGTTTTACGTCATGAACCTACGTTAGAGTTTTTACTGTCTTACTAGAGACAAGCAAAGGTTACGTTTGGTAAGTCATAGTATCATTAGGTTCAGATACGGGGTTGGTCATTACTACTTCTTCGACTTCAACTTACCAAGATACTTCTGGATGTTCTGGAAAATTTTGATTGTAGGTTTTTTCTACAGGAAAAGTAATAGCCCCTGACCTTACGTCTACATCCTTCAGTTCTTTGTGGACCTCATTGTCCGTTTAAACCGGAACCTCATACCTTACTTCGTCCCGTTTCCGATTATCTCAAAACGGTTCTCTCACGTGACCAGTACTGTTGTGAGAAGGTTATGTTCTCTCCTGAGATGAGTACCTGTAACGGTCTACCAGTTGCGGTTTTAGTCTAACTAATATAAGAAACGTCGGTTTTTACCTCTTCGAGATATGTCAGTCGTTTTTGTTCTGGTCCTCGACTGACGTCGAGTCTAGTACTTACGGAATAACGGTTTAAGTCTGAATTTAACTTCTTTCATCCCTTTTGGTGATCTGGTAAGTCCATACTGAATTTAGTTTAGGGAATACTAATATGTCACGTTCACTCTTTATCTAATTTCCCTGATCGAGACTATCTATCTCACGGACTACTTGATACCTGTCTCCAAGCACTGTAACATGTCCTCTGTCCCTAGTTCTGGTAGGGGTTCTTTTTCTTTACGTTTTTCCGTTTTACCGAGAGACCCCTCCGGAATGTTTATCGACACTTTTCTTCTCTTCACTTTTCGTTTACTCTTTTCCTTTCTATATTCGTAGACTTACGTCTCAAGGTTTCTTATCGTTCTTCTCTATTCTTTCACAAGGAGTCGTTAGTTACGTTTGTTTATCTCCTTTTGTTGTCTTATCCTTTCTGATCTCTAAAGAAGTTCTTTTAACCTATGGTTCCCTTGTAAAGTACGTTTCTACCCGAGTTATTTCCTGTCTTTACCATACTTGGATTGTCTTCGTCTTCTATAATTTTTCTCCACCGTTCTTATGTGTCTTGACACGTTTTTTCTCGAAGTGTTAGGTCTATTAGTGTTACCACACTAGTGAGTGGATCTCGGTCTGTAGGACCTTACACTTCAGTTCACCCGGAAGCTTTCGCAGTGATGTTTGTTTCGATCACCTCCACTACCTTAAGGTCAACTCGATAAAGTTTAGGACTTTCTACTACGACACTTTCACGACGTGAGTTAGACGGTCGTTTAAACCTTGTGAGTCGTCACCGGTGTCCTGACCTTTTCCTGTCAAAAGTAAGGTTAGGGTTTCTTTCCGTTACGGTTTCTTACGAGTTTGATGGCGTGTTTACATGAGTAGAGTATACGATCATTTCATTACGAGTTTTAGGAGGTTCGGTCCGAAGTCGTTATGTACTTGACACTTGAAAGTCTACAAGTTCCACCAAAGTCTTTTCCGTCTCCTTGGTCTCTAGTTTAATGGTTGTAGACGACCTAGTACCTTTTTCGTTCTCTCAAGGTCTTTTTGTAGCTAAAGACGAAATAACTGATACGGTTTCGGAAACTGACACACCTAGTGTGTTACCTTTTAACACCTTTTAAGACTTTCTCTACCCTTATGGTCTGGTGGATTGGACGGAGACTCTTTGGATATACGTCCAGTCCTTCGTTGTCAATCTTGACCTGTGCCTTGTTGTCTGACCAAGGTTTATCCTTTTCCTCATGCAGTTCCGACGTATAACAGTGGGACGAATAAATTGAAGATACGTCTCATGTAGTACTCTTTGCGACCGGACCTTCTTCATGTTCGACCTTAGTTCTAAAGGTCCTCTTTAGAGTTATTGGAATCTATACGTCTACTGTGGTGGGAATACCGTCTTTCACTTCTCCTTGATTTCTCGGAGAACTACTTTCACTTTCTCCTCTCACGTTTTCAACCGAATTTCGAGTTGTAAGTCTTTTGCTTCTAGTACCGTAGACCAGGGTAGTGAAGTACCCTTTATCTACCCCTTTTTCACCTTTGTCACAGTCTGAAATAAAAAAACCCGAGGGTTTAGTGACGTCTACCACTGACGTCGGTACTTTAATTTTCTGCGAATGAGGAACCTTCCTTTCAATACTGGTTGGATCTATCGTATAACTTTTCGTCTCTGCAATGAAACGGTTGTTTCCAGACAGATCAGTTCCGATACCAAAAAGGACACTAGTACATACCTACACTCTAAACCTGACACTCGACCCGTGGCTTCTTAACTACTAAAACTTGACACCACAACCTCTTCTGAGAACTCTAAGGGAACCTGACGTTCCTCTAAGTTGGTCAGGTAAGATTTCCTCTAGTTGGGACCCACAAGAAACCTTCCTTACTACGACTTCGACTTTGATGTTATGAAACCGATGGAGTACACTTCTTAACTGAGTAACCTTTTCTGAGACTACGACCCTCCCCAACCCCCGTCCTCCTCTTCCCCTGCTGTCTCCTACTCTACCGACCTACCGTAGTGACTGAGCTACCTGTACTCAAACTCACTTGAGGCCCTCAACCACTACCTGTCCCTCCGGACCGCACGACGCTAAGTACCCCAGTGCTTCTCAACCTGTGTTGACTCGCTGACTTGACTTGACTTNGACCCTCCCCAACCCCCGTCCTCCTCTTCCCCTGCTGTCTCCTACTCTACCGACCTACCGTAGTGACTGAGCTACCTGTACTCAAACTCACTTGAGGCCCTCAACCACTACCTGTCCCTCCGGACCGCACGACGCTAAGTACCCCAACGCTTCTCAACCTGTGTTGACTCGCTGACTTGACTTGACTTACCGTAACTTATATCTTCCACAAGTTATTTACGAACAATTGACTTATATATTGACCTATTAGAGAACTTAGGAGGAGCGTCGATAAAACTGTGGTCCTTATACTGAACCATCTGAAGCTATAGGGTTATGTAGAGGTACACGGTAAGAAATTTGACTTATTAATTACATAAGATGTAGAGGACAGTTCACGATACGTACAAGTGTCGAAATTAGGAGAGAGATATTATTATCATGTACCGGGAACCTGGAGAGACATTTTAAGATCTAGTCGGTGAGGAGACGGTCTACCTCAAGACTCTTTTTCTCGAAGGTGAACAGTGTAGACAGGAGATTGACCTTGTCTCATACACCCTTAAAGAGGTTTGGTTGACTCTCTACGAAGACGGAAACAATAGTTAAATGGTATATTTGTAAAAGGTTTCAAACAAGTAATTTGTACCTAAGGAAAACAACCACAAATCAGTGATTCGACACGGACTGAGAAACGATGAAGTACCTGACATCGAGGAGTCCGTAGAGACAGGTACCCTGAGAGGTCCGTTCTTATGACCTCACCCAACGGTACAGAAAGAGGTACCTTAGAAGGGCTAAGTCTCTAACTTTGACGTAAAGACCGTAACCGTTCCTCTAAGAAATGGTGACTCGGTGGACCCTTCGGGGTCTAAGGAAGACATTATTTCATTTTATCCAAAAATTTAATACGAATTTCTTAAGATGTTAGACGAAAGGGGGAAAAAGTGGTCCACAGATTTACAAGAGCAACCGGTCCCCGTCCCTGAATCTGAAAAGCGTCGTCACAGTGGGGTGTCGGAAACCTTTGTCCCCGAGACGACCCGACTTTAAGTGACAGTATCTTTTGAAGTGGAGATGGTGTGTTCTCACTTGGACCTTTGAGTCTCTCGTTTTCCTCCTCAGGTCTTTGATGGGGTTTCGAAGTCACTGTCCGGTCAAAGAGAGGACTCTCGTGACGGAGGGAGGAACTTTGTCTTTAAGAGTGTCCAAACGTTTAAGTTCGAGAAAGGGTTCAGAAGGTCATCTATCACTCCTTTAAGACAAAAGGTTCTACTCCGTCTACCCATTGGTCTTTTGTACTACACCTGACATTTTCTCCACATCTGTCACAGTAACAGTTACAACTTATTTCCCCATTCTACATGATACTTATTTGTCTTATCAGTCGTCCCGGACTTCTTCTTCTCACTGTTCACCCTTCCTCAGTATCCTCAATAGATGACAGATGTTAAATTAGGGACCCAACCCTTCTAGGGGACCTCATCCTTTACCGATGGGTGAGGACATAAGAACGGACCTCTTAGGGTTCCTGTCTCCTCGGGTCTCCCGATGTCAAGTATCGCAGTCTTTCTCAGTCTGTGTTGACTCGTTGACTAACGTGTAGGACTCACCTCAACGACCCTCATGAGTGTAGGAACCGTCGTCAGGACTTTACAAACGATCCCTTCTACCTCAAAGTCGAATAAAGTTTTTGTTTATAGTTTCTTATAATATCTTTAGTCATGTTATAGGTTAATACGTGAGGGGGTAGTTCAACACTTTACAACATCCGTTTACTCCTTCATCCTTTATACAAAGACCCCAGAGTGACTCTTGGAGTTCTAACCACTTAAGTATCGTGGAACCTGGTAGTAGAATCTGATACAGACTACCAGAGGAGAGATGGGTCCGGGTAAGTCGGGGTCAAATGAACGAGAGGGGGGCAGAGGTGGGGTTATCGAGAACTACCGGGAGGTGTGAAACTGAGGGGGTGGGAGACACAGGAAGGAAGTCAATGGGTAACCGATAAATTCTTACCTTGTTTTTTTTTAGTGACGTCATATACTATACCTATACCTGTTCATACTCTACATGTTATGACACCAATTTTCGTTTGTTGTGGGTAGAAGATTAGGTGATCAGAGAGACTCGGATAAAATAATGTCAATTTTGCTCCTATTAGTACGTGGGAAGGGTTGTAACAACAGTCCTATTTTACTCTAGTACAGACGTTTTCGTGGTTCGGATCACGACTTGAATTACACACTGACTTACTATTTGGTCATATAAAAGGTTTTGTACTTTTATACCGGTTATTGTCTACTCAAAAAGGTATCAGACTAAGAAAAGGAAGAAATCAAAACGTTATCCAGAGGACAGTCGAGAAAGAGTTCAAGACCTGTTTTCTTTTATTATCAGTATCATTGGTGTATGTTGACTTTACGTCACAATTCTTGTTACTGATATTTATGATAACTGGTACTTTTACGTCTCTAAAAATTAAATGTTAGGAGGGTGACTTCAATTCAGGGGGATTTTGAATCCTCCTGAAAACGAGTTGAAGACGGGACTTAAAATAAGGTAAAGAACAGGACGGTGACAAGGGGAGTTCTGACTCCTCATAGTTTCTTTTTCCCCTAACTTTGTTCCGTTCTGGAACACCCCGAAATAACCCATGTTTTTGTGGAGATCCAAGGGACAAAGAACAAACATCTTTTTCCGAAAACAGATGATCCGGACAGGACTCAAAGTTTCTCATCTGAGTTCAATAATTAATCTCTTCACTCCCTTACATCTTTGTTTCCTTTTCGTCAAGTTCATTCTGTCAAATTTGTTATCAAGTCGTAATTTTGTCCCAGGATGAAGGAGAGGTTCCCTACACGTATCATTAGACTACACATAGAGACTTGACAAGACGTCTTCTTTGACTGAGAGTGGGTCCATCTCCTACCACTGACGTACGACTGGTGTTCGTGTGTTTGGGGTCTGACCAGTCTCGGTCTTCCAATTACTAATTCTAAGATCTTTGTAGTAGGACAATGGAGTGGTGGTTGGTTAGTCTTCTTTCAGGTGTTTGACGTCGGGAGTGGGGTTTGTAACAAATTTTTGGGAAGGAACTTTCGGTAGTCCCTCAAGTCCAGAAAACTCGTCTTCGACCGGTAAGGGGAACGAACCACGGGACGTTTATTTGTAGCATGAAAGGAAGTGGTGTTGAGTCATAGTAATCTGACCGAAACGACACGCCGTCCGGTACTCTGGGTTTAAACCGAACCACTGTGGTACACTGAAATCGTAGGTCCAGAATTCACTGTCGGTTCTTTCCGAAGAGAAGGACTTCGGTTCGAAAGGAAGGGAACAGACGTCAGATGACGTATACACCTAAAATGGTGATTTCCTATACCACAAAGAACCGACGGAACATGATGCATTGGGAAGGGAATAACTCTTGATAAGTATCATGAACGATCGGTACTTTGAGGTTATTTCTGAACCAGTACTTTTAATATATTAAAATATATATATTAGGACGTTTAATCGAGATTAATAGGACCAAAATGTTTTCTTTCGTAATTCCGATTTTCTCTATTCCATCGTCATATCTCAAGCCTAAGTTTCGTATTTCGAAAATGGTGTGATTGGGTAGAAGGTTTATACGAATAATAAATAAGTAAACCGAAAAAGTTAAACAACCAATTAATCAAGTAAACAGAGGGAAAGGTATTTGATAATTACCGTTATGGAGGCTTGTTTCCTGAATGTAACGTTATGCCAAATGAACATAAACAAAGTAGAAGAGGAATTCAATGTCAGTGGACAATTTGTTTCGATTACGGGAGGCCAAGAATACAGGACGTGACATCTGAAAGTCCTGTTTCGATCCTTACGATTTATGAGAGATATATATGAATAATTTGATTGACTTGATTTCTTCTTATTCCCTTCAATATTACTCTTAGGGTTCATCAACGACAGGAAGTTTCAAACTTGGACTCTTGGATTCAGTTATACTTAATTATAACTGAATCCCAGATCGATTCACAGTGGTTAAAAGGTTTACTTCCCGAACTCAATAAACAAAAAGTACTACTTCACTCGGTTACATCACGATTGAGTTTAGGAACGAAGAGTTTACCAAAAATTTTTTATTTAAACTTTCAACTATAAATCGATATTGGTTTGTGTAAGTTTTCCACCGTTATTGTTGGTGGCAAAAAAGTAGTGGGTCAAAAAATTTTATCGAATGGATACACAATGAACAAATCTGTAAGTCTATAATGATTTATATAAGAGAATGATTTTACGATTGACGGTTCTAAGTCGGGTGTCCGTATAAAAATACTCGTTCAATGTATAGGGACTTTTTAATAGCATCTTTATGTGTTATTGCGGATGTAGGGGTCCCGGTTTTAGGTGTTCGTCGAAGATGTCTGGATACACAGTGTCCTCCGTCGTCAAAAAGGGTTTACTTTTCTTGAGTATTTTTAGAGTTTCCTTTACTTTTGTAGAGAAACTTTTGTACTTCGTAGTTTGGTAGGTCAGAGAATTCTTCCCTTTTGTGTCTGATTTTTATGTAGGGTACAAGAAAGGTTAGGACAAATAACATGAGTATTTAATTTTACAGAACATATAGAATAAGTACGTATATGGTACTTAAGATATGTATACATAAGTCATTCTTGTCCCGATCTCAAAGGACGGTCATGGCACCGAAACAGTAAACGCGAGTATATGAAATCAGGGATACCAGAACCAATAAGAGTTGTTTTTAATGCGGACTTAATGTTGACCCCGAATCTCTTTAACGTTGTCAGTTGATAGTGTGTAAATCACTTACAAATGGTGTCCATTCTGAACGTGATCCGTAATCCCGGTGTAAGTGTTACTTTTTATATTAAAAAGAGAGATTTTATATACACTTTAGGTCTATAATAATGATCCACGAATTTACCATTGTCCACGAATTATACCATAAGGTCCCGAAGGGACCACCGAGTCTACCATTTGTTAGACGGACGTTACGTCCTCTGGACCCAAGTTAGGAACTCAGTCTTTCTAGGGGACCTCTTCCTTTGCCGTTGTGTGAGGTCATAAGAACGGAACCTTTAGGGTACGTATCTCCTCGGACCACCCCGGGTCAGGAACCCCAGTGTTTCTCAACCTGTGTTTGACTCACTGATTGTGAAAGTAAAGTGAAAAATGAAATTGTACCATGTTTGTCTATCGACTAAAGATATCCGGAAACTTCTGAGTCGGAACTTTTTTTTTCATTTTCAGACTCAATTTTTACTAAAAAGTCAGTTATAAAACTCTACTAGTCAGAAACTTTAACACTCTAGAAGAGGTAGAAATGTCTAAGATCATGGGACATATAACAACAAATCTCACCGTAAATGGTTTTACGTAAGATTGAACTTAACTCACTTTGTTTTAATTACTCTTAAAAAGTCTTGAAAATTATGTCATTACTCAAGGGGTTTGTACGAGTTGATATCTTTCCTCAAAAACCAACAAATACAAACAAAACCCCCAAAAACAAACAAAAATGTCATATGAATGATCGTAGTTTACAAGGATACAAATACAGGTATAAATAGAGGAATCCTCAAGACCTTCAAGTTTCTATTAAAAAAATTTTTTAAACACGAAGACAATAGGTTTTGTTAATTTTGTATATATATATATGTATATACATGCATATACGTATATATATTCGTTACAATATTACTGAGAATAAAAAATCAAAAATCGGTAAATCTATTAAATAAATAATTTATATATGAATTAAAAACCGGGTGATAAAAAAGTTAACCACCCTTTAACGAAATGTTAAAACTTGTTCATAGAAAACTTATTAGTCTTACTGACATAATATAGACTCATCCCAGCACACTAAAGTCATAAGAGTAAACGTAAAGACAAATACTAACACACTTCGTGTTCGCTCCATTTTAGTACGATAAAATGTGTTTGTTACTAAAGGGTGACCAAAGTTATCCCTTTCACCATCTTTTTAACTCAGTAATATAACTCGTACCACATGTCGGAACTTCAATTCTCTTTGCCGAGACCAACTATTGAATAATAAGGTCTCGTCCTAAGATCACATACATAACATAGAGATATATATGTAAGGTTGAATACTATCGAATAATTGTAATCATATAAATTTTAATATTTTGTTTTTATAAAAGAGTGTTAACATAAAATGTCCTGTAATAATTTTAATGAACATTTTATCTTCGTGTAAACTTAGTCAAGATTACTCCGTCTACTTCGACCTCGGATAATATGTCTCATTTCTTTCAGTCTTTCTCTTTCTGTTTATGACATATAATTACGTATATATACCTTAAATCTTTCTACCATGGTTGTTAGGATGTACGTCCCGTCGTTTCCTTTGAAAACCTGAATGGTCCTCTTCCGTTCCCACCCTACTAAACTTTCTTGTAAAGTTATATGTAACTTCTTACATACAATGGTATGCATTTTATCCAGTGGTCACGTTCAAGTTACGTACTTTGTTCCGTGGGTTTCGGTCACGAGACCCTGTTGGGTCTCCCTACGCCAAGTCCTACCTCCCATTGTAGATATGGACACCGGTTAAGTACAACTACATACCGTTTTTGGTAGTGTTATAACATTTCATTAGTAAGAAGTTAATTTTATTAAAAAAATTTCCCTTTTTTCTTTTTTTTCCGTTGACCACTGTAGTATCTAACAGTAACGGACTTCCTTTGTTCTTATTTAATCAGAGTGAGAGGAAAATACTTACTCTTGACTCCGGGTTTTACTTCTCTAAACGTCTGCTTTTTACATCGGACAGTAAAGACATTTGTTACTTGCAACGGACGGTAGTTCAGTGGTCGGTATGTGATGTTATATCTTATTTGTATTGAAACTTCACGTGACCCTTTTTTCCTTTATTTTAATGATCATTTTATTCACTATCAGTTCATAGTTTTTCTTTTGTATTGCCGTTACGATTACCGTCACGTAGTTTACTAAGTAGTTTACCCCTTCGTTTCCTTAGTGCATCTGTTCGTCTTATTTTAGGTGTTTGTAGATAGAGAGGTGACAAATTACTTTGTCACCGTTAAATCAAAGTCGTTTTGTTGTGGGTGGTAATACAATTACAACACCTAAATATTACACAACTAAAATGGACTGAGACTAAATATTTAAACCAAACCAAATAACAGTATACTCCCAGTGTTATTAATACTCAAAACGGACGACGATTCAGTGAAGTCAGCACAGGTTGAGACACGCTGGGGTATCTGTCGTCGGGTGGTCCGAGGGGGCAGGGACCCTAAGAGGTCCGTTCTTGTGACCTCACCCAACGGTAAAGGAAGAGGTTACGTACTTTCACTTTTCACTTTCACTTCAGTGAGTCAGCACGGACTGAGAACCGCTGGGGTACCTGACGTCGGATGGTCCGAGGAGGTAGGTACCCTAAAAGGTCCGTTCTCGCGACCTCACCCCACGATAACGGAACAGAATACGTATACAAAATTTTAATAGAATATTATTTTTATTACATTCAGTTGTGAAGCCCAGAAGTCCTAAGAAGGAGAAATGAGTTAAAACTTTTTGTTACGACTGTACCGTTTTTCTTGACATTTCGACTTCATTTTTTGTTGACCCAAGTTTCAGTTGTAAATTTAGAGAGACTTGGAGTTAAAGAGTAGACACTTTGACCTTATTTTAATTTGGTGGTAAGACTGTCTCAAAAACCAAACAATGGATCTAACTATACACTGTACATTATCCTCAAACTATTTATCTACTAAAAAGCAGTTATTTTTGGATAGTTTTAAAGAGTGATATGTCAACAAATATCAAGTTTAAACTTTTAATGAAAACTGTCTACTTGATCCCTCGTTTCCATTAGTTAGACAATTATTTTCTTACTAAATCAGTCATACGTGTAATACTAAGACAAATATTTCATTATTATTAATATATTTGGTTTATCTGGACTCAAACTAGGGACCCAACACTTCTAGGGGACCTCTTCCTTTACCGTTGGGTGAGGTCATAAGAACGGACCTCTTAGGGGTACAAGTGTTCCCAGTCTGTACTGACTCGTTGATTGTATGTGTGTGTATACATAGTTTATATATATTTAACGGTTTATGTGTGTTCACCGGTACATAATTTTATAAACACCACCCCGACTTCGAATTATAGTGGTAATATCTTAGTTGAAGACTCTATGTTTTTATTGAGACTTCACTATAAAATTTTTTGTAAAAATACTAATATTAAAATTTATATTTTCAATCTGTCTAACAATTTCAAAATATAATGTCGAGTCCTTGTTAGTAACGAATCGTGGTAGTCGATAATCTAACAAGATATCGGATGTCAACACAATAACCTCTCTATGGAGTAAATTTTTTTGTAGTAAGTGAAAAAAACACGTTTCGTCTTTTACGAAAAGTCATTGTACAAAAGACCTCCTTTAAACATGGATCCTAAGTACCACACCAATTCAAACTTTTTAGGAATTAGAAATGTAGCAACCGTTTGATATGGTCAGTAACATTGATCGGAAAACGAATGTAAAAAAACTTAGGTGCTTGAGTCTTGGTATTCTTTCATAGAATAATTTCGTAAGAATGTTTCAGATACCAAAACTTTAAACTTCGATCATGTCCTATACAAAACTCATCGTTTAGAAAGAGATTATAATAAAACAAGTACTTACAATAGAAGTAGTATTTACATCCCATATACGAAAATCTTTAAAATAGGTATACCTTAAATATACACCATTACAACTTAATAAAATTAAGTAGAAGTGTTCCATGTTTCTTTAGGGTTTATCTCTGGAAAAAACCTTTTTTTTTTTTCCTGGATTTTACCTAAATTTATACTTTTCAATTTATGATAGAATTTTCTACCTAAAATAAATTACAGTACTTAGGGTTAAGTGTTTTGTTGAGATAAGTCTAATCGTAATACCATACAATTGTTATAGATGAAAAGATAGATTTCAATGGTGAAACCGTATAGACTTGTAAACAATCATGTTGTAAGCACAAAAAAAACAATCGAGAGAACGATTACAGAGACAAATTTATCAGGTGTTAGGAAATAGACCTTAAATTTATAGGTTTCGAGACTCTTCACTTTTATAAAAGTATTGAGTAAACCGACGTTTTAAACGGACTAGACTACACTTCGAAACATCTTTATAAGTATGTGTAGAATGATCCGTCATCGTACAAAGTAATAAAAGAAAGGGGGTAAAAGTGGGAGACCTTCTCCACTATTTATGCCACGTACATTACTTAATGGAAGGAGTTTAGCATTATAAAGACTTAAGGTATTCTTTAAACCCTGTTCCCTAATGTCTAGGTATAAGTATTATTGAGAGTTAGAAATTCATAAATTTTCAAGAATTATTAACTCCCCGTAAAAACCATATATTTTAAGTATTTAAATGTTTGTAATTAATGACATAGTAAACTAAGAGTCTTACGTAAATACGAAGTTAACTGTTTGAGACTTTTTCCGTGTACTCACCTGAAAATAAGATTTCTGAAAGATCTTGTAAATATAATTTTCCTAACATTATCAAGGTATTTATGTATATAATATTTAAAGTAGTATTATAAAATAAAGATCTAACGAAGAAATTCTATATATTATGTATTTGTAATATTAGTGAATATAAACTTTGACTTATAAGTCTGATTATAATTAGACTTATTGTATAAAACAAACACAATGACTACGATGTAATACCTTAGTCCATAAAACTGAAAGTTTTTGGTTCCAATTCAGTCTTTGATTTCGGTGTATCATTTAAAACCGACTTATAAAACTTTGGACCAAACTTTGGTCCAGAATCACCTAGGATTTAATATTTACAAATATATAAAAGATTAAAAAGAGGTTCATGTAATAATGTATATATAAAACTGGGTATTTTAAATTATCTTTTTCTTGTGACATTATGACCAACTAATGAAAAGTCTTTAGTTTAACACCTTGAGATAAGAAGTCATATCAAAAATTCGTATTTAAATGACTTTTCGTTTTTTAAAATTTGTTTTCGTCTTTTACTTTGATGGAGACCACCTCTCCCTCTCTTCCCCTATCATATACACACTCACTCTCATCCCTAGGTACCTCTTCATCGAAGGATGTCACATTTCGTTGCGTCTTCTGGGTCCATACTAAGAACCCACCCCTTCTAGGGACCTCTTCCTTTACCGTTGGGTGATGACGTAAGAACGGACCTCTTAGGGTACGTGTCTCCTCGGACCGTCCGATATCAGGTACCGTAGTGTTCTCAGCCTGTACTGAATTTCGCTGATTTGGTGGTGGTGGTGGTGTCACATTTCTGGTACCCGAAACACAGGTATGTTAGATATGAGTTTTAAGTGAAGGCGTAAAAAGATCGACTTACTAGAACCCCTTCAATGGATAAAAGGTCTGTCAACCACAGAAGTAAATATTTTGTCTCCGTTCTTTTCGATGGAAAGTCGTAACAACTATTATAATTTGTTCCATTAAATACATAATTATCTATGTGTTGTACCCGAAAGGTCGACCACGAGAACCATTTCTTGGGTGGACGGGTACGTTCATCTGGATTCTCTGTGCGTAAGCTAGGGACCCACCCCTCCTAGGGGACCTCCCCCCGTCCGTTGGACCTCTTAGGGTGCCTGTCTCCTCTGACCGTCCGGGTGTCCCGGTGTGTCTCAGCCTGTGCTGACTTCGTTGACTTGTATGTGTGCGTTTATGTATTGTATCTCGGATAGTGGAGCATTTGTCAGGCATTGTAGACCCCTTTATTAAGGAATTCCCTTTTGTAAAACTTCTCCGGTTTACATTCTACACTAAGTTGTGTGACGGAAATGATTCGTTTGACTTTCTGATGGACCTACTAAAAAGACGGAACACGAACGATGACACGAGTAGGTGTATCACTCTTAAGAGACCTCCGGTCTCTACAGTCTCGAGGAATCTACTTTGCACAACATTGTTTCTTTTCACTATAAGTCTTGTCAAGAAAGTCGGTGTAACGTTTACGCGGCGTGTCCTTCCGAAATTAAAGTGGTAGGAGGAGAGTCTAAAAGAGGACTCTAAAAACCGACTCTGTCGAGCACCTCGGACGAGGAAAGACAGAAGGAGTCTCTCGGTACTCTTAACTTGGTCTCGTCGGCGTATGGTCGAGAAAGGGATGTACGTCCTTTTAGGACTCTGAAGAGTAGTGTGGTTAGTAGAGAGATCTTTTTACCTTTTCACCCCTCGAGAAACGTCCGTCACCCGACTTTAAGTAGGGGTAAGGTGTATTTCAAGTAAAAGAACGGAAACTTCAAGTTAGAGACTGGGTGTCAAACCCTCTTGACCCTTACAAAGATAATAGCAATAGTTGTCGGTACAACAATGAATGTGATATGATCTACAAGAGCAGAACTTTACCCCGTTTACGTTACACTCTTTGTTAGTAAATTTCATTTTACGGAAAATACGACCAGTAGATTGTGTTTCGAATCCATTTACTAAATTGATAGTGAAAGTCCTTAAGTGGTTTTTTTTTTTTTAGAGTAACCCCAATTAAAGTCATCAAAATACCGTTCTCAACAGTAATACAGAATAAATAAATAAATAAATGACAAAACGATGTTAACACAGAAGAAAACTTTAAAAGTGAAAAAAACTTCTTACAATCTATGTAAAGTATTCAGGATCCTCTTTTAATCTTGTGAAATTTCTCGACCTTTGGACGACAAACGTCTACGGTTATTTCTCGTTGGTTTTTGTTCGGTTGTTTTTCGTCTTTTCTCTTTGTGTTACAAATGTCACCCTAGAAGGGTGAAGGGAACACCGAGTTTACCATTTCTTAGTCGGGTGTTACGTCCTCTGGGTCCAAGTCAGAGACTCAGTCCTTCCAAGGGACCTCTTCCCTTACCAGTGGGTGAGGTCATAAGAACGGACCTCTTAAGGTATCTGACTCCTCGGACCGTACGATGGTAGTTACCCCAGTGTTTCTCAGTCTGTGTATACTCGTGATTGTGTGCGTGTGTGTGTTACCTAACGAATTTTCTTGACACCGACCACTTTGTCGTCCCGAACCTAATGAGAAAGAAAAGGACAGGAGAGTCACACGGGTGTTCGACAAGTTGAAGTCGTCTAATAATAAACGCAGATGAAATAACTTCTTCGTCTCTAGTCCGTTGGGCCCGAAGGAAGTGTAGGACGGGAAGTGGCACTTAATGAAACCTAGAGAGTTCTCTTTCCCCAAATGAAAGGTAGGTCCCTTCTGAGGAGTGGGTGTGGGTTAGAGTAGGAGAGGGTAGAAGAGATCCCGAAACAAGAGGTAGTCACTTCAGGGTGGTTAGTGAAAACGACGAACTGAAGAGGAGTTGGTTATTTGAACAAGATAAAAGGGGTAGGGACAGGATTACAGGGTGGACGAAAAGAAGTAATGGTTGGGAAGTGAAAGTTTGGACCCAAACGAGGAAGGTGAGAGGACTCTACCAAGAGGGTTTCCCGAGCCACCGAAGGTTTAGGTGACCGGAAAGGACAAAAGAATGGGACAGAACTATAGTCGTTGTAGACTGTGCGAACTGGTAGATGAAAGACGACTTTAAGACAAGGAACTCCAGAACCTGAGGAAGTAGACTGGAAAGTGGAGTGAAGGGTCCGAAAAGGAAGAGAAGACGAGTAATTTACTTAACGGTGGTTCCCAGAAAGTACTGGGAGTAAATAGAATGAGAAAACACGAGAGAAAACCTCTCGAATAGAGTTGAGAAAGTGGAAAACCTTTTACTAAAGTTTTCGATACGAAAGTTACGACTGGAGAGGACAAAGTCGTGGACTTAAGGGTTAACAGACGTTGTCTGGAGATGTGAGGTTTTGTTAAATTTAAAATTTTAGTTTCGAATTCCTTAGTAGGGTAGAGACTTTGAACGAGTGGAGTCAATTACGTAAAGGTCGGTAGTCCTCGTAAACGTTCGTATAAGTTGAGGAAAAGAGAGTAAAGGAGGTACTTGAATTAGTCACCCCCCCAACCCCCCCCACCCCCTTTTCAGAATCCTTAGTTTGACCCAGCTCAACTTAAAGAGAAGAAGGTGTAACTTGACACTGGACTCCGATTGTCGAATTAGAGGGACTCAAAGAAGTAGACTTAATTAGTTCTTAGACATAAATAGGTTGGATGTGTAACGTGGGGACCTCCTCCTTCTAGGGGACCTCCTCCCGTGTCGTTGTATGAGGTCATAAGAATGGACCCTTTAGGATACTTGTCTCCTCGGACCCTCCTGTAACAGGTACCCCAGTGTTTCTCAGTCTATGTTGATTTCACTGAATCGTACGTGTGGAACGTGGTTAGTTTACTCTACAAAATGTTTGGTGGAACTTGTACGGAGTGAATATTGTCCGTACGTTTATCAAAAAGAAGTAAAACAAAAATATCAAAAGGAAGGTTTATAGCAAAGAAGAGACTCGTGAAAGTAAGAGTTACAGTGACTGGACCAGTGGTGGAATCACAACTCACCGTAGTGAAAGGGTCTAGGAATGTTGAAATACTTTTTATAAAAGAACGAGTTTGTTGGAGGGTCAGAGGAAAGGTAGGAGGAAGAGTGATGGTGATACCAAGAAAGATCTATGGTTCCATTAAAACACTACTGTGTGCCAAATGTCTTATCTAAGTTAAGTCAAGTCAAATTAGGGAGGCTGAGAAACGTTGGGATACTTGGTCGCGCGGTCCGGAGGGACAGGTAGTGGTTGAGGGTCTCAAGTGGGTTTGAGTACAGGTAACTCAACCACTACGGTAGGTCGGTAGAGTAGGAGACAGTAGGGGAAGAGGAGGACGGGGGTTAGGGAGGGTCGTAGTCCCAGAAAAGTTACTCAGACGAGAAGCGTAGTCCACCAGTTTCATGACCTCAAAGTTGAAGTTGTAGGCAGGAAGGTTACTTGTGGTTCCTGACTAGAGGAAATCCTACCTGACCAACCTAGAGGAACTCCAGACTCCCTGAGAGTTCTCAGAAGAGGTTGTGATGTCCAGTTTTCGTAGTTAAGAAGTCACGAGTCGAAAGAAATATCAGGTTGAGAGTGTAGGTACGTACTTATGACCTTTTTGGTACCGGAACTGATCCGACTGGAAACAACTGTTTCATTACAGAGACGAAAAATTATACGATAGATCCAACCAGTATTGAAAGGAAGGTTTCTCATTTACAGAAAATTAAAGTACCGACGTTAGTGGTAGACGTCACTAAGACCTCGGGTCTTTTTATCAGTCGGTGACAACGGTGACAAAGGAATAGATAAACGGTACTTCACTACCCTGGTCTACGGTACTAGAAGCAAAAGACTTACAACTCTAAATTCGGTTCAAAAAGTGAGAGGAGAATGTGAAAGAAGTTCTCCGAAAAATCAAGGAGAAGTGAAAGACGGTATTCCCACCACAGTAGACGTATAGATTCCAATAACTATAAAGAGGACGGTTTGAACTAAGGTCGAACACGAAGAAGGTCGGGTCGCAAAGAGTACTACATGAGACGTATCTTCAATATATTCGTCCCACTGTTATATGTCGGAACTGTATGAGGAAAAGGATAAACCTTGGTCAGACAAAAAGGTACAAGTCTAGATTGACGACGAAGGACTGGACGTATGTCTAAAAGAGTTCTCCGTCCAGTTGACCAGACCATAAGGATAGGGAACTTCTTAAAAGGTGTCAAATAATACTAAGTGTGTCAGTTTCCGAAACCGTATCAGTTATTTCGTCTTTATCTACAAAAAGACCTTGAGAGAACGAAAGAGGTACTAGGTCGCCTACAACCGTTAAACTAGAGACGAAGGAGACGGAAAAGACTTTGGTGGAACTTGTAGACCTACAAGTGTCAAGTACATAACGATTTCGGACCGAACCTCTTAAAACTCGTAATGAAATGATCGTACACTCTACTCACGTTAACACGCCATCAAACTCGTAAGAAACCGTAACGGAAAGAATCCCTAACCTTACTTTTGACTTGAAAACGTCAGGACACCGGTGACGACTCACAAGGTTTAAACGACCGTATAACTCACGTCGTGAAAGTGTCGTAGTAGAAAGTCCTAAACTTTATCGAGGTGACCTTAAGGTAGTGGAGGTGATCGAAACAAGTATCACTACGAAAGATTCCGGGTGAACTGAAGTGTAAGGTCCTGCAGCCTGAGATCCACTCACTTCGAGAAAAAACATGCTAAGAAGACACATAAGAACGGTGGAGAAGAAGTATAGAAGACGAAGACAATCCAGGTATGGTAAAGACAGGAATAGTTCGGGTAGAAGTGTACTTTACAAGGGAACCATAGAGGCTGAAAGAACTTCTCTAGAGATCAGAAAGGGTAAGACAACAAAAGGAGATAAAGAAACGTAACTAGCGACTCCTTCGGAAAGAATAGAGAAGAACGATAAGAAACCTTGAGACGTAAGTCTACGAATATAGAAAGGAAAAGAGGAAACGAAAAACGAAGAGAAGAAAAGTGTCGATAAACATTCCGGAGGAGTCTGTCGGTAAAACGGAAAAACGTAAAGAAAAAGAACCCCTACCAGAACTAGAGACAGAGGATATGTCACAGTGTTTGGAGGTAGGTATCAAGTAGTCCGTGAGACAGATAGTCTAGATCAGGGAAATTAGATAAAGAGTGAACGTGACATATTAGTATTCCCTAAACTAAATCTAGTATGGACTTACCAGATGACCAAAAGGGATGAAAGAAGTTAAATTAAGACTTAAACCGTTATTCCGTAAGTACTAGACTCGGTGTCAGTCGAGGACCAGAACAAAAACGACTGACATATCTCGAAGAGGTAAAAACCGACGTTTCTTATATTAGTTAGACTAAAGTCGCAACCGGTAGACCACTACAGGTACACATTTCAGAGTCGACGAGGCACCACGTCCTCACTGGCTCTCCTCAATGGGGTGTACGTTCCAGTCCTCGTCACCGCCTCTCCTCAATGGGGTATAGGTTCCATTCCTCGTCGCCGAGACGAAACGACCTCGTCGTCACTTCTCTATGGGGTGTAGGTTCCAATCTCTTTGGGTTCATTCTACCATCAGTGACTCTCTCCCGTAGTCTTCCGTCTGTCTGACTTTGGTGTTAGTGTCTGTTGATCGGCTAGACTAGTGTGCCTGGTGTCGGAACAGATTGAGTTACTTCGATTTGGTACGGCACACCCCGGTGGGTTCTGCCCGCCCAGTACCACCTCTCCAGACTGTCTTACACCAGATGACCTCTTCCCTTATCGTTTGGTGAAGTCATAAGAACGGAGCTCTTGAGGTACCTGTCATCCTTTTCCGTCTTTCTACCCTGTGACTTTCTCCTTGAGGAGTCCAACCATCCACGGGTTATACGATGACCTCTAGTCACCTCTTTATTGAGGTCTTTCTTACTTCCCTACCTCGGTTTCATTTTTGTTATGGGTCAATACCTACACTGACCACTATCTTCGTTCCAGACTACGATATTTCTCGTTATAACGTATCCTTGGACCTTATAATCCAGGTACTTACTTCCGTTTAACCTTCACCAGGTTATCCTCTACCGTCCTCACTTGTGACTGTAAGATCCCTAGTCGTTTGATTTTACCTAACCTTTCCCCCCTTAAATTGAGTCTACTGGTACTATAGATGATGACACCCCTCCTTAGGGAATCTTCTTTACCTCATCGGTAATATCAGTTACTCTCAGGCTTTACGGCATGAACCTACGTTAGAGTTTTTACTGTCTTACTAGAGACAAACAAAGGTTCCGTTTGGTAAGTTATAGTGCCATTAGGTTCAGATACGGGGTTGGTCGTTGTGGCTTCGACTTCAACTGACCAAGATACTTCTGGATGTTCTGGAAAATCTTGATTGTGGGTGTTTTCTACAGGAAAAGTAATAGCCCCTGACCTTACGTTTACATCCTTCAGTTCTTTGTGGACCTCATTGTCCGTCTAAACCGAAACTTCATGCCTTACTTCGTCCCGTTTCCGATTATCTCAAAGCGGTTCTCTTGTGTGACCAGTATCGTTTGTCTTATCTAATCTTTGAGGTTTAAAACCATAAACTCAATGAAGTTTTTGTCCAGGAAAAGTCGGAAGATTTTAGTCATGATGTAGACGTCGGGGACTCGGGAGACGGAATCGGTGTGACCTGAGAATTAACCTGTAGGAAAGAAGGAGGTAGAGGAATGGAAGTGAGTGAGGTACCAGAAACAGTCAATCGTACAGGATCCTGGGTCAATCCGGTATCTTAGCACGTTGGACAACAGACGAAACCACTTTACCAGGACTCTCCTTTGGTGTTCCTCCATTGGAAATAAATTGTGTCTTTAATACCAGGTCTTTGTATTAAAACCTTCATAATTGAGTAGATCAAGATTCCTGGGACACTCAATCCATGATAACTTTAGGACTAAGTTTCCTAATTCTTTGGTTCCGTATTTTTTTTTAGACAAGCCTGAAGGGACCGACAGGTCACCAACTCTAAAACAGAAAGTTACATTTCCCACAGTCAAACTAGGGACCAGTCCTTTGATTCTAGGGTGTACGGAGAACCGGTTTTTTGTTTTGTATTTTGTCTTCGTTACCACATGTTTAAGTTATTTCTGAGATTTTTAACAGGTGTAGTTTTTTTTAGAATTTTTTTTTTTATGAATACTCGGGTTCCAGTTTCTTGATTATTTATCGTCTCGGTTCGAAGGTTATGTCTACCGGGGTCTTTCAACTCAGACACGAGAGAAGAAAGAAAAAATTTTTATTAATTCATTAATTAAAAGAAAAACCGACACGACCCAGAAACAACGACCTAAGTCCGAAAGAGATTAACAGTAATTGGACCCCCCAAAGAGAGATCAAGACCACGCGTCAGTAGAGTAACGTTGCCGAAGACAACAAAGTCTCGTGTCCCGAGACCCCGTACTCAACACCGTGTGTGCGAGTCAACGAGGTGTCGTACGTCTTAGAAAGACCTGGTCCCTAGCTTGGGTGTAAGAGTCGTTACCGTCCATCTAATAATGGATGACATGGTAGTTCCTTCAGGTTCTCAGACGGGAGAATTTATTAGTGGTACGACAGAGGATTTGTAAACGACCCCGTCACGGTTCCAGTCGTTAAGGTCGATTCCAATAGTCAGGTTCACTTCGATCTGTGGTTGTCTGTCATGGTCGTACATTACGGTCTGTCCAGTCCTTACTTTACGTAACTACACACTCCTCCAAGTTCCGACTGTCAGCAATCTACTCGTCTAGTCCTTACTACAACTCGTTTCAAGTCTCTGAGTCCTGACGATAATTACGTCACAACTGGCACTGGAGACGACACCCAGTCTTGACGTTCGACCCTAGTCAAGTCCTGAGAGTGTGTCGTTCAGGTAGAACAATTGTGTAACACACAGGGACAGGGGGTACTCTCTACTTGGAGGTCTCTCTTTCTTTGTACGAAAGGAATGGAACCAGTGGAGGTAATCATAGACTGTCTTGTGGAAATAAATTAGATACTTGTAAATAGTTCACACGTATACACAATGCCCCAAAGGACCACCGAGTCTGACATTTCTTAGACAGACGTCACGTCCTAGTTTTGGGCCCAAACTAGGGACCCAACTCTTCTTCGAGACCTCTTCCTTTACCGTTGGGTGAGGTCATAAGACGGACTTCTTGGGGTACCCGTCTCCTTATACCGTCTGATGTTAGGTGTCCCAGTGTTTCAACCTGTGTTGACTCGTTGATTCGTGGGTATACACAATACTTGTAACATGACAAATCCTGGTAAAGTACCAAGGAAGGAGTCACAAGAAAACCATGAAAAAAGAGATTAAATTAGATACTTAACGTAAATATGTTCTGTAGACTAACGAGTCTCAAGAGAGGTACAAAAAGTGTCTTCGATATGTTTAGCGGAGTTTTGACGTCCCGACAGACCTTTACTTAATCCCGACTCTGAATTTCTTTCCTGAGACCCCTCAAAATTAATCTTGACGTTTTCGTAGTACGTCTAAGCAACGGTAAACCGCTTAGTTTCAACTAGGGTTATTTTAACGATGTGAACCGAGTTAATGTTCGCATCACAGAATAGGAAGAGACCTAAGGGGATCACAGAACGTGTCTAAGATTTATATCATCCAATCGATATATAAGGTCAACCATTCTTTACAATCACTTTTAAAGTATGGACTAGTGAAAAAGAACAACAGAAGTTTCGAATTTCGATAAAAGGAATCCCCTTTCAACCGACGATGTTATATCTTTCCAGACCCAATAAACAGTGTCCAGAGGTCGAGATCTTAAATTATTATCGTCTTTTTTTCAAACTCTATTTACGGAGATAAAATGTTCCAATGTGTTTCATTTCAAGTAGGACAAGTAATAACTGGTCGTTGGATCTGTAAGTTACAAAACGAAGATGAATCCTATTTTTCAAAAATAACGGGAAAGGGATTTAGTACAATGATATTCCTAAAACTTCAATGACCCGGATAAGAAGTTGGAAGTCCGTCTTGATATAATTCTTTAAAAGGACTCGTAGACTCTTAATCACCACAAGAATCTATGGAAGTCTCGTCTAATGTGTCGAGGGTGGTCATTGGTGAACATCACAAATTTTCGACCCATTCATGAGAACGGACCTTTTAGGGTACCTGTCTCCTCGAACCACCCGACGTCAGGTACCCCAGTGATTCTCAGCCTGTGCTAACTCGCTGAAGTGAAAGTGCATAACCTCTTCTTTTACCGTTGGGTGAGGTCACAAGAACGGATCTCTTAGGGTGCCCACCGCCTCGGACCACCCGACGGTAGATACCCCAGTGTGTCTCAGCCTGTGTTGACTTCGCTGAATCGTCGTCGTCGTTCGAACACATCAATGAAATGTCTCAGTAAAGAGAAAGAGTCCTTTTTCGTACTTTTTTAAATCCTTTACCTCAATGACTTAACATACACCCCGACAGGACCCGTAGTTTCTACGAACCTAAAGGTCCGTTCTTATGACCTCACCCAACGGTAAAGGAAAAGGTCCCCTAGAAGGGTTGAGTCCTTAACTTGGGCCCAGAGGCTGTAACATCCGTCTGCTAAAAGGCAGACTCGGTGGTCCCTTCAGGAAATACCTATATCTCCTTTTACTGAAAGTATATACCGTATAGACTTGAACCTCATGTTTATAACTCCAACTCAGGACCAAGATTGAGAATGATCGATACACCGAAAGATCCTTATATTATTGTAAATGCTCTAAGTTAAAGAAATACACCCTAGTCTTATTGGGTTGTCTCACTACAAAGTATATGACACTTTATATATTTTAAACTGACGACAATATGTTTTATATTTACGGAGTTAGGAAAAGGTAAAGATGAAATCGAAATATCTTCTCTAATAAAAAATTGAAGATAAAAATTTTCTAGATTTTGGTACGAAGAAACACCTACTCTCATACGGGTAAATCAGTATTAGGTTATAATGAGTTAATAATGTCTTTTTATTCTTTAATGTGAACACATAGAAAAAGTACTCCAACATGTAAAAAGTTCCGTCTCTAAGACAAAATAATTAGAAATATCAGAGTAATAAACCATGTTATGTGTCTCATCTAATAAATCGTTTATGAATACCCTAACTTTTTAACGGATTCAATAAATATGATGAAATTTACAATCGAGTAATGGTTTTCCCACATTAGTAATTAATGAGAATTGAGGAAAAGTCGAAGTTTACATATCTTTCTACAAAAAGAAGGACATAGTATGTATATGGTAGTATTTCTAGGAATTGTTACTTGTTATATCGTAGAATTTAGTGTCTTTGAGAAGAAATAGGAAATCCTATACGAGTAGTATACTTGACACACAAGTAGAATTTTCTCTTTTTTTTTGACCACCAATGTATCTAGTCATTCTAATTAACAATCTGTTTCTTCGTTCATTCCATAACTGTTTCTCTGTACTGACTTTCTTCGTTTCTTGTAAATTTACCGTTTATAAAATGAGGTCCCTAAACCGATTTCATAAACTTTTAGAACCTCGGTTAATACACTTGAGATCTCTGACAACTGTCCCATCGATGTCGATACACCCACGACCTTTTCTTATACAGAAAAGAAATGTGTTCGAAGGTCTTGATCAAGAGTACTTACGGATTTTATAAACAAAATATTTTAGCACAGTCCTTCCAAAAAAAAAGGGAAATGAAATTCTCTGTTGATAACAGAAGGACTCGAAGAAATGCTTATTTGAAACGAAGTGCAAATCACACAATAACCGATAAACATCGTTAAAGTATTTAAGAAAGTTCCAAAAGTCAAATCGATACACTAAATTTGGAAAACTACTTTCCGATAAAGTGGTTTTTCTCACATTTTGTCTTTAAAACAAAATGTATAAGAAAACCCAACTAGAACAGTTGGTTTTCTTGAGGAACTCAAGTGGAAGGTTCCAGACCCCCTCCCTTATGTATCTTTGTAAAAGGATTTCTAGAAACCCTGACCCGTAGAACGTATACACCGGTTTACCCGACTACCAATCTCACACCGTCTTTGGGTCTTGGGTGGTTTCTCACAAAAATCCTACCCGTACTACATAAGTACCGTGGACCCATGTATTTTGGTAAGTATGAGGTTACGTCTTTAAACACTGGTTAGTATCTGAGAAACGACGACTAGTACTTACATTGGAATAGTAAGGAGTTTCATGGAGGTCCGTGGACTGTCCTTTAGGAGAATGGTAGGGTCGATCTCTTAGGACTGTGTCAAGTGCACACATGAAACTTGTTGTCCATAAAACGTCTCCTTTCTATATAAAACACCTACTGAGAAGTATCGTTCTCCCTGGGACACTAATGTCGGATAGGAGGTTGTGGAAGTCGGGAAAAATTATGGATCTATGTAAAATTATGGATAACGTTTGGTCTCTTTATTCGGTCTCAATTTGGTACGCTAACCTTTAATTAAACCTTAGGTATGCAGTGAAAACTTTCCTACAGTACAATTTATTCCCGGAAGTTCCACCACGTCACCATTTCTTAGGGTGGACGGTACGTCCTCTACTCCAAACTAGGTACCCAGTCCTTATAGGGGACCTCTTCCCTTACCGTTAAGTGAGGTCATAAGAACAGACCTTTTATGGTACCCGTCTCCTCGGAGTGTCCGATGACAGGTTCCCTAGTGTTTCTCAGCCTGTATCGACTCACTAACTCGTGTGTGTATGTGTGCAATTCAACTTACGGAAAGAAACATCCTCTTTGATATACTTTATTCTGAAGATAGTTTCGCAAACAAAATCGGTACAAGATTAAAGGAGACCCTTAATAAGAGAGTCGTGGTCAACTTAACTCGACTTTAGTGTAGTTATTAATTTTATTAACTAGTACCATCCTCAACATTCTTTTGTTGAAATTTAAAGACGTTGTGAATACACTTAAAGTCCGATAACGTGAACAACTCTTTACCAATACAATTCGGACTGTTCCTGTCTCCCTATTAAAAAATCTAAACCTTCCTAAGAAAGAGGAATTCCCAACCTCTTAAAAGTGCTACTCTTTTAAGGACTTCGTCTTTTTTATCTTCATTGGAGATCCATCCATCCTCTTTTCTCAAGATAGAGGTAAGACCGATCTACCATTTTTTTTTTTTTTTTTTTTTTTTTAAGGTCCACAGTTTTTATCCAGGATGATCGACCCTAATTGTCTTCGGAAAAGGGACACCTACGTACTTCCTCCGATTCCTACTCACCTGACCGTGAAGTATCACTACCTGTTCACTTTAAGAGATTTGATGAAACATCCGATCTAAAAGATTCAAAAAAAAAATGAAATTCACAAGTGAAAGATGCATTACCGAGTCTGAAAATCCTTTTAAAACAAACTGTCAATGTCTAAACAATCTGGACAATTTCTACTATTTCTCATCCTTTCCCACTCTTAAAACTTCTACTACGAGGTTCCGAAAATGTGATCCTACCATTGTTTTTTGTTTATAGTCATTCTCTGAAGGTTCTCCCTTGTCTCCTTGAATTACTGGGTGACGTTATTACGAGACATGGTTGGGAGTCACTCAAAATGGTCAAATTCCTTTCTCTAAAATGGATCGTCCATGCTAACCTCGTAAATCGGGACAACACTTACTCTACAAAGGTATTTGATTACTCCAAAGCGTCTGTATTGACTTTTAACCCCCTGCTCGACCCCCGTAGGTTCGTAGAAACGTAAACTCATTCGGAATTGAATTCCGATTTACATCTGTAAATCCTTTTTCTTCAATCTTTTCAGATGGTATTATGACCTGACGTACAACGGTTTCCCGTCTATAAACGACGATTCCTTTTCCGGTAACATTACCCTTCTCCTCTCTCGACAATCTTTTTTGTGACTCCCTGATTGGTTATGTCTCTAGTACCCCAGTCCCCCGGACCGGGAAAGTCGTTCTGAAGGTTCCTACGACAGTCATCTCTTCCCACCGACCGTATACCAGTCAGTCAAGTTAGTGAGTCATCACAGGCTGAGAAACGCTGGGGTACCTGACGTCGTGTGACCCGAAGGGACGGGTAGTAGTTGAGGGTCTCGAATGAGTCTGAGTACAGGTAGCTCAGTCACTACGGTAGGTTGGTAGAGTAGGAGACAGCAGGGGAAGAGGGCGGAAGTTAGAAAGGGTAGTAGTTCCCATTTACATACTCAACCGACAAGCGTAGTCCACCGGTTTTATAACCTCAAAGTCGAAATCGTAGTCAGGAAGGTTACTTATAAGTCCTGACTAAAGGAAATCCTAACTGACCAACCTAGAGGAACGACAGGTTCTCTGAGAGTTCTCAGAAGAGGTTGTGGTGTGAAGTTTTCGTAGTTTTTTTCGAAAGAAATATCAGGTTGAGAGTGTAGGTATGTACTGATGACCTTTTTGGTATTGAAACTGATCTGTCTGTAAACAACCGTTTCATTACAGAGACGAAACATAATACGACAGATCCAACCAGTATCGAGAAGAAGGTTCCTCGTTCTCAGAAAATTAAAGTACCGACGTCAGTGGTAGACTTCACTAAAACCTCGGGGGTTTTTATTTCAGACAGTGACAAAGGTAACAAAAGGGTAGATAAACGATACTTCACTACCCTGGTCTACGGTACTAGAATTATTACCATCCTTGGAGATTCTAACGGGGGATACTTGGGGTGAAGGACCATAAGTATGGAAACATATCAAGGGAGAATATAATGTGGTTTTATCCGAAACACTGGTTATCGTAAGACATTTTTCACTACCGTACAGGGAAGACTCTAATTGAATATTTTTCTAAAGTCCCTGAAGGAACCAACAGGACACCGATTCTGAAGTACGAGGGTTAGGTCCCCAGGGTATAAACTGGGGACCAGTCCCTCGATCTAGAACGTACGATGTTGATTCTGAACCATGTCGGTTTATTTATTTTAATTTTTGTTAAAAAAAATTCAGACGAAAGTAGAACCCTCTAATAGATAGGTAGATAAGTATGTGGATGGAAAGATAGATAGAAATAAGTACATAGTGAAAGAGACCTTCTTCAGTGTAGTACTCATCGGGTTGTCTTTCCGGTCACACCATACCTTTATTTCGATGGACAGTTGTTAGTACTTACCCGAACTTTCGTTTAAGGAGTCGGGGTCAATTCTGAAGTCTCTGACTTCGGAATTGGTAATAGTCTGACGTTGGAGTACGTTTTCGAACTCGGTCTTGTTGGGTCGATTGAGTTAGGTCTAAGGACTGGGAGTCTTGATACACTCTATTACGACAAACGACAAAATTCACGATTTAAACTCCTACTTAACAGTGTGTGACTATCTATTATTCCGTGTCTTCACACCTCGGTTCTTTAGGTTCTCCTTACGTTCATCTCTCTCTGAATATCGAATGGTTTTAGGGTCGAGTAAAAGTCGTGTAGACGATTACAGTCCCTGAAAACCAACCTGTGACCAACTCTCTACGTACGTACGACGCACGATTCAGCGAAGTCGCCACAGACTGAGAAACGCTGAAACACCCGACATCGGATGGTCCGAGGAGACGGATACCCTAAGAGGTCCGTTCTTATGACCTCACTTAACGGTACGGGAGGAGGTCCCCTAGAAGGGATGGGTCCCTGACTTGGGACAGAGAATACAGAGGACGTAACCGTTCACCTAGGAAGTGGTGATTATCGTGGACACTTCGGGTCAACTCTCTATTCTACCATCTAATCAAACAGGAGAAGGTTAGAAGGTTGTCTCATCCCTTCTTTTACGGACCACACCTATTATCTTTGAGTTAAATTATCTTCGAAACCCCTTAGATAAGTTCTCACCTTCCCTAATGGTCGGTTGTACGTCCTCAACATCTGATCACCACTTTGAACGAAGAACGTTTGTAAGGTGAAGTTTTCCATTTCCTTTTACTGGTAAGTTCTGTTCTTCCTCGAGTTGAACAAAAAGTGGTCGTCTCATTCTCTAGTGTACCCCGTCCCCTGGACTTTCGATCCGTAATTACCATTGGAAGAGGTTTGTTAGAAAGACTAAAGACCCCTTGTCTTCTCGTTTCTTCAGGTACTTGTCGAAGTTTAGTCTTTCTTTGTATGGGTCCCTTTCCCCTGAAATTTTAGAATTGAGATTCTTCAGTAAGAGAATGAACTAATTGGTTTTAAAGATTTCCAGTCTAAAGAAACACTCACCCATTTGGTTTGTCGTTTATCCCACTGTACAGAACGAGACCCTTTAGATTGGCCGACTTCTCTTGTGAAACATCTTCTTTCTTTCAGATGCGGTCGTCTTCGTGTGTCGTACGGGATTATTTATTCCCCGTCCTATCGATCACCAACCCAGGACTCTCTAGGTCACCTACGTTCCTTTATCTTGACTACCAGGACCACCATTCCAGCTGACTCTAGAGTTATTTTCTGTGAACAAATCCTTAAAAAGGGTCTACTCGTCTTAGAAAGACTCGGGAAAAGAGAATCCCTACCACTATTTTCACACTCTCCATCCTCGAAGGGATGAAGAACACCGAGTCACCGTTTCTTAGACGGACGGTTACGTTCTCTAGGGTGTAAGGCGTCTCGTTGATTGGACTTGCGGTGGTGATAACTCGGACTCGAGATCTCGGGTCCCCGACGTTGATGACTCGGGTGTACTGTGTTGATGGCTTTGGGGGTGTGGGATCTCGGGGGCGAGGTGTTCTCTTCGGTGACAATCCTCTTCGGGCCGAGTGACGTCGATCTCTTACAGGTACGTCGTCACCTGTGGGTCGTGTCGGTTTTGATCTGTGTATTTATTATTTTAATAAAAATTTTCTCACTCTCCACATGTCATTGAGGGGGTGTATGTTTTGGTATTTAAAAACTTGAAAGCTTCTACGTTCATGCGAAAGCGCACAGATTAGTGTATTTAATCAAGTGTACAGATTTTATGTAACAGTGTACGTACGTAGGAAATGTTCACCACCGGGAAAACACATGAAATGACATGTCATGACACATCTCATGTCATTATGTCATCGAAATAAAGTTCGGGTCCTACAGGTTTCCGTTCATATTTTCGTCGTCTCTACATCGACCGTGATGACATGAAAAGTCCCATCATGTGATATTCTAACCACCGAATCGCCATTTCTTAACAAGGGGAGACGTTTCACCCTCTGTACCCAAGTTAGAGATCCAGCTCTTTTGGGGAACCTCTTCCTTTACCGTTGAGTGAGGTCATAACAACGGACCCTTTAGGGTACCTGGAACGTCCGACGTCCGGTACCCCAGTGTTTTCTCAGTCTGGATTGAATCATTGTCTAAAAGTGAAAAGTAACGTTCTAATTTTTACAAAAGAAATAAAAAACACAAACAAAAAATACATGATTTGATGGCGTGTTAACGTGAGTAGAGTGTTCGATCATTTCATTACGAGTTTTGAGAGGTTCGGTCCGAAGTCGTTATGCACTTGGCACTTGAAGGTCTACAAGTTTGACCAAAATTTTTTCCGTCTCCTTGGTCTTTAGTTTAACGGTTGTAGACGACCTAGTACCTTTTCCGTTCTCTCAATTTTTTTTTTTGTGTAGATACAGACGAAATAACTGATACGGTTTCGGAAACTGACACGCCTAGTGTTATTTGACGTCTTTTAAGACTCTCTCTACCGTTATGGTCTGGTGGACTGGACGGAGAACTCTTTGGATTTACGTCCAGTCCTTCGTTGTCAATCTAGACCTGTACCTTGTTGTCTGACCAAGGTTTATCCTTTTCCCCATGCAGTTCCGACATATAACAGTGGGACGAATAAATTGAATATACGTAATGTAGTGCTCTTTGAGACCCGATCTTCTTCGTGTTTACGACCACTCGTATACTTCTTTTACCTTTGGATACGGGGGAACTACCTTTACATTTAACCACGTTTGTGACTTCCTATCATACTTCAAAGAACTTTTTAAATTATCTTGATACCATGTT
This sequence comes from Capra ibex, assembly GCA_006410555.1. NCBI lineage: Eukaryota > Metazoa > Chordata > Mammalia > Artiodactyla > Bovidae > Capra > Capra ibex. The sequence goes on from SJYO01018757.1 coordinate 69,453,923, forward strand.
AGGTCGTTAAGGTAAAGACTCACGAGTGAACTTCTTTTGTTTCAGTCAATAAACTCTTTTTATGTACGTAGGTATACAAGTAACGTCGTAATAAATGTTGTCGGTTCTACACTTTCACTGCATTCGTGGGTAGTTATCTATTTACCTACTACTTCTACATTATGTATATATATATATATATATATGTGTGTGTGTGGGTATTTGAATAGTACTTCATAATGAGTCGGTAACTTTTCTTACATTAGAACGGTAAACGATGTTAGGGACCACCGAGTCTACCGTTTCGCAGACTGGCGTTACACCCTCCGGGCCCAAACTAGGGACTCAGTCCCTCTAGGAGACCTCTTCCTTTACCCTTGGGTACGGTCGTGGGAATGGACCTTTTAGGGTACCTGTCTCTTCGGACCATACAATGTCAGGTACCTGAGGGTCTCTCAGTCTGTGTTGACTCGTTGAAATGAGTGAATAAGTGAGTCTCCCATAATCCTCTTCCTTTACCGTTGGGTGAGGTCACAAGAACGGATCTCTTAGGGTCCCTGCCTCCTCGGACCACCCGACGACAGATGCCCCAACGTTTCTCAGCCTGCGTTGACTTCGCTGAATCGTCGTCGTCGTCTCCAATAATACGATTTACTTTACAGTCTGTCTCTTTCTATTGATGACATACGAAAGTGGATATACACTTTGAATTTTTTGTTTTGTTAACGTGTGTGTATTGTCTTTGTTTCAATATCTATGTCTCTCCTTTATCTAACAACGGTCTCCCCTTCTACCCGATGAGACCACCGAATCTACCATTTCTTAGATGGACGTTAGGTCCTCTAAGTCCAAGTTACGGACCCACCCCTTCTTGGGACCTCTTCCCTTACCGATGGGTGGGGTCATAAGAGCGGATCTCTTAAGGTGTCTGTCTCTTCGGACCCCCCGATGTCACGTACCCCAACGTTTCTCAGTCTGTACTGACTCGTTGATCGAGAAAGTGAAAAGTCTCCCCTTCTACCACTCCCCTCTCTTTATCTACTCCCACCAGTTCTCCATGTGTAAAAGTCAATGTTTTATTTACTTAGTCTTTTTTTATTTTTAAAATTTTTCGTTTAATTTCCTCAGTGTCCATATTTTACATACCACACTCCTTATATCAGTTAGTACATGATAGAAACATACCACCGTCTACTGTTGATCTGAATGGTACCACTAGTAAAACTTTACATGTCTTTATGACTTAGCGGCACATACATGGTCCTTGATTTATCACAATATCCAGTTAATATAAAGTTTTTGTTTGTTCGTTCGTTACAGTAGCTTTTTCTCTAGGTTAAACATCAATGGTCTCCACCCCCCACTCTTTTCCACCTTAATCTACTTCCGTTAGTCTTCCATGTTTGAAGGTCAATATTCTATTTATTCATGATCTCTACATTGCACGTACGCAAGACAGTGAAGTCGGGACAGGTTGAGACACACTGGGGTACCTGACATCGGGTGGTCCGAGGAGACAGGTACCCTAAGAGATCCGTTCTTATGACCTCACCCAACGTCACAGGAGGAGGGTCTCCTAGAAGGTCTGGGTCCCGAGCTTCGACACAGTGCAGATGAACGCAACCGTCTACCCAAGAAATGGTGATCGTGGTGGACTCGTCGGGTCTCTCCATTACATGTCGTACTGTTTATATTAATTGTGACAACATACAATCTCTACATTACCTCAACTAAACATAGTCAGTGGACGAGGGTCACTCGTTCGTCCTTACGCTGATCTCAAAAATCTTCAAACCCCCTTCAACGGTCTCATAATTGTTCCTTGAGACCTGCGAAGAGTTTAGACCACCTTAGAAACAATCGTGTCTACTATAGTATACATAGACATGTAGGGATACCTTTGAATCCGTCTCAGTATAAGTTGACCCTTGTGTGACCCCATGACGAAATATATTATATATATATATTATATAGGAAGAGATATTACAAGTTATTGGAAGCGATGAGGTTTTAAAAACTCGGTTAAATAACCGAATCACATATATGAGAAATGTTTGAATTCAGAGGATAATGTGACATAAAATGGACCAGAACCTACACATCCTGTCTCCTGCATACCCAGATCTTCTTCATACCCTTAAAATTAGTCGACTTTTTTACGAGATATTCGTAGTGTCAGTCTTTACAAACTTTTTATAGGAGGGTGAGGACCGACTCCCGCACCTCCCTGATCACCCTCGAACTACCTAAAAATAGGGATTCATGGTAGTGACGAGAAGGTATGAGCACTTTACAATATGACAGAATACGTTACTCCTTTCTAGACACGGATTTTATTTATGTTCATTAAAACGTAAATCTTTACCCATAAACGGTGTTCATCTCTCGGGTGTTCAGTGTTCATGACTCGGGTAAGTGGTGTTGGTCTCTCAGACACGTGACGTTACTTTCTTTCTAGGGAGTACTACGCTGATTCTAGGACGTACAGTGTGGATTCTGGGTTACGTCGATTTATTTATTTATAAAAAGATTTTACTTTGTAATAATTAAATTTCTAACTATAATCGTAGTAACATTACCTCTAATTCGTCTTAAACTATAGTCTTATAGACTTAAGTTCAAACCGTCTGGTGGGGTAGAAAGATGTAGAGGTAAAGAAATAGATGTTTACGAAGTACAAAAACCTCCATCCATTTCTCGAGAATATTTTGTTTGTTTTGTTTTAGTTATCGGTATTTCCCTCTCTGACTATGTAATCTGATGTAATTTTCATTCCTGAAAAATAGTCTTTTGTAGTTTTTCTTTCATTTTTTCCCTCGGTTTTGGGTCCTTTCTTGTTCGACACTACATTTATTTACCGTTTATTGTATAGGTTTTATGTAATTCTTGTGGATGGTTTAGTTATTCTTTCTATTAGGTTCTTTTTTTACCTGTACCTTAAAGTTGTCTGTGAAGTGTTCGTTTCTATAGGTTTATCGTTATTTGTGTTACCTTTATCACAAGTTAAGGTAACGATTATTAGTTTCTTTACGTTTAATCTCACTCTATCAAGATGTGTGGGTATTTTTTCCCGTTTTAATTTCTGGTTGGTATCGTTACACTATCACTTATCATTCTTTTTGTTCTTGTAAATATACGACAACTGTCCCCATATTCAACCATATTAGCTTGTTTTTTACTAAACCGTAATAGATTGTACATGTCCTCTAGGTTGGTCAGGTAAGACTTCCTCTAGTCAGGACCCTAAAGAAACCTTCCTTACTACGATTTCGACTTTGAGGTCATGAAACCGGTGGAGTATGCTTCTCAACTGACTAACCTTTTCTGAGACTACGACCCTCCCTAACCCCCGTCCTCCTTTTCCCCTGTTGTCTCCTACTCTACCGACCTACTGTAGTGACTGAACTACCTGTACTCCGACTCACTTGAGGCCCTCAACTACTACCTGTCCCTCCGGACCGCACGACGCTAAGTACCCCAGCGTTTCTCAACCTGTGCTGACTCGCTGACTTGACTTCTTCATGTAGTCCGAAGGGACCACCGAGTCACCATTTCGTAGGGAGACGATTACGTCCTCTGTGTCCAAGTTAAGGACCCAGCCCTTCCTTTACCGTTCAGTGAGGTCACAAAAACGGACCCTTTAGAGTACCTGTCTCTTCGGACCGTCCGATATCAGGTACTCCAACGTTTCCTCAACCTGTACTGAATCGCCGAGTTGTTCACTCATGTATAAAACACTGATTTGTTAAAGTGATGGTCTATGTAAATGGGATTGGACACATTTACACGTGAAGACCTGTGTATAAGTTCTTTCAAGTATCTTCGTAATAAACGTAATCGGTTTTTGGACTTTTGTTAGGTTTAAAGGTAGTTGTCATTTACCTATTTATTCAACGCCCTATGAATAAGTCACTTTTATAAAGTAACGTTACTCTTACTCATTTGGTGTCGACCTTTGTGATAACAACGAGTCAGTGTTTCAACACAGACTGAAAAACTCTGGGGTACCTGACGTCGTGTGGTCCGAAGGGACAGGAAGTGTTAGAAGGTCTCAAGTGAGTTTGAGTACAGGTAACTGAGTCACTACGGTAGGTCGGTAGAGTAGGAGTCAGTGGGGGAAGAGGAGGACGGGAGTCAGAAAAGGTCGTAGCCCTAGAAAAGGTTACTCAGTCGAGAAGTGTAGTCCACTGGTTTTATAACCTCGAAGTCGAAGTCGTAGTTAGAAAGGTTACTTATAAGTCCCAACTAAAGGAAATACTAACTGAACAACCGAGAGGAACGACAAATTTCCTGAGACTTCTCAGAAAACGTCGTAGTGTCAAGTTTTCGTAGTTAAGAACTCGTGCGTCGGAAGAAATACCAGGTTGAGAGTGTAGACATGGACTGATGACCTTTTTGGTATCGAAACTGACGTACCTTGAAACAACCGTTTCATTACAGAGACGAAAACTTATGAGTCGGATCCAAACACTATCGAAAAGAAGGTTCCTCGTTCGTAGAAAATTTAAAGTAAAATTTCTTGGATTAAAATAGAAGGGATAGATGTAGTTTACAGATTCAATTTATTCTTTACATTTCAGTAAAATTTTGATATTGTATGGTATACAAATATGATAACAACAAAGATAATTATAGTTATCCGCTTATCAATATTTCTTGAACTCAGTAAGAATTGTGACTGTTATGATCTTATGGTATAAGAGTTGACTTTTTAGTGTAAAGGTTCCCGTCTTACCAGATGATCGGGTTTTGAGACAATTTTGTTTAAGTAGGACAGATCTGGATACGTCGTAGTTTTCACTTTTGTCTACTGAATCGATAAAGGAAAAGAAAAATTTGTACTGATCATTACGAGTAACTATACTGAAACCCCGGTTTATACACTTCTAATTCAGTCTTTTGAGTTCCGTTCTCAACTTTTAGTTCCTCTTTTTAAGATTAACTTCTGGATCTCCGTATTAAATTTAGTAATACAAAGAAGGTCAATGAACACATGTCAACTCCAAATAAAATTTGTTAATGATAAATAATGATAACTATTGTAGATGCCATTTCAATTATTATTATTTATCACGACTTAAAGTCCCTTACAACACAAATTATAATAAGTGAAACACTCGAATTACTCCTAGAAAAGAAGACAAGAGTCATGGGATGGTACAGACGTTAGACAATGGATAATAATAATTATTTAATAATTATTTCATGACGAAAGTAATACGACAAGAGAGAAACCACTAAATCCCTGTAGGTATTTCTGTCCTCAAAAATACCTTCTTTAGTAAATACATAGAGGATCCTTATTAGGAGTTGTTAGGGGAAAGAGGGAGGTGTTTATTAGTAAGTGGACCAGGAGGACTATCATGAAGACAGTAAAATAAAATTTTCAAGACCTAAGACATAAAAAAAGAAAGAGCGACCGTTACTAAAATCAAGGGAGGATCCTCAATAATTTTTCTGGAGGATTGACCGAGAAGACGAAAATTAGAGAGAGAGGTGATTAAGTAAGAAGTACACTTTGTGAAAGGTTTTGTCCTAAATTAACACAGGCAGGGAGAGGAACTTTAGGACTACCGAGTAAGGTCGAAGATGGAAATAAGAGGACGGTGGCCAGGAAAGGAGGTGTAGGGGTACCTAAGGTCTCTATCCGATTCGATGTTAATGTGACTTGGAAACCCGTAACAGGGTTGGGTCGGAAGAATACGGACACATTCGTAGGGTACAGAAAGGTGACCGTGTGTCATCCGTAAGTCATTCACGTGTAACTGTCATTGTGACAATCTGAAATACCTCTTCGAAGTTCGAGGGGGTCCGTAAATGAAAGAAAGACGAAACCCGGGGGTTTCACTGAACCAAGGACAGAACTAATAACAAAACTTTGAGAAATCAGAAAGAAGGTTCTTGTCTTCGGGATAAAATAAATAGTAACATAGACTTATCATGGATCAGGGACTTATCATGATATATATAAATAAATAGTCTCGGATTATTTTTCGTCCCGAAGGGACCATCGAGTCTACCGTTTCTTAGACGGGGGTTACACCCTTTGGACCCAAACTAGGGACCCAGTCTTTCTAGGGGACCTCTTCCCTTACTGATGGGTGAGGTCATAAGAACGGACCTCTTAAGGTACTCAGACCACCCGATGTCAGGTACCCCAGTGTTTCTCAGCGTGTGTTGACTCACTGATTGTGAATTGTGAAAAGGTCATTCACTGTTGACCTGTAAAGGAGACATGGTCAATGATGCAGTTTACGACCATGTATCACTGATTATTAGGGTAAAAGTACCGAGAGATAGGGACCACCTTATCATCTGGATGGTGTCAACCCAGACTTTTTTTTTTAAAGGATAAACGGAAGTGAGTATCGTCTACGGACCTTATAGGGTACTACTTTCCTAGTCGGAAAAGAAAAAATTAGTTGAAAAATTTATCGAGGAAAGTAGGAAAGTAGTATTTACGAGTATGTTCGTAAAGAGTCGAAGAGACAGTGAACTGGACTCCAAAAGTTTCGTAGGGGACTTCTTAGACTAAACTTTTTTTTTTTTAGCCAGTCAACACTACTCCACTTTAACTAGGAATCAGTGTACAAGAGGAAAGAGTCTGACGTCATGATTGGTGGTAAGATAATTCACCGCGGTTAATACAAACTCTCAGGTAGTACACTGGTACCCCGATAGATCGGAGTAAACTTACTTTAGCAAATCTAAATGTCCGGTAGAGCTCTCATTTTTTAGTGTGTGGTAGTTATTCGGAATGAGAAGTGTTAGGTGGGAATCCCACTTGATATATTTTACTATACGATTCCGTAAGGAAAATTCTTTTATTAAAAGAAGGGAAGATTACATTAACTAAAACGTATAAAAACGGGATTGTCTTTCTGAAATTCCTTTCCAAAATATAATTAATAATTCGTGTATGTATAATTTAAGAGTAGAAGGTCTGGTCCAACTCTTACATTCAGTTTATAGACATATAGTAAGTATCTACTAGTCGAAAGGTTCTAAATCTCAATTATTTTAGGTGTATTTTAATATTTACTCAACTATACCAAAATACCTTAATATTTATTCAACTATCGGAGTCCTTCTTACTCAATTATCGATTGAAATCTATAGTGGGGTGTAACGGACTTTATGAGAAGTAAAACAGTCTAAAGATTAGAACCTAGTTAGGTTCAAAATAAAGTCGACTGTTCAAGACGTAACTCTTATACCCTGTGAGGTTCCCCGGGTCAGTAAGAGTTGAATTATGGTAAGTCATGGACTAACCAATAGAGGGCCTTTGTAAGATCACTTATAATCGTAGTCTACCTAAAAGGGAACCTTAGGTCGACTTTTATTTCCGTCAGTCTATTACTTTCAAAATTACTTATTACTTGATCTTCTTCACCACTCTATCCCTTCCTCCTTGTGACATCTTTCATCTGACCTAAGAAAGATAACTTCCCGAAACACTGTGGCTTCCTTTTGTACCCTTGTAGGTCATGAGTCTTCGTTCCAATGACCATTTTGATGAAAATGTCTTTTTAACTAGAATTTCAGTCCATCAGATGTTTGTGTCTCAAGTCGAAGTGAAGAGACATTAGAGAACGGAAACGGAAAGAGACACACAACCGAAGTGGACGTTGAACACACACCCGTATCACACACAATCAGACTGAGAAGCACTGGGGCATCTGACATCGGGTGGTCCGAGGACAGGTGCCTTAAGAGGTCCGTTCTTATGACCTCACCCATCGGTAAGGGAAGAGGTCCTCTAGAAGGATTGGGTCTTTGACTTAGGCCCAGAAGTCGTAACGTCTGTCTAAGAAATGTCAGACTCGGTTGTCGACGCTGTTAAGGTCCAGTGTTGTTGTTATAGATTTCCTTCTACCGTCAGAGAGGGACACAGTAACATCCTACCGGTTTGCAAAAGGACTTCGGGGGGTCTGTTTGAAGGGATCATACGACATAACCAGTTTTAATACAGTGTTTACCCACGTGTTTAGTTTAGAGATCAGTGTTTAGTTTAGAGGTCAGTCCTCTTTCTCTTACGGTACTGACGGAACCTAGTTAGTCTTAAATCGAGGAATTCGATCTCCATCTTGGTGATGGAGAACTTCGTTGCATCGTGGTACCTTCTCCTTTCACTTTCACTTTCACTTCAGTGAGTCAGCACAGGCTGAGAAACGCCGGGGTACCTGACATCGGGTGGTCCGAGGAGACGGGTACCCTAAGAGGTCCGTTCTTATGACCTCACCCAACGGTAAAGGAAGAGGTCCCCTAGAAGGGCTGGGTCCCTTACTTGGGTCCAGAGGGCGTGAAGTCTGTCCACGAAATCGGAGACTCGGTGGTCCCGTCTCTGGATTTTTTCACCTTGAGATTATCCGTCTTTTAAGTTCCTTTAACCAATGACTAATACATTGGTCATAGACGATCCATCCCAAAGGGACCACCAAGTCTACCATTTCTTAGATGGACGTTACGTCCTCTGGACCCAAGCTAAGGACCTAACCCTTCTAGGGGACCACTTTCCTTACCGATGGGTGAGGTTATAAGAACGGATGTCTCAGGGTACCTGTCTCGTCGGACCACCCTGTACTGACTCGTTGACTCGTGTGAGTGGATAGACGATTTCAATTTCCTACGTACTAAGATACTTCACTTTCTCTTCCTTTCTGAGTGCCCCCTCTGGAGGTCTATGTTTTAAGTATTCACAATTCGAAAACGGATCTTAAGTTGAGACCTAAATTTAAACAGAAACTACAATTGTAGGTAATAGTAACATGTAGTCAGTATCTCTATGAACAGTATCTCTAAGAGATAAATGGTTAACGGACTATTATCTTTGTCAAATAACTATCTTCATAACTCATATGATTGACCTGGAGTACGAAGGAAAAAGGTTGACTTCGATCATATTTTGATTAAAAACGTTATTACCAAAGTGTCTGTTTTGTGATACGTACAGAACATTAAAGTACTTTTCCATTAAACTATGTACGTACCCATGGATTATAAAACACTAAATCACGACTCTCCTCTAAAATACGACAAATTAAATTATAAATCTAAGTATCAGTAATCAACGTAAAAGATTATAAGATCATAGTGTCGACAATAAATAAGTAAATAGAAAGGTTCATCATAAATGACAGATATATAAAATATGATGACAACAATTCAACGATTCAACATAGACTGAAAAATGGACATCGGGCGGCCCAAAGAGACAGGTACCCTAAAGAGTTCGTTCTTATGACCTCACCCAGTGGTAAAGGAGGAGGTCCCCTAGAAAGGGTGGATCCCTGTCTTGGACGTAGAGGACGTAACCGTCCGTCTAAGAAATGGTGACTCGGTGAACCCTTCGGGTATATAAAATATGGTCCGTGATTCGTTTTAAGATTCTTACGTTTTGCACCGTTTTTGACTTTCCTAAGAGTTCTTGTTTATCTACAAAACGAGTCATCCAAATCTAAATTAGAGAACTCCCTATGAGTATAAAAAATTTTAGTAGGTTTATATTTGTCTGAGACTTTCTTCATTCTTTGTTTTTTTTTAAAATTCGGGTGAAAGAAGTCTAGACCGTGTATTTATTATACCACAAAATTCTTAATAAAACTCCCTGGAGGGACCCCCAGATTACCGATTCTGAGACACGAGGGTTACGTCCCGGGTCCAAGGTACGGACCAGTCTCTTGATCTGGGGTGAACGACGTTGATTTCTAGGACGTACGGTGTTGATTCTGAACCACGTCGGTTTATTTAATTAATTTAGACAAAAAATTTTTTCTCTTGACAAAAGTCCTGAAGGGACCGTCAGGTGACCAGTCCTGAGTCGTGAAAGTGACGACATAGGACCCCAAATTAGAGACCGGTCCTCGATCCTAAGGCACCGTGTCAATTTTTTTTTTTTAGCAAAAGAATTTTTGTAGAACACCTTCACTCAAATGTAAACCCTCCTTCGACAACCCATTATATTCCGAGAGTCAGAGACGACGAATAGAGGTTTCTACCATTTTTGTGAATTGTGCGAGTTTGACTACTATAGTAGATGGTAATGTGGAAACGTTTATCAATAGAGTAATAGTTTACACTTATCTTATTACTTTACCCTTCTGAGTGTCTTAGACTGTTTATATACGGACAGGTTGATTGTTTCGTACGCAAAATTTCTAAAACACAAAGTGTTTTATATCCTTAAAACTGACAGTTCTGGAACCTCCGTCTCCGATAAAAATGTTAATCTGTTAAATACGTTGGGGGACCACAAATGATACTATGAAATATAAGTTGTAACTGAACTTATGAAATATGACTCTTTTTGTTTCTATTAAGCAAAGAGTAACAAGTAAACATGTTGAACGAGTAAACCCCTTTTTTAAGTTTGTTTTCGTGAGTCCCGATCTTTGTCTTTTATGTCAAAACTTTAATGACCGTTGACTTTTACATGAGTTTGTCATTAAAGACTTATATGTGTTTTTAGAGTTGTAACTTACTATAACTTTGCCCTTTTTAATACCTTTGAGTGTCCCTTATATTCACGTAGGAAGAATTGTAAGTTAATCTATGTTAAGTTGATTTGTTTATGTAACGTTTTAGGATCTACTTCCAATTACTCCCGTATCGATTTCTATGATTGAAACTCTTATGTCTTTGTTAACTCGTTATAATGCCGTGTCCTATCTTACGTTCGAGGAATCGCACCGTACTTTACCACAGTGTTAATGTGAAGAGAACACAAAAGACATGGTAGAAAACGATTGATGGGGAGTAAGGTCGACAACTTATATCAGACCCTAAGGGGTATAGGAATCATAGAAGGACGGAAAGGGGTTATAAAGTAAACATTATAAAAGTTCGAATTCTCAAACTTCTTAAAATGTCACTCGTGGGTATACGAGTGATAGATCTGAAATAATAATTACAAAATAACATGAATAAAAAATATATAGATGAGTAGAGAAATGGGGAAATGGGTAGTTTCATTTAATATCAGTGGACATCAGAAGTGGGATTTGTGACGTACGGAAAAGTCAGTGGTCTCTAGTCATGAACAAATACTGGAGAATAAAAGGATGACTTCATTTTAAATGTACGTCATTTTACACACTTATAATTCACACGGTAAGTGACTTAAAACTGATTGTAACACATTATATTTAGGGATAACTCTATAGAGTGATATAGTAGTGAGGTTCTTGAAGGAAGTCCGGAATCAAGGGTCAATTAAGGTCGGGGTCGGAAGATGACGAATGTAAAAAAGGTGGTCTCTACTCTAAACAGGAATGGCAGTCTCTTAACGGATATTTAACTTAATGCGTCTTATATGAGAACAGAGTAGGTCACATGACAAAAACTCACATAGGTTCATATAGTCGTCAACTAAGGAAAAAATGACGACTTATCATAAGGAATCATACATACATAGTGTACTAATAGGTAAGAAAATAACTGTCTGTAGACCCGACAAAAGAGTAAAACAGATAATGTTTATTTCGATGATACTTACAAGGATATGTTCAGAAAGAAATTTGTATACAAAAGTAAAGAAAACACATTTTTAATCACCTTAATGACCCAGTATACCATTAATATGTAAATTGAAATATTCATTATCAGTTTAGAAAAGGTTTCATCAACATGTTACAATGTGAAGAGACGGTTACATACTCTCAACACTAACGAGGTGTGTGGGTAGTTGTAAACCACAACAGTCAGAAAAATTAAAATCGGTAAGACCACCCACACATCACTGTAGAGTAACACCAAACTAAACGTAAAGGGATCGCTTACTACTATAACTCGGAAAAAAGTACACGAATAACATGTGAACGTGTGAAGGAAAACACTACGTAGACAAGTTTAGAAACAGAAAAATAATGATTCAGCATCCTCAAAAAGTATATCGGACGAATGGTCAGAAAACAGTCTACATTCAAAATTTTTACAAAGAGATCCGACACCGAATGGATAAATAAAAGAATTACCATAAAAATTTATTAGTCTTCCAAATTTAAAGTACTTCAGAACAAATAGCTCAAAGAGGAAGTACCAATAACGAACGGTATAGGATTCTTTGTAAACAGAGAAGGGATAGAACAAAAAAGAAACTTTCGAAAATACCAAAATGGAAAGTACAAATCTAGGTATTAGATTGAACTAAATAAAAAAACATATGTCACACTCTACCTGCAACTCTAAGTAAAAAAGGTATAACTATACATCAATAAATTCTTGGTAAACAGTTTTTTTACAGAAAAAGGGTATTCTAACGAAACCATAAAACAGCTTTTAGTTTGTCTGTAGATTCACTCCTAAATAAACCTCCGAGAGTTAAGACAAGATAACTAGAAACGACTATAAATACGATCATGATATAAATAATAACATTGAAATGTCATTCAGAACTTTAGTACGTCATAATATATTTACGAAGTTAAAAAAAGGTATACAGAACGTAAGATCCGGGAAACACAAAGGTATATACAAAACCTTAGTCGAGCAACTCAAGATGTCTTATAGGAAGACCTTAATATTAAACCTACTGCAACTCGATATCTAGTTAAAACACAGAACAGGAAATTTAAAAAAAAGAAAAAGAGGTAAGAAAAAACATTCAATTGGGGGGACGGACTTTATATGAAAAATACAGAAGTGATTTTCCACTGATAATAAGTAAAAAGTCCTGAGTCAAGTTTAACGCGAAGACAATTTAGAAGAATCAGTCGGGAGACACCGCTATCGTAATTAACGAATAAAGAAGAAAACGTGAGGTGTCGATCAAAACGTATGAAGTTACATTGAATAATATACCATTACAGTCTGAAATAAAACCCCCCGAGGTTTTAGTGACGTCTACCACTGACGTCGGTACTTTAATTTTCTGCGAATGAGGAACCTTCTTTTCAATACTGGTTGGATCTGTCGTATAAGTTTTCGTCTCTATAATGAAACGGTTGTTTCTAGGCAGATCAGTTCCGATACCAAAAAGGTCACCAGTACATACCTACACTCTCAACCTCACACTTCTTCCGACTCTCGGCTTCTTAACTACGAAAACTTGACACCACAACCTCTTCTACGAACTCTCAGGGAACCTGACGTTCCTCTAGGTTGGTCAGGTAAGACTTCCTCTAGTCGGGGCCCTAAAGAAACCTTCCTTGCTACGATTTCGACTTTGAGGTCATGAAACCGGTGGAGCACGCTTCTCAACTGAGTAACCTTTTCTGAGACTACGACCCTCCCTAACCCCCGTCCTCCTCTTCCCCTGCTGGCTCCTACTCTACCGACCTACCGTAGTGCCTGAGCTACCTGCACTCAGACTCACTTGAGGCCCTCAACCACTACCTGTCCCTCCGGACCGCACGACGCCAAGTACCCCAGCGTTTCTCGGCCTATGCTGACTCGCTGACTTGATTTGACTACTAACGAAAACCAATGTATAGTAAGAAGGAAAAGATCTGACTTTCCAGTACTCGTCCCTCGTTATAAAATAAGTCTCAATAAGGGGGAGTGGAGTACATCATTGACCGTGTATTATTTGATAGGAATTTAAAAAAAAAAAAAAAAAAATTAGGAATTTAAAAATAGGTACTTTGAGCAATTGACACACAGTTGAGAAGTGGTCTCGTCTGTAGAACCACCTTCTTATGTCTTTTCTTTATACATGTGTCTATTTACTTATTTTATTAATGTTTATTACGACGACGACGACGACGATTCAGTAAAGTCAGCACAGACTGAGACACGCTGGGGTATCTGTCGTCCGGTGGTCCGAGACGGCAGGAACCCTAAGAGGTCCGTTCTTGTGATCTCACCCAACGGCACGACTCACTGTATTTTTGTTATTTTGGTTCCCTTCCCTGTCCCTTGTCTTCTTATGTTACGTTGATGAAAAGTAGTCCACCAGTCCCTTCCTGAGTCTCCTTCGCTGTAAAACTTGACTCTTTATTCACTATTTTACCTTGTAGGCATCCTGAAGATCCCCCTTCTCGGAAAGTCCGTCTTCCTTGTCCTTTACGTTTTCGGGATTCCATTTTAGTTCAAATCTGGTTTCTTCCCTGTTAATAACCCGTTAATTCGTTTAGATGGTCTCTTCCCACAGACCCTTTCAAAGTGTCCCGACTCCGAACTCTTTTACGCATCCACAATAGGACAGTCTCTTCAGTCTCCCTTTTATAAGATCCGTCTCCCTATACCGTCCTTCTTTGTGTATTTCCCCTCTCACCATCCTCTGTTCCAATATCTCCAGCCGTCTTCAGTTCGTTACATCCAGATACCTGGAATCCTCCCACTTACCAAAATAAAATAAACCTTTTCTTTCAATCCTTCTACTCTTCAGATGTACCTCATGTCAAACACCTTTAGAACTCACCGTCCATCTGTGTCGACCCACTGTCCTTACCACTTCGGGACTCTTGTCCCTCTGACGACGTCCCTGAACCACTCTGTATTCACTTTAAAACTGACCTCAAGGAGTCACCTTAGTTTCCTCTCCGTGGTAGAAACTCAAGATAACCTCTACAGTGTTTGTCCAGAACACATACCACTGAGACTCTGTAGTTCTCCTGACCTAACTCCTACTCACGGGGAACAAGACCTGACTCACACAGCACCCCGGTAACTCTACCCCTCTTTCTGGTGTAAACCTATCTCACTCATCCTCACCCCTCTCCGGTCTTTAGTCATCAATCTCCCGAAGGGTCCACTACGATTATCATTTCTTAGGCGGACGGTTCCGCCCTCTACGTTCTCTTCGCCCAACCTAGGGACCGAACCCTTCTGGGTGACCTCCTCCTTTACCACGATTGAGGTCATAAGAATGGACCCTTTAGGGTACCCGTCTCCTCGGACCACCCGATGTCAGGTACCTCGGTGTTTATCGTCCTGTGCTGATTCGTAAGGGTAAGAGAACACCTTTACAACTCAAACTCTACGATAGGTCCTTCTCTACAGTACATCTGTTAACCTACATACTCAGACCTTGACTCTCCTTTCCAGTCTTGACCTACATGAACCCTCAGTATTCGTATACCGTCCGTAGGTTCCGGTACCTAGATCTCTAGTAGTCTCTCTACCCCACCCCCCTCCCGTCCCTTCTCCTGACTCCTTGTTACCTCTAACCCTTACTCCTTGATGACACTATCCTATCTTAGTCTTCACACACTACAGTTCCTTCGGGTCTCTTCCTTTACAAGGTTGTCACTCATATTCATTCTCTAGGTTGATTTACTGCTCACCTTTCGACCGTACATTCTTGGAACGTTTTATTTTAATAAATTAGTATTTTAGGTACAGTCAACTCAGTATAAGTGTATCGGACTACTATCACCCAACTCCTCGCTTAAGTTCCCTTCTTTCTTCCTCTGTCCATTGTGCCTGTTGAAGTTTTCAAAACAGGACTTCCGCTAGTTTCTTTACACATTGTCGATTCCTCCTTCATTTTCTAAACAGAATTAGTAAATAAAAGATTGTGTCTACTATAATTCTGTACAAACGTACGTTTACCTTTATTGGGTTGGTGTTCCCTCTTTCGCTTTCTTTTTCTTAAATCCTTATTCTAGGAACAGTTCAAGATTGGTTTTTAACGTTTTTAAAAGAATTTTTCTACTTATATATAAAGAACCTTCGAAAGGACCTTAAATATTATTAAAGTTTGAAATTTTTCAATCTCCCCTGAAGGGACTACCGAGACCACAATTCTATAGTGGAAGATTACGTCCCCTGTGTCCAAACTACAGACCAGTCTATTGAATCTACGGTGTACGACGTTCCGTCGATTCGGGAATACGACGTTAATGACTCGGGGACGCGAGGTCTCCAATACACGGTGTTCTCTTCGGGTGCGTACCGTTGTCTTTCGGGTGCACGACGTTGTTTTTGGGTCACGTCGGTTTACAAAAAATCTTTCAATCTTTTATACTTATCATTATTATAGATCAAGTACCCCAAAGACCTTCTAATTTATTACACTATATATATATATATATATATATATATATACGTTTCAATCTTATCACGGACTCATATGTAAGTCGTAATAAATCTCCTGTCCGTAGTAAATTTCTACTAAAAGAAAAAATAAAAAAACGAGACTGAGTAAAAATATCAAATTAATGGATTCCCGTTAGTATAAAGAAAATTATCGAGAACTCCTTGATACGTATTATACTTATAATATATATACGTGATGTAAATATTAAATCATATCACGACAGTGGGTCATCCGAAAAATGTTTACATGCAAATTGTAAGAGGATCACTATTGTAGAAAACATTGATACGATGTAAGTAGGTTTGATAATTGAGTTGATGTCTGATGGACTAAAACGGTCCAAAAAAAAAAAAAGGGTAATCAGGAACGAGATAAGGTCCTGGATTGGGTCCTATTTGTACTGTAGTCTACAGGATAGAAGAATCAGAGGAAGATAGAGTTGACACGGGACCAGAAAGGAGTAAAAAGTGCTAGAACTTGTAAAACTTCTCAATACCAGTCCGTAAAGTATCCAATCAGACTGATAAGAGTACTAATCTGACCCTAATACCTAAATCCTCCCGAAGGTCCATAGTGATCACCATTTCTTGGGTGGACGGTTACGCCCTCTGCATTCTCTACCAAGTCAGAGACTCAACCCTTCTACGGGACCTCCTCCCGTACCTTTGGGTGAGATCAAAAGAGCGGACCTCCTAGAGTACCTGTCTCCTCGAACCGTCCGATGTCAGGTATCACAGTGGGTTTCAACCTGTACTGATTTCGCTAAATCGTACGTGCGTCCGTACCTAAACCCTTTATTAAGGTGTCTCCACTTAACTGTGACAAGAACGCAGTACTATAGGTGTACTGAATAATGACTGTTATAATTGGAACTAGTGAAACAATTCCACGACCCACGGTCCTGGGTTGTTTTGTTTTTAACCAAACAAAACAAAGAAAGGTGTGAAATGTCGTTCAGTGACACAGGTCAGGTATGGGTTCTTCGTCCCTTGATTCAAGGTGAAGGTCCTCGTCTTCACGAAAGAATATTCTTTTAAACGGGGAATTAGGGTCAAAGAAATAAGTAAATAAGTTTAGTCACACTTGACAAGAACTTTGACACAATCACATACACGAGTCAGTACAGACTGAGAAACGTTGGGGTACCTGACATCGGGCGGTCCGAGGAGACAGGTACCTTAAGAGGTCCGTTCTTATGACCTCACCCAACGGTAAGGGAAGAGGTCAATAAAGAACTCAATATTCGGTTATGAGATAAAGCAACGAGGTCAAAACCAGGAACCCAAGAAAACCCAATTGCAGACAGAAAAAATGTATGAGAGTGAGAAAAAAGTAAAAATGGGTAAGAAACTCTCCTATCATTTACTCTTACATGTGTGTTTTTTCACGGTATATGTCAAATTTGTGCAGTAGGAGATCTTTCAATTAGAAACAACCGTCAATGGAAATTAATCCGTAATACGTTATTTATGAAGGACTATAGTTGACAAAAGTAAATTCCAAAACAAAAATTTTTCACTTCAAGGAACTTTAAGAAGTGTATAACAAGGTGCTGGTTTTTTTCTTGGACTTTTTGTCGACTATCTTGTAACTCACAAGGGACACGAAGAGTCAGAGGACCTTTCACTCTTTGGACAATTTTCTTACGAAATTACTAAGAAGGATAATTTTTATTATTGTTCCATTTATATAGACGAACCAACTCTCCACGCTGAGTTTCACTTCCTTCCCGGAGTACCAGAACCATAGAACAACGAAATCTTTATGATCTTATCGTGACGATTCACGAGAGTATTACGGAAAGATTTATAAATAAACTCTCCAAGAACGTCTCCGAAAAGACTCGGTAGTCCGTAAGTACTCGTACTGATTTGACCGTCAGTCCGTTAAAAGACCTCTCTTTACGTTTACGTTACTTCTAGAAACATAGATAGTAGATGTTCAATCAAGTCTTTCTTCGGTCCTTCGACTCAACCTTTTTATTGTTTTCGTAAATAAATCTTTGAATGTCTCAAATCATGTAAACATTAAATCATATGAATTTTTTTTTTTAGATTGTCGCATTTCATGAATGAAACATGATTCGTAATCTTGTCTGTACAAGCAGTGGAAAGCAAAAAAAACATTAAATAAACAAAAATTAACCTCCTATTAACGAAATGTTATAACACAACCAAAGACGGTATGTAGTTGTACGTATACAGGGGAGGGACCACCGGGAGGGAGGGTGGAAGGTACGGTAGTGTGGGGAGATCCAACAGTGTCTCGTGGCTAAACTCGAGGGCCTCAGTATATAGTTTAAGGGTGACAGTGAAAAGAGTATTGCAATCTCCAATTTAGAAATGGGTTCTACCAACATAATCAAAACGAAGTTCAATGTCTTTTAGGTTTTGACGTCACCGTCTATATCTTCAAATAAAGGGAGAACACAATCTCAGAAACTCGACTATTCTACAAAGTTCAGTACGTACCTGAACTGAAATATCAGGTTCTACCAACGTATACACAGGATTCGTCCTCCTTCCTTTTTCTCCAGTTTTTCACGTAGGTACGACGAGAAATCTTTCTAAGGGTCTTCAAAGGGGAACTGGAAAGACAAATATGGGAGAACCAGTCTTGAATCCGTACATCGGTATAGAACGACGTTCAATACGACCTTTACATCAAGAAAAAGATTCACCGAAACACGGGTCAGTTCAAAAGATGTAGATGTCTCCCCTTCTGTCTATAATCCCTGTTGACCTTCGGAGACGCTATCAGTATTTCCGTGTTTACACTAAACTTGAGTCTATACAGGACGGGAGTATCAGAAAGATTTTGTTTAAACAAGTACCTCTTTCCATATCTTTTCCGTAACTTAACCGGGGGTGAAAATCGTAATCGTTCAATTCACTTTCTTTGCTTGTGTACACTTTGTTCCATACGTTTTTTCGATTTCTTCACACTTCCCCCGAAACTTTTAGGTAAATGTAACAGTTTCTCCATAGAAGTATTCAGAAGTCTAGGAGGACCTTTCCTTCTTGTTGTGACCCTGAAGGGACCACCAAGTTTCTTAGACAGACGATGACGTCCCCTGTGTCCAAGCAAGTTAGGGACCAGGTCATTCTAAGGTGTATTACGCCCCGTTGATTCAGGTTCGCGATGTTGATGACTCGGGTAAGAGATCTCAGATCCTCGGTGTTGTTCTCTTCTTTGGCGATGTTACTCTTTGGACGTGCGACGTTGGTCTTCTCATCGGGGGTGAGTGGTGTTGATCTCTTTCGGGTACACGTCGTTGTTTCTGGGTCACGTTGGTATTTATTTTTTATTTTGAAATAAATTCTTTTTCTCTTTATTGCTACTAAATTCCTGGTGACAGGTGTTAAGATTTGATCTGGACACGACAGTTTATAATGTCGTCGGTGGTCGCTATGTACCGAGAACTCGTAAACCACTGATCAGGTCTACATGACATTCAAATTTTGTACGTAACACGAAGTCTGAATCATGTTTTTTTTTAAATTCACATAGTCTCAATAAAAAAAGATGACGGATATAAAACTCTCATATTGTAAAAACGATATGTCCTAATTTATTTTATATAACATTTTAATGAAAGTGTATAAAGAAAAATGAAAAATTTACATCGATGATATAAATTTTAACGTATACCCTGAGTGTAAACACCTACACAATATAAAGATAAAATTAAACAGGATGTCGACAGGATAGCAGCTTTGTCAAAAAATTTTACAAGCATCCTAGACACTCTTTCAGTAGAGACTCCCAAGGTCTTCCTTCCTACACCATTTGACCGAGTTTATTTGCTGGAGTCCAAGAGAGACCCTAAAGAACGAGTCGAAGACACTTACAGTTACTGCGATCGACTAGAGACCTATTGCACATACCTAACTGAGGTTGGGACCCCGAGATGACGTGGAGAGGTTCGGTGTGAAGTCTTCGTATACCGGGAACAATAATGATCTGTCTATTCTACTAAATAATTCTAATGAAAAACTTTCGTGGAGACAAACCAAATAAGTGTAGGTGTTCCCCTTTTGAAAAGCCAAGCTGAATCATTATTGTCGACCAGTCGTGTCAGAACTTCTTGGAGTACTAAAGAGCTTCCACCGACTTTAGCTCAGGAGTTCGTGTTCATCATTATAACATTGAATTATTCAGAAACCGACCGAGTCTCATAATTTAAGTAATTTCATTACTCCCCGAAAGAACAATTGGAGAATAGATAGAGATCGAAGTCCAAGAGAAATCGTCACTAACTAGATATGAAAGGTCTACCTTCAAGTCACAAGAGAGATGAATCTTTTTCTTCCGTCTAAACTTCTCAAGACGTAAAAAAACAAGTAATCATAAAATGGTATATAACAGGTGTCACTCATATAGAAAGGGAATAAGAGGATAAGACTTATGTGAAAGCACATATATACGTGTATATGTACACAATATAATAATCATCATTATTATATCAAGAACCCAACCGGTTTTTCAAGTCCTATCCCCCTGTGTACATGTGGGCACCGATTAAGTATAGTTACATACCGTTTTGGTGTCGTTTTGACATTTCATTAATCGGAGGTTAATTTAATTAATTAATTAAAGATATTGTATATTTTTGGGTTCTCCTGAAAGACCGGTATGTTTATGTATTAGTTGTTATTGTATTAATATACTAATTAATTATTATAATACATTATAATACTCTAGTACCGTAGACCAGGGTAGTGAAGTACCCTTTATCTACCCCTTCGTCACCTTTGTCACAGTCTGAAATAAAAAAAGTCGAGGTTTTAGTGACGTCTACCACTAACGTCGGTACTTTAAAATTTTCTGCGAATGAGGAACCTTCCTTTCAATACTGGTTGGATCTATCGTATAACTTTTCCTCTCTGTAATGAAACGGTTGTTTCTAGGCAGATCGGTTCCGATACCAAAAAGGACACCAGTACATACCTACACTCTCAACCTGACACTTCTTTCGACTCACGGCTTCTTAACTACGAAAACTTGACGCCACAACCTCTTCTGAGAACTCTCAGGGAACCTGACGTTCCTCTAGGTTGGTCAGGAAAGACTTCCTCTAGTCAGGACCCTAAAGAAACCTTCCTTACTTCGATTTCGACTTTGAGGGTATGAAACTGGTGGAGTACGTTTCTTGACTGAGTAACCTTTTCTGAGACTACGACCCTCCCTAACCCCCGTCCTCCTCTTCCCCTGCTGTCTCCTACCCTACCGATCTACCATAGTGACTGAGCTGCCTGCACTCAGACTCACTTGAGGCCCTCAACCACTGTCTGTCCCTCCGGACCGTACGACGCTAAGTACCCCAACGTTTCTTAGCCTGTACTGACTCGCTGACTTGATTTGACTTGACTTATAATATTAATGTAATATTATAATTGTAGTAGTATATTATAATATATTTCAATATATATTATATTGAAGTATATTTAATAATATATTATATATTATATATAATAATATATTGAAATAAAATAATATATAATATATACATGTGTACATATATTTATGTTATAGAATAAAAAGACTTATAATGTATATACATCCATCTGTTTATCTCTTAGTTAAAAGTACGGGAATCTTAAAAGTAGTTTAAAACAGAGTAAGGTCTAAAGTTTATAAGATGAACAGGTAAGACGGTAACATTACTAGAAAATAATCGAAGTGTAATAAGTCGTGGGAGTACTAAGTAAACTTGTCAAACGTTTATGTGTCATACTTTAATTTTATCACGTATTTACCGTTGGGTGAGGACATGAGAACGGACCTTTTAAGGTACGTGTCTCCTCGAAATATCCGATGTCAGGTATCCCAGTGTTTCTCAGCCTGTGTTGACTCGTTGAAGTGAAGTGAAGTGAAGTGAAGTAGACATTGCAAATTTCGTTTCGTGTGGAAACTATTTCTCGAAATTTTTCAAAAGAAGAAATTGTTTATAACGGGAACTATCGGTTTTTACAAAAATTTACATGACTACTTCCGTTCTCTTTCCTTTACAACCGTCACTCCTCTCCGTCAACAGATAAGTTTCACATGATCAAAAATTTTTCAATAGAATTTAATGAATTCTATAAGTTCAAAACATCTGGTGATAACAAACCAACAGGGGTCAAGAAGAGAAGACCCTGTTCGTGGTGAAATCTTCAAACAGACGGAACTCGAAGTCGTACCACCAAGAGCATCATTGCCAGTTGACATCATGGGTTTGATTATTGGTGTTTTTACTACTACACTACGTTCAACTTGATTATTATCAAAAAGGGGTTCGAGGTCCTCTGCCACTTCCTGTCCCTTTGGACTTCACGACGTTAGGTACCACAAAGTTTCTCAGCCTGTACGGACTCGGTGTCTTATTGTTGTTGGTGGGGTCCTAAATCTTCTGTCTCGACAAGAAGTGACTTCTTTCACTTCCTCTTTCTCACACGGACTGGTGCACTGACCAAACTCTCGTATAGTGACTATACGTTTCTCCTTGTCTAAGTACCCTACCTGTCTCTCAAAAGTCTCAAAAACACATAGACCAAAGCAATTATAGATTCCGTGTCTACATATAGGATAGGAATTACTGTTAGGTCAATCTGTTCCGTTATTTAAAGGGAAACAGATTCACTTAAACTCACCACAAAGACAGTGAACTCTCGGTTTGTACGGGACCGATTATGTAATAGGAAAACCATCAGTCGGATGTTCTGGCAACGGTTTCTGGTGGCTGAGACCGTCAGTGTGGAAACACATCATAGGAGTATCTGACTTATCCTTTCACTAGCTATTTCGTGTTACTTGCACTACCAGACACTGAAACCTCGAAGTGTCTTTGATAATTCCGAAGATAAAAGTAGAGTGGGTAACTAACGTCTCCTCCGCGGTCGACGGTACAACATTCCTACGAGTTCGTCAGAGTTCTCCTCTGTATGTAACTCTTCTTGATCTCGTTGAACGGTTGTCGGTCCTGGTTAAACAGTGGTATATTCCTTCGGTGGAAACCTTGGTCTAAGAGGTCGGGGTCTTTTCGGAGGGTCACTGACGTACTCTTTGGACTGACTTTCGGTGGACGGTTTCGGGGAATTTAGGATCGGAAATCTTTGATATTCTCTATTACTTATAAATAGTAAAGTTCATAGACCAACCTCTATTAAACAATCGGGTCCGTTTATATAATAGATATAGTTTTGTCTATTGAGTACGTCGAAACTTCCTTATAACCTTTCTTCACTCTTCGAAGGATGTTTTATATCAAGAAAGGGTCTCTCTACCAGCCTCGGATGCAACCGACTATGGGTCATAAGGATAAGACAGACGAAACGTGTGAATTGAACGTAATCGTAGTTAGTATTATCTTCGATGATAGAGTTGTATCTTCTTTTTATCGTTTAGTTGAGTAAACTTAAGGTAAAGTACTGTTTCTTATTAGACAATCAAATTTATTCTAAGATCCAACTGAGAATGAATTTGTATAGTTTAGAGTGAACGACAACGAGTATCTTCTCATTTATAATTGAAGAACCTCTATAAATTTGTGTAAAAAGGGTGACCAGTTATATTATTTCCATTCTGAAAAGGAGTCTGTTTACTCATTAACTCTTGATGACAATTATATTAGATTCCTCCCGAGATTGTAACCTAAAAGATTAACCGAAGAGATGATCTTATAATCTAAAATCAATCTACATCATATTATGTGTTTCAATAAAAAACTACACCATAAAAATTCAAACAATTTATCGTAATTCATAAATGAAAAAAAGGACGGAAGTAAAAGGTACAAAGATCAAAACTATTAATAATGCACGGAAAAACAACCTTAAGTCAAGTCGAAGTGGGAGTTTACTATTGAGTCGTTTACCTACATCCACGAACAAGACAACCAGAGTTGTACTCCGTCTCCAAACGTACGGTTTTTTCGGTACATAAAAACACCAGGGTCGTGATAAATACCACACTAAACTGTATGTAAGAGACATGAATAAAGAGAGTATACAGTTTATTCACGGGACTTGTACATGTTAGGATCATGTCAAGTCAAGTTAAGTCAAGTCAGCGAGTCAACACAGGCTGACAAACACTGGGGTACTTAGCGTCGTGTGGTCCGGAGGGACAGGTAGTAGTAGAGGACCTCAAGTTAGTTTGAGTACAGGTAGCTCAGGTACTACGGTAGGTCGGTAGAGTAGGAGACAGTAGGGGAAGAGGAGGACAGGGGTTAGGGAGGGTCATAGTCTCATAAAAGGTTACTCAGTTGAGAAGCGTACTCCACCGGTTTCATGACCTCAAAGTCGAAATCGTAGTAAGGAAGGTTTCTTGTAGGTCCCGACTAGAGGAAATCTTACCTGACCAACCTAGAGGAACGTCAGGTTCCCTGAGAGTTCTCAGAAGAGGCTGTGATGTCAAGTTTTCGTAGTTAAGAAACCACGAATCGAAAGAAGTGTCAGGTTGAGAGTGTAGGTAAGTACTGATGACCTTTTTTGGTATTGGACCTGATCTGCCTAGAAACAACCGTTTCATTACAGAGACGAAAACTTATACGATAGATCCAACCAGTATTGAAAAGAAGGTTCCTCATTCGTAGAAAATTAAAGTACCGACGTTAGTGGTATACGTCACTAAAACCTCGGGGGTTTTTATTTCAGACTGTGACAAAGGTGACAAAGGGGTAGATAAACGGTACTTCACTACCCTGGTCTACGGTACTAGAAGGAAGAGACTTACAACTCGAAATTCGGTTAAAAAACGAGAGGTGAAAGTGAAAGTAGTTCTCCGAAAACTGAAGGAGAAGTGAAAACGGTATTCCCACCACGGTAGACGTATAGACTCCAAGAACCATAAAGACGGCCGTTAGAACTAAGGTCGAACACGAAGAAGGTCGGGTCACAAAGAGTACTACATGAGACGTATCTTCAATTTATTCGTCCCACTGTTATATGTCGGAACTACATGAGGAAAAGGATAATCCTTAGTCAGACACCAAGGTACAGGTCAAGATTGACAACGAAGGACTGACCGTATTTCCAAAGAGTTCTCCGTCCAGTCCACCAGACCATAAGGGTTGAGAAAGTCTTAAAAGGTGTCAAATAACACTAGGTGTGTCATTTTAACCCTTTAAGTGACTTATAACTCAAAAGTTAATAGACAGACCATTTGACCGTACGGTCTTTTTATTGGGTGTGACCATGTACATTTCGTTATCTAAAATCACAAGGGCTATGGACTCCAACACAAAACATATTACTAGAGTCATAACCTTTCTAAAAACTTTTTTTTCTTCGTAATAATTATTCCATTTTAATTACAAGATCTTACGACAATTCTTTTTCATGGATCTTCGGTCTTTACTCAGTATTAATATTTTTACTGTTATGGAATAGAAACTTTTCGTGTCATAAAAGTTCCTTAACACTAAATTTAATTTTAACTTAATGTATAATTTATTATACACACTTATTGGGTTACTCCATTACGGGGAAGAAATACAAGAAGGATAAAGGAACTGACATGTTACTTTTTGCAGACTTTCCGACCTAAAAGTGTCATTGTCATATCAAACCATAGATATCATGTTATATTACAAAGATATCGTTTGTGACTGATATTGAGTCAGTCGTAAAATAAGTACTTCGACGACTTTTTAGAAAGAGATTTGGTCATTATTTTTTTAATTCAGTACTGGTCATCTCAATATGATAAGTCATAGACTGTACCTTGTTTGTAAATAAATTAATGTTCCTGGGACCACGTAAGGAATATGTAACATAGAATGATCTAGTCGTGTAGTTTGGATACTTTCTCCATGGTAAGAGAGGTAAAAGTTTTGTTTCTTTCTTTCCGTTTTTTTCCATTAATTGAATACGTAAAACTGTATTGTTCTTACTCCTCCTTGACCCTAAACTGTGTCTAGAGAATCCTATCGAAAGTCTGAAACAAAATTCGACATCTTAGAATTCCGTTTTCGAAGACACGTACACTTTTTATCTTTTGTCTATTTAAGGACCCACAAACCCAACCGTCGACCAAAACAAACGACGAAGTGAAGAGAAGGACAGAGACAGAAAGTGACGGGACCTTGTAGGGGTCGACTTTTCATGACCCAATACGCAATACGGAAACAAACAAACAAACAAAAATAAAAATTAAAACCGACACGACCCAGAAACAACGTCGTTCTTCCGAAGAGATCAACACGACACACCCGAGAGATGAACACCGTGAGTTTGAATCAATGGGTCTTCGTGCACTCTAGAATCAAGGGACTGGTCCCTAGTTTGGGTACAGGGACGTAAACCTTCCGTCTAAGAATTGGTGACCGGGTGGTAATACGGAAGGATCAGATCGAAAAAAAAAAAAAAAATTATGGTTGTTAGGAGTAAATCCCACGGTTTTGGAAAAGATGATTATTCTTATAAACTGTTCGGTCTCGTTTAGTATGACCCGAAGGGACCACCGGGTCAGCCATTTCTTAGGCGGACGTTATGTCCTCTGGACCCAAACTAGGGACCCAGTCGTTCTAGAGGACCTCTTCCTTTACCGTTGGGTGAGGTCATGAGAACGGACTCTTAGGATACCCGTCTCCTCAGACGACCCGATGTCAGATACTCCAGGGTTTCTCAACCTGGTTGATTCGTGTGTGTGTGAGATATACAACAATATGTTCCATCTGTGTTACTATAACTATTTAAGATGAACCATATATTTATCGTAGACAAATCGAAGTTTCAATTATTGTGTACGTGTCCAGAAAATTCCGTGGATCGATCAAAATGAGAAGAGAGGACTTTTAGTAAGCGCATCGAGAAACACTCTTCAAGATAAATCGACACAAGTCAAGTCAAGTCAAGTCAGTTAGTCAACACAGACTGAGAAACACCGGGGTACCTGACGTCGTACGGTCCGGAGGGACAGGTAGTGGTTGAGGACCTTAAATGGGTTTGAGTACAGGTAACTCAACCACTACGGTAGGTTGGTAGAATAGGAGACAGCAGGGGAAAAGGAGGGCAGAAGTTAGAAAGGGTCGTAATCCCAGAAAAGTTTAGTCAGTCGAGAAGTGTAGTCCACCGGTCTCATAACCTCAAAGTCGAAGTCGTAGTCAGGGAGGTTACTTGTGAGTCCTGACTAGAAATCCTACCTGACCAACCTAGACGAACGACAGCCTCCCTGAGAGTTCTCAGAAGAGGTTGTGGTGTCAAGTTTGAGTAGTTAAGAAGCCGTGAGTCGAAAGAAATATCAGGTTGAGAGTGTAGGTATGTACTGGTCTCCTTTTTGGTATCGGAACTGATCTGCCTGGTCCGTTTCATGACAGAGACGAAAACTTATGCGACAGATCCAACCAGTATTGAAAGGAAGGTTCCTCATTCGCAGAAAATTAAAGTACCGACGTCAGAGGTAGACGTCACTAAAACCTCGGGTCTTTTTACTTCAGACTGTGACAAAGGTGACAAAGGGGTAGATAAAGGGTACTTCACTACCCTGGTCTACGGTACTAGAAGCAAAAGACTTACAACTCGAAATTCGGTTGAAAAAACGAGAGGAGAAAGTGAAAGTAGTTCTCCGAAAAATCAAGGAGAAATGAAAGACGGTATTCCCACCACAGTAGACGTATAGACTCCACTAACTATAAAGAGGGCCGTTAGAACTAAGGTCGAACACGAAGAAGGTCGGGTCGCAAAGAGTATTACATGAGACGTATCTTCAATTTATTCGTCCCACTGTTATATGTCGGAACTACATGAGGAAAAGGATAAACCTTGGTCAGACAACAAAGTACAGGTCAAGATTGACAACGAAGGACTAGACGTATGTCTAAAGAGTCGACACAATCGGAACACAAAAACGGTACATTGAGACGGGTACTCTGTCTCTAACTGTTTCGAACCTCTGACCACTGGCCACTACTTCGGACCGTATTCTCCGTACGGCAAAGAAGAGAGACCGTCTCAAAATCATACTTTGTAGGTCCCTCCCAGTCGGAACCCATTTACGTCTTCACTCCTCTCCCCACTGTCCTTTATCTTCGGTACTCATTCGTTTCGGTGCTCCGTCTTTCTTTCACTCGTCGTGCCTCAGTTATCGTTATCAACCTTTTTATTCGTCCACCTCTCTGTGTCGGTCTCCTCGACTCAGTACACGTACCGTCGTTCGGTTCTCAAGGACACTCCAGTGGTTTCCCCTCGAATATACCGATCTGATCTCGAAAATGAGTCAACAACGTCTCACGGATCTTGTTCTTAGATCAAAAGGTACTCGGACGTTACTCTTGGAATAGGTAGAAAAGATGAAGGGGTACAACATAGGAAAATTTACTACCACCACACAAATCACCGATTCAGTACAGTCTGAGACACTGGGGTACCTGACACAAGGTGGTCCGAGGAGACATGTACCCTAAAGGGTCCGTTCTTATGACCTCACCCAACAGTAAAGGAAGAGGTCCCCTAGAAAAGTTGGGTCCCTGGTTTAAGCAGAGGAAGTAACCGTCTTCGTAAGAAATGACTGATTCGGTGGTCTCTGTGGTAGGAAGATTTATTTGGATAAATTAACTCGGTTCACTGGTAAAGAGGAAAAAACGGTGGTATTTTTTAGATTAATTGTGTTGTAACTTTTGAACGTGTCACGGACCTTACATTGTCCTCGAAGTATATCGAACCGATAATAATAAAATTTTCTCTAAGAAGTTCGTTTTTGAAGTCTGATTATGAGTTTAGGTTCACAACGTCAACCAAACTTAAACGTCGAACCATCGACAGGTACCCCAGCGTGTCTCAGTCTGTGTTGACTTCGCTGAATCGTACGCACGTACGTAACTTCTTCCTTTACCGTTGGGTGAGGTCATAAGAACGGACCTCTTAGGGTCCCTACCTCCTCGGACCACCCGACGGTAGATACCCCAGCGTCTCTCAGCCTGTACTGACTTCGCTGAATCGTCGTCGTCGTCGAAAAAAAGAGGGGACAGGAAGTTTCTAAAAAAATTAAGATCCTCTCATGGGTTAAACCTATTCAAATCCACACCTTTATTTTGTGTACAAGATTGTTAAACCTTCTCTACCTACTTAGAGAACTCTATACTCCAAAGTGTTTTATAAAGTTTAATAAAAAGTTTATAATAACCGAACCGTTTTTGTTTTACTAAAAGATCTTCTTAAAGAGAAAAATTGTAAGTTTACAGGAGTTCCCTTTAC
The DNA here is from genome assembly GCA_006410555.1 of Capra ibex. Lineage (NCBI taxonomy): Eukaryota > Metazoa > Chordata > Mammalia > Artiodactyla > Bovidae > Capra > Capra ibex. The sequence goes on from SJYO01018757.1 coordinate 69,483,059, forward strand.
ATTATATGTATAAAGATTGAGTAAGATGCATTGAGTCATAACAGATTATCCTGAACTAACTACAAATTTTTAAGTTACTCATAAAATTGATTCTCCAAAAAAAACCTACCACTATCACGAAAAAGTCTTTTCTCAACTCAATCTGCTAAAAAATTTTCCCAGAATCTTGAACCGGAAGTTTGGAATGGTTTATAAAAAGGAAGGAAACATATTGTCCCTTTTTCATTATAGACTTTCTAGAGAAAAGAAGGTCACTGCTTGTTTTGATGTCATTAAACTTAAGGTCTTTTGATTCCGTTGTCCCCTCTTCGGTTTGTATAAGAATTGGATCTACAATTTTTTCTTTCTTTCTTTTGTTTCTTATTTCCCTTCCCATTTCTTTCCCATTTCCCACTCCCTTCTTCTTGTTTCTCTCTCTCTTTTCTCTTTTCTTGGTCACTCTACTATTTCTTAATGTCTAAACACTTGACTTACTGTACATTAGTTACTAGATTTAAAGAGACGTCTTGCGTACGTCAGAGTCTTGAGACCTTTCTAGTCGCCCATACTTTAATATGAAACCGAGATAAGGGAACCATGGGATACGACGAGAGTAATATTAATAGTAGTTTGAAATAACTTTAGGGAAGTTTTACCTATCGAGACTGACGTGACACGTAACATACTCCCATCCCAGGTACAAACAGAACAAGCCATAATAGGGGTCTTGGTCGTATTATGAGTCGTCTCGTCCACGAGTTTAATAAACAACTTATTTTACAATATTGACATGGTAGACCCCCAATTTTCGTGTTCGAGACCTTAGTTTAAGTTACAGTAAAGGGTGGAGACATCTAACCTATCTCATTGTCACGGACGGAGTGACTAAACGTCACTCCTAAACTACTCTTTTATGTGTATGTCGGGACTCGTTCCACGGACCGTATAACCATCACAACTTTTTTACAAGAGATATTGTTATTAGGAATGATAGGGGGGTAATCGTTACTTAGAGTCGTAAACAGAAGTTTTTCTCTCTCTCCAAAAATGTTTTCGGTCACTTCTATCTAATTTTGTGTGTGTGTGTAACACTACATTAGTACATGTAAAATGGTCGTGACAGACTTCGCAGTGACAGACTTCGAGGGAACGTTTAAAGAGAAAAAAAGGTTAACCGACCAACCGGTGAGAGTGGTCATCACTCATTAAACTAGAATGAGTAAAGACCGACTTAAGTCAACCGACACCTTTTCCGTACGACTTTTCATACTTCCTAACATTGAGATCTAGGAAGGTCGGATCATTCATACAGTTAGCAGATTTTCTCACCGGAACTAAATTGCCAATGTATCAGTTCTTAAGGATCTCATTCTGAAAAGAAAAAAGTTGTGGTCGTACTGAAACTGGAACTTGTCTCACACGAGTCCAGCAAGACCTTCATAGGGAACCTGTCTACTGTGTCTCTAACTTTTCGGTATTTACTGAACGGACATTCAAGTCTTTACTGTAATCGAAAGTAAAAAATTAACGATTCTAAAAACAATGGGAAAAATTATCTCATATTAAGGAAATTTTACAACACGATCAAAGACGACATGTCGTTGCACTTAGGAGATATACAATATGTATATAGGAGAAGAAGACCCTATAATCGGAAATGTACTTGGGTTTTTACTCCGACCTCCCGATATTATTTTCGACGACGACGACGACGATTCAGTGGAGTCAGGACAGACTAAGACACGCTGGGGTATCTTCCGTCGGGTGGTCCGAGGGAGTAGGGACCCTAAGAGGTCCGTTCTTGTGACCTCACCCAACGGTAAAGGAAGAGGTTACGTACTTTCACTTTTCAGTTTCACTTCAGCGAGTCAGCACAGGCTGACTCGCTGGGGTACCTGACGTCGGGTGGTCCGAGGAGGCAGGCACCCTAAAAGGTCCGTTCTCACGACCTCACCCCACGGTAACGGAAGAGGTTATTATTTTCGATCTTAAATAGTTTGTAGATAGTCACACTCTACAAAATATTTATAATAAAAATTAAGAATATTTTTTTGGATACTTTCGGTGAGATATAAAGGATGAAATGTCTAATTTTTTGACTCTGAGTGTCCAAATTTTTAGTGACCTGACATGGTAGAAGTATCAAAAATACATTTAGATTTTAAAAACTTTACACTTCGAATAAAACTTTTCGTATAATTTTGTAAAGAAAACAATTACCTTTGGAAGTCTTCTTTTGTAACTAAATTTTTCATTTAAAGATTTTGTATTTGAAACTTTTTTTTAGTGATCTGGACTCTTATTCGAGTCTGGACAGAACTGAAATTACTCTCCTCGGATACCAAACGACGAAAGGATCACGAACGTATACCTTAAATATTATTCTGCCTTTCGTAATACACCTACCCACCCCAGAAACAAAACGACAACCCAGTATGAGAAGAATTCTTATCTTCTCAACGGACAGAATAAGTGAGAAAAGAGTAACGGAAAGTGAGGTCACGGACCGTATTTTGTTATGTGTAATTTATACTTAACTTACTTAATTATGTACGGGGGAAAAGGAACCACCGGAGAACCTTACGTTACTTATCTATGGTGATTAAGTAGTTTGTAGAACAGTTCGTAACAAAAGTAATTCCAGAAGTTAGTCGTTTGTCGTGTCCCTGAATAACGAAATCATTCAAGGAATCCTACTCTCCCTTAGACTCCTAGAGACTTCTACGTGGGGGTCAGAGAGAATGTATGTGTGTGTGTGTGGATGGATGGACGAAATTTTAAGAGGGGTGAACGATCGGTATGAAAGATTAACTGTGGTGAATTTTTAACGAGGTAATTTACTTATTTTCGAGTAAATTCCTTTCATTATTCCACCTTTCAGAAAGTCGGAATCCTTCTCTTCTTTTTGAGATAATTTCCCCTACACTGTTGATTTTTCTCGGACAACCTCAGGTCCGTTCCTTTCGGTTCCTCGGACAGAGTTCTGTCATCCAACCTCTAACACATGGTACCTACGGGACTCTGGCACCGTTCTCATTGACTCAAAAAGTGAATCCCCGAAGTGTCCATTTTGCCGTCTTGGGTGAAGACGGACCACCGATCCGGTCCGAAACAGGAGGTGACACTAGCCAGTCACCGTTTACCAATCGTACCGAGATGAGAATGCAAGTCTCTTCCGTTACCGTAGGGTGAGGTCATGAGAACGGACCTTTTAGGGTACCTACCTCCTCGGACCATCCGACGGCAGGTACCCCAACACTTCTCAGCCTGTACTGACTCTCTGAAGTGAAAGTGAAAAGTGAAAGGTGAAAGTACGTAACCTCTTCCTTTACCGTTGGGTGAGGTCACACGAACGGACCTCTTAGGGTCCCTGTTCCCTCGAACCACCCGACGGCAGATACCCCAGCGTGTCTCAGCCTGTGCTGACTTTGCTGAATCGTCGTCGTCATCGTTGAGTGCAAAGGGTAAGGTATTCTTACGCTCGGTGTAGACTAGACGAGTGACCTCACGGAACTCGTTACTATGTCGTGACCATGACTCATCCCACGAGTCATGTATAGATATAGTTCGTACAAAACAAAGTTCGTAAAGTAGAGGATTAGTGAGACCCTTTTTTACCTATGTCCATTCTTTTGGAAGGTAAACCGTCAACATTTCTAACGTATCGTAAACGTTCTCGTCAAGAATCAAAAAGACGAAGAAATAAAGAGAAAAATTTCCAATACATAATAAAATGTTCATTGTTTGAATTGTCATTTTAAAAACTTATTAATTTTTGAAATTTGAAGTGGTGGGTTATAAAAAAAATGGTACTTATCAAATGACCCATCTGAAGACTTATGTATACATTTATAATTAAAGAATAATGTTTTTGTCCTAGGACATTAAAATATTAGATGAAGAACTACTTTCACTTTCTCCTCTCACTTTTTCAACAGAATTTCGAGTTGTAAGTCTTTTACTTCTAGTACGTAGACCAGGCTAGTGAAGTACCGTTTATCTGCCCCTTTGTCACCTTTGTCACCGACTGAAATAAAAAGACCCGAGGTTTTAGTGACGTCTACCACTAACGTCGGTACTTTAATTTTCTGCGAATGGAGGACCTTCTTTTCAATACTGGTTGGATCTGTCGTATAATTTTTCGTCTCTGTAATGAAATAGTTGTTTCCAGACAGATCAGTTCCGTTACCAAAAAAGTCATCAGTACGTACCTACACTCCCAACCTGATATTTCTTTCGACTCGTGACTTCTTAACTACGAAAGCTTGACACCACAACCTCTTCTGAGAACTCTCAGGGAACCTGACGTTCCTCTAGGTTGGTCAGGTAAGATTTCCTCTAGTCAGGACCGACAAGAAACCTTCCTGACTACGACTTCGACTTTGAGGTCATGAAACCGATGGACTACGTTTCTCGACTGACTAAATTTTTTCTGGGATTACGACCCTTTCTAACTTCCCTCTTCTTCCCCTGTTGTCTCCTACTCTACCGACCTACCGTAGTGGTTGAGTTACCTGTACTCAAACCTATTTGAGGCCCTCAACCACTACCTGTCCCTCCGGACCGTATGGCACCAAGTACCCCAGCGGTTTTCAGCCTGTACTGACTCGTTGACTTGACTTTCACTTCCGTTTTCGTTTTCACTTCAGGGAGTCAACACAGGTTGAGGACCACTGGGACACCTGACATCACAGACTGAGAACCGCTGGGACACCTGACATCAGGTGGTCCGAGGAGTCAGGTACCCTAAGAGGTCCGTTCTTATGGCCTCACCCAACGGTAAAGGAAGAGGTCCCCTAGAAGGGCTGGGTCCCTAACTTGACTTGACTTCATTTGACTAAAAGTAAATCATTATAAAACCATTATTTAGTATTTTTTATTAAGATATGGTGGTAAGAATCACCGTTATACTGTAAGAATTCACCGATATGATACAAGATATAATTGTTAGAGGATCGTAGGTAAAAAACGATCACATTGATACGATTTATACTTGGAATAATGTACAAATCTTGTATAAAGTTTGTAACTTGTTTCAAAATGACTCCAGACGTCAATTGTCCTTTCTGATGTCTTCTGGATGTGACCTATAATCTCGACGATAGAGATCTCAGGCACCCCGGTGGGTTACCGGATATCCGATAAAAGTTAGAATTAGTACAGACAACGGGGTGACATCTCAAAAGAGTGGGAGTAGGTAGAAAACTAAATAGAAATCTTATCTGAGACGGGGAATAACAATTTCTTTCGAAATAACAGGTACCAGATAGAAATGGAGCCAAAAGGGAAATAAAGGTAAGGGTCGGTCTTTTACAGTAGGATCGTCCTGTCCTAAGGTTTTCTTTTAAACATAGATAACCCCACTGGAGGGGTCAAAATTTGTCCGGTAACCAAAGACGAGTCAAGAAATTCAGAATGGAGATTCCACCACTTTCCCCCAAAATACCATGGAGAGTTTAAAGAAAAAATACAAAAGTATTTTGTAGGGACGAGTCGATTCTAGGGTTCGGGTAGAACATGACCGGGTCCGGAACCCGGTCACTGGACCCGGTAAGGAAACCAAGACGTTTGGACTCAGAAGAGGTGTGTAGAAAGAGAACAAAGTCGAGGGTGCAGTGGAATCTTACCCGGGGTGTCGTTACATAATTACAAAAAGATTAAATCTTTACGGTGTTCGGTACCGAAGGAACTTGTATCTCTTTGTTAACAAGTTAAGTTGTTTATAAATAACTTATGGTCTGTGACTCGTTCCAATTCAACGTTGTACCCGTAACTTACTTCTGTAACTTTCCTATTCTCTGTATTCGCACCTTTTGTGTATCCGTCCCTTCAGACTCTTTCCGTTGTGTTGTGTAGGGACTTGAAGAATCTGACACTTGATGTGTTCCCGTCCCTCCACAGAAACAAGACGAAATAAAAACATGACGACATAGGAGTCACGGAATTTATTACTGACCATATATCATCTATAAACTACCTATAAACAACCTACATACTTACTTATTCTGTACTGAGAACTGGAGTTCTTCGAATGTGAGATCACTTGTTCTTTGTTTTTACCATGTTATTATTCACGAGGATATCTCTACCTGTGTCACTCTTGTTTCCATGTTTTGAGTCCGACCTCCACTAATTTTCACCGACCTCTGCTTTCTTAAACCAGAGGGGTCAAAAGGGGTCACACATTATTCCGACCTTCCCAAGATTCCGTTTATAAAGACAGAGGATCGGTTTGCCAAGACCAGTTCTCTGTTTTACACAACTTGACTCAGTATAAAAATTAAGAATTATCCACATCAATATTAAAATTAATAAGAAGTACCAACCCACCCGAAGGGTCCACCGAGATCACTATTTCTTGGGTGGACAGTTACGTCGTCTATATCTCTACGTCCAAACTAGGGACCCAGTCCTTCTAGGGGACCTCCTACCGTACCGTTAGGTGAGGCCATAAGAAAGTACCTCTTAAGGTACCTGTCTCCATGACTTCGTTGAATCGTGAGTACGTACCAACCCATAAGGAAATTGTATGGCTAAAGGTAAAATGACAGATAGTAATCTCAGGTTTATATTTAAAAACATTTATTAAAATTATGTTGTAAGGAAAAATGAAGACGATATCCGCAACACGGAAGACTAGTTCATGATTTGACTTCAACTTTTCCTCTTCTCCTTTTTATCGTCTATCCGGGTATCTTGTTATTTTGGTCTCCCTCTCCCCAGACACTTAATGACTCAATGACAAATCAGTACAGACTAAGAAACGGTGGAGTACCTGACATCATGTGGTCCGAAGGGACAGGAAGTGTTAGAGGGTCTCAAACTGGTTAAAGTACAGGTAACTTGACCACTACAGTAGATTGGTAGAGTAGGAGACAACGGGAGAAGAGGAAGACGGGAGTCAGAAAGGGTCGTAGTCCCAAAAAAGGTTACTCAATCGACAAGTGTCGTCCGTCGGCTTCATAATCTCGAAGTCGTAGTCAGGAAGGTTTCTCATAAATCCCAACTAAAAGAAAATTCTAACTGACCAAACTAGAGGAACGTCAGGTTCCTTGAAAGTTCTCAGAAGACGTCGTGACGTTAAGTTTTCGTAGTTAAGAAACCGTGAGTTGGAAGAAATGCCAGGTCGAGAGTGTAGACATGACTCGATGATCCTCCGGGATTAAAGATTTTTCACGAAATTTATGAATCTCCCTTTAAAAGAGTAGTTTCTTATTTGATCTCCCAGAAGAAACCACCAGGACACCAATTTTTAAGTGGACGGTCACATCCTCTGTACCCAAGTTTGGAGCGAGACCTTTCTAGGGTGTACGGGTCCTCGTTGATTCGGGTCTCCGGTGTTGATGACTTGGGAGCTTGGGCTCTCGGGTACGAGACGTTGTTCTCTTCGATGATGTCCCTCTGCGAACCTGGGCTTTCCTCCTCTTCGGGGTCGAGCGACGTTGATCTCTTTCCGGTCCACGTCGTTGTTTCTGGGTCACGTCGGTTTTTATTCATTTCTTTATTTAAAATTTTTTCTCTTGTTTGATCTTTAATTTTCATTTCATCAGTCACAGAAAGTAATGTAGTAAGATGAGGTTCATATACTCTTTCTTAGACCTTCGAATCCGGGTTAACGACACAAAGATGAAATACGACAATATTTTATTAAATGTAAGATAGAACTTTCAGGGAACCAAATCCGGATTTTCTTCCTTTTTTTTTGTAAGAAAATCCTTTCCTTTAATAGAGGACTTACTTTGGTCTAATACAACAACTTGTATTGTAATACCCAGGAACAAGGGTTCATTTGTGTCTTTTCCTAAGAGGTTGTCTCTAAAAGTTGATGTTCTCATGGAGACTGAGATTTGTATAACAATCGTGAGTGTCTAAGGACGTCCTTGTTACGTGTCTACCACATAATATAACTCTAAGAACTTCCCGCGAGACACACAACTACAATAGTCAAATACATGCACTAGCTGTATCGAAGTAAACATTTATTATCTGTTGTTCTTGTAAATCACTATTTTATCTTACGGTAAACCTGATAATTGCAAAAGTAATACCGTTTACGTCTCACCACACATTTCAAAACCCATTTGTGCAAACAGAGATGATTACCATGCCTACGAAACGTTTCTTCTGAACGACTTATATTTAACTTCGACTACAACCAGTATGTAATACATATTATAATTCTCGACACGGTGTTTTCAGACGTAAAGGACCCATTGTTTTGTAAATTATACCTTTGATGTATATATTAAAGGGTTCAGTTGAGTTCTCTAATTTTGACTACCTAGTATATAACTCTATTTTAGCAGATTTCTTGAGTAGGACAAGAAAAAAGGTCATCTTTCAACTTTATAAGTAAACAAATTAAGTAATTACGAAATCTTAATAAGAGATTTGTCTCAACCACGACAAAGTACGTAAGTATTATCGATAGAAGGATACGTACATTGTAAGTGAGGAGAGTAAGAAAGTCAAGTTCATCGTTGCAAAGATTCCTTTTTTAAAGGTTGATTTACGGAATGTTTTACTAAAAACACGAAGAGAAAAGTTTGCGACTCCATTAGTACGTCCTTTTCGTATTCTTATTTAATAAGAGAAAACCCCACTTTCGTAAGTATAAACTATTCGTTAAACTTTCAGTTTACTCTACAATGGATCTGTAAAATGTAAAAAATACCTGAATAAAATAAACCATAAGAAAGGTCCTTTCTAGTAATGATTTTCTTTATATGTGTAGTTTTTATAAATACTGTTTCATGTCAATGTCTATTAAACACAACGACGACGACGACGATTCAGCGAAGACAGCACCGGCTGAGACACGCTAGGGTATTTGGGGTCGGGTGGTCCGAGGCGGCAGGGACCCTAAGAGGTCCGTTTTCATGACCTCACCCAACGGTAAAGGAAGAGGTTACGTACTTTCAATCTCTTTGTCTTTAGAACCCTTCACTTACACTTTGTCTTGGATCACTATTTTTCAAAGATCCTCTCATCACAATTTCTGTTTTTTCATTTTTACAAAACAAAATACATTTATACCCTGGTGATGATCTTTATGTTAGATCTTCTATGTTTCTTCTTCCTCTTTGTTGTTTAATGAGTCTCTCTTTTTATATATAGTGTCCTTTACATGGTCATTCAGAGATAAAAATCTTACAGTAGACATAGAATTGCACCGGGGAGACCTACCGACGGTTTAGTCTTGACCTGATCTTTACACCAAACCCCTAGATTTCAAACAAAGTGTAAGAAAGAGGATGGGATTTTAAACAAAGATGATGCAAATTTTGTAGTTGACCGTTAATCAAGTCGTAAAGTATTACATATGTCTCCGGGGTCCGAGAGCACTTTGGAATACTTTGACAAATATTGTATGGTGTCACCTCTTTTTCCGTTTGACCGTTAGCTGGACGTGGAGGTGGGGGTGGAAACTGAAACGTGGGAAGAAGACCTATGTTGGTATATATTTTCGTTACTTTAAGATAAAGTCGCACTACCGACGACTCTTGTTCCCACTATGTGTCGGTGGAATCTCTTATTGGTCCCGGTCCAACCTGAAGAATCGTAAAAGAGTCCTCCATATCCTAAATGTGAACCCCACATTAGAACCGTGTATAGACGTATATAAATACGTCATAGACACGGTCCATGATTTTGATCAGAAATACCTCCTAGGTTTTTACTTACCTTGTGTTAATACAGAAGTTCTTCCAACGTTAGGTTGATCCTCTATACTTAGTAATGTTGGTCGATATATTAGTTCCATACAGACCACACTTCGAAACTAACAGACTATCTAAGTATCGGTTGAAGTTTCTTTTTGTCGATTTTTAACAATGAATAATATATGTACAACGTAGGGTTATACGAAGCTTCTAACCTAGACTTTGGTTATGGTTTTAGGGTCTCCGACAGACCCCGTGTTCGAGACGGGTTCTGTCCTCAGACTTTAACTACTCAGGGAGTGGTCTGTCAGACTGTTTCAAGTGGAAGGTTTTCAATTGTGATGACTTCAACTTCTTCATCTCTATCTACGAATGACAGTGACACTGCTGTCTTTTCTTCTTATTCCTCGTTCGTCACTACACGATGAACTCAAGCTTACCCCTACCGATCGACTCGTATACCGATCTCAAAGAAAACTCGGACGTCTCAGGTCTCGTGACGATACAGGACCTAAATCTAAGGGGTCACTAAACTGAAATCTCTGACACCAAGAAAGAGAATGAAGGGATGTCTCGAAGTATTATATAAAGATAGTTAATCCCCTAACGGACGTCGAAGAGACCACCGAGTCGACCAATTTTTAGACGGACGTTACACCTTCTGGACCTAAACTAGGAACCCAACCCTTCTAGGGGACCTCTACTCTTACCGTTGGGTAAGGTCATAAGAACGGACCTCTTAGGGTTCCTGTCTCCTCGGATGGCCCGATGTCAACTACCCCAGCGGTTCTCAGTCTGTGCTGACTCTGAGTGGAAAGTGAAAAGGTGACCCACACGAATAAGGAACTTGTGACTTTTTTGAGATTGTGTTTTTTTTTGGTATCCTCCCAAGTCACTTTGTGTATCCTCGTCCTAGTAAGAGTGGAACATCAAAGACCGTGTCCTGTGGATCTTCCGGGGTGTCTGTTACTTATTTTCTTCACCTACGTCACACCCTGAAACGACCACCAGGTCACCAATTCTAAGGTGAGAAGGTGACGTTCCGCACGTCCAAAATAAGACCTAGTCCCTTTATTCTAGGACTCATCGTACCGGTTTTTCAATTTTTTTTTTTTTTTTTTTTTTCCACCTATATCATCACTCTCGACTCCTCTCACCTTTAATGAGAAACGATTCACTTAGTCTCTGCTCGAAAACACTTCTAACATAGTAGACTCGTCTCTGAACTTCAGTCTTCCACGGATCAACCCTTACTCTCCCTACCGAGGAGGTTTGTCAGAGATTTTCACCCTGAAAATTTGACAAAAATTCAATAATACAACAGTACTTTCAACAATTCCCGTTCTACTTTTATGTAACCTCTCCAACAACAAATCTGTGACAACACAGACTGAGAAACTCGGGTGATCCGAGGAGACAGGTACCCTAAAGGGTGCGTTCTGATGACCTCCCCCGACGGTAAAGGAAAAGGTCCCCTAGAAGGGTTTGGTCCTAGTTTCGAAGTAGAAGACACAACCGTCCACCTAAGAAATGGTGACTCGGTGGTCCCTTCGGGTGAAACTTCTCCCGTCATCCTTTTATCGTCAATTTCTCGACATGACAAACTTCCATGTCATCAGGGAGTCGTTGAGACCCTCTAACCAAGGTTCCGGGGACTTCTATTGTTTTAGACTCTTTCGAACTCAGAAAACATATTTTCCCGTATCATAAACGAATATTGAATGTGTATAAGGGGGTATATGAAATTTAGTAGAGAGCTAATGACTATTATAGATTACGTTACATTTATGATACGTTTATCAACGACCCATACACTGCTTAAGTTCAAAACGAAACCCCTTGAAAGACTTAAAAAAAAAAAGACTTATAAAAGTTAGGGCCCAATAAATTCAGACACCTACGTCTTGAGTACGTATGCCTCTCGGATGACAAAAGTGGAAGAGTATTTTGTTTTTGTATCCACAGTGTGGACGAAAACGATTACAAACTCCTAATCCCTCCTAAGTTTGTACTTTTGTTCTTAAAGTCCGTCGTCTAAGAATCTCCGTCCTTTTCATCCCTTTCATTACTTCAAATCGCATTTCATTCCATGGACTTCCTCCTACGATCACCCTTTACTCTGACCTTTTCATTTAAGTCTCAACTTGAAACAAGACGTCCATAGACACAATGTCCGCTATGCTGAAAATAAGAAAACCGACACGGAGAGTCAAATCAGGGGGTTAGTCACTAGTTTGATCCCGGGGGACGTTACGTTCGAACCACAGGATTGACGATCTGGTGGTCCCTTAAGGGATACTAAAGATTTGATCCCTCTCTACAGTCGTAACACGGAGTTCTCCTAATTAGACTATTATCGTATACTTTCACCTAAATTTCTCCCTTTTTATCACCCTCCTCTCTCCCCGTTTTCGGGTCTACTCTCCATTACACCTAATAGGAGTGACATTTTGATACATGAAATGTCACAATAATAAATGATTAACACATTCACAGAACGTAAATATACGACGACGACGACGATTCAGTGAAGTCAGCACAGGCTGAGACACCCTGGGGTATCTGCCGTCGGGTGGTCCGAGGGAGTAGGGACCCTAAGAGGTCTGTTCTTGTGACGTAAGGAGTAATAAATAAATAATGTCGAGAAATACCATTCAGTCCTGGTGTCGTTATGATGTGTAGAAAGAAATTAAATATCTTTATCCTAACGTATGATCTACGTTTTAAGGTGTTGTCGAACAAAGAAGTTGTCGTGTATTCCTTTTTATTTTTGGTGAGGTGTGTGACAAATGATAAAACCCATCTCTACAATGACTTTGGATTGGTTGGGGTTTAAGAACAATGTTTCATCACGAAAAAAAGAGTCGACGAGATACTTAGAAATCTAAATTTTCTTTTGACTTTCGTTAGATGGAAACCTACAACTCGAAATACAATTACAGAGTTACGTATTATAATGTGTAAAATCCTAAAAACCTAAAATATATGAGTACAAAGTGGGACACTTGTATTGTACGTAGGGTCGTCGGACGGAGACTGGTAGACTTTCGTTCGAGGGTTACTTACCAAAAGTTTACAAGATGAGCTCTTTATAAACTTTTTCTGTTGGGCTGAGACATAACTATTGCCGTAGTTTTTAAAAGAAGGAAGAAAAAGAAATAAAACGTCCTAAAAAGGAAAAAAGAATCTTTTTCTTGGTCTGGTTACTAAGAGTCAGAAAAGAGAGACTCTACGTTTGCTAACTTCTGTTAGTGTAAGTAGTATCTGAGGGTACCCTTGATCGACGTTGAGGATGAGTTCTTTCGTGTACTCTTAAGTTCAGTCGAACTCTTCGTACACGAGTTCTACTGAGACTTCTACTGAATTTAAAGAATTTCGGTCGAGTTCATACTTTAGAAAATTATAGTCAATGTTTACTGAATATCTATAAAAGTGTTGATTTAGTAGAGTTGTGGAACGAATCAACTGTCGAGGATCGGAACTACTGCGGGAGTGGTCGTTCGTAATGAGTCACACCATTTTCATGTGTGTATTGTGAGGGGGTGGTAGGCCTACGCACATAGAAGGGTCAGAGAGAGAGTAGAAAAGTTAGAAAAGTAATTTTTTTTAAAAAACCGACACGACTTAGATACCCGAAGAGTTCTACATCTCGTGTCTGAGATGTCGTGTACCCTAGTTATCAACACCACATACCCGAGTCGACGGGACTCCGTACACCCCCAGAATCAAGGGGGTGGTCCCTAGTTGGGACTTAGAGGACATAACCTTCCGCCTAAAGTTGGTGACCTGGTGATCCTTTCAGGGAAGGGTCAGAATTGATCTATACTTTCACTTTCACAATCAGCGAGTCAGTATAGGTTGAGAAACACTGAAGTACCTGATAACGGGTGGTCAGAGGAGACAGGTACCTTAAGAGGTCCGTTCTTATGACCTCACCCAACGGTAAGGGAAGAGGTCCCCTAGAAGGGTTGGGACCCTAGTTTAGGTCCAGAGGAGGTAACGTCCGTCCGAGAAATGAGGTTTGGTTCTCCTTCCGAATTACTCTGTATCTAAGAGTGTAAAAGAAGTAAAAATCGAGACGAAAGACTCGAAAGTAAAAAGTTTGAGATAGTTGTTAATGTATGTGAACACATCTTAAACAAGAAACTAAATATATATATATATACTAAAAATATATTTAGTGTTGTTTAAAAGTGAATCTTTTAGGCTAACCAATAACCAAGTAAAACTAAATAAAAGTACTGTAACTTAAATCCGATTATCCATAAGATTTAGTATTTCTCTTTTGTTCTTTGTAAGTTAATACAAGTTTCCGTCTCATGGAAGAGAATAGATTTTAGTACTCCTCTTAATCGTATGGAGAGTACTAAAATAGATAATTTGTTGAGTAAACCCAAAAAATGGAAAATCTTTTGCTATATTCGACATATTGTAACAATTCGGTCTTTATTAAGTCATCTTACAGGTAATCAGGAACAAAGAACTACATTATCGACTAAAATCCTACCAAAAGACCTTTATTTATAAATAATAGAAAATCGTATAAAAACACTAAACAGGGGAAGAACGATAATGCTGTGCACAGATTCAAGAAAAACAACAAAATGAGTTGTCCATAAAGAACTCACAGAGGACGTACAAGATCACCACTCTTAAGTCGTAACTTATCTTGTCTGTGTTTAGGATCAAGTACATATCGAACCAAAGATCGACTCCCTTCCGTCTGTCTACCACTATTCAAGATACCTCTTTTTTTCTCATCGATTTCTCTTCTCTCTGTCAAGACCTCATCTTCAACGTCAAAATTTTATCCACCAGTCCTTGTAACGGCTCCTTCACCGTAAAGTCGTTTCTGGATTTCCTCTGTTCCCTTACCCAGTACCCCACTAGTCTCCCGTCCTCGGAGACTCCACCATCTTTGTCGTTCACGTTTTTGGTACTCCACTCGTGAACGGCTATACAGCTTCCTTACTCTCCTCCGGTCACTCCGTTGTTTTCTCCTCTTCCTGTACGGAGATCCTTCCATTCCCCCAGAGAGCACCCCGTACGACTCCCCCGACGTAAACTTACTGAACTCTTCGATGACCTCCAAATCGTATCTCCTCACTGTTCGAACGTTGACTGAACTTGTAGTCACCCATCTTATATTGTACTTAAACTGTGAATTGACTACTGAAACCTTCCAGTCTCATAAAATACCTCGATCCGATTCTAAATTATAGACTCCTCAAAGTATCAAACCCATAAAAAAGTTTTTTATACTTTCCTTCCTTTCTTCTTTTCTTCCTTCGTTCTCCCTTTTTCCCTTCCTCCTTCCTCGTTTTATCCCTTTATTCCTTCCTTCTCTTCCTCTCTCTCTCTCTCTTTCTTCTTCTTTCTTTCCTTCTTTCTTCCCCCTTTCTCTGTGACTCTGTGACTCTCGTCTTTAAAAGTAAAATTGTTGTAATAGGTATGAGGACTGTTTGGAGCATTTAATTTTGTTAGACCTCTTATATATCACACAAATATCAGTGTTATTTAACTACTATTTAAGAAACAAAAACGAGTGTTGAAAGGAAGTTCGGTCCCTTCACGACTTTGAGAGAAACAGTCAATTTGACAGACGGTTTATGTGTTTTTAATATAAACCTTTATTAAGGAAACCACAGGATCCTTCAAATTAATTAACAACAAATATTTCACGAAGTTTTAGGACACCTTGTGTTTTGACTGGATTTTTGTTCTCAAACGTTAACAGTGTCCCTTCATGTAATAAGCCCCGAAGACAAAGTGGACACGTATAATGGAATCACTATTAAAGAGGATGTGAGGTAACGGTTACCTTCGGAAGAAAAGAAAAAGAAAAAAAAAAAAAGCTGACAACGGACGGTACACCCTAGAATCAAGGGCTGGTCCCTAGTTTGTGGACGGGGAACGTAACCTTCGAGTCTCAGAATTGGTGACTGACGGTCCCTCCAGGCTACGGAAAATTTTCCCTAAGTCTCTCGGACAAGGTTCTTCATTTTCTTATTGAAATCTTTTCAATTGGTACCGAAAACAGAGATAATTTAAACTAAGACCAAATGGTCATTTTTAAATCGTCAAGAAAGTTTACCATCAAGAGTCTCATATACCAAGTCCATGGGGACCTCTAAACTTCTGTAAAAATCCACAAGGAGTTCCAGTTTAGATATAAGTATCATTGTGGTTTTACAACAAAAGAAAAAAGTGAAAGTAAAGAGAAAACTCACATATCCACCTCAAAAAATCTACGATACACACTACAGATTTGTCTCTTAGACAGATTTCGTCTATACTTTTTAGATCGAAGACATTTCGGTCCGGAAATTCTCTAAACGTTTGTACAATTTTGTTACAATGAAGAGAGGGATGAAAATTTTTGTACCAATAAAAGTGACCTATATACTTTTCTGTATATTGGAAGGTGTCTCTGATCTTCTTAAATCGAGGGGGGGGAGTTTTTACAGAACGAAGATAGTAGACTTCTGTATACCTATGATTTAATCTGTGGACCAGGGTTTCCCAATTACGGGGATCTGAGGTTTTACAAGTTGACTACGCGTTTCATTTCGAGACAGCTTACATGTCTCAAATGTTGAATGTTGAATAGATTATTGACACTAATTCCTTCTCTCTTAGATCCTTTAGTTCGAACAACAGTTATTGAGTAGGTTACTCGGGGAGAAAATTTCTTATGTGGGTTAAAGACCAAAAGAATCTTTGTTTTGTTCGAAAGTCACTTCAGGATAACGGAATCCATCTGTCTCAGTTTTCGTTCTCTGACTTTAATTGAACGTTTCTAAAATGACTCTCACATAATAATAATCAAGAACATAAAAGAAATCTCGTTGGATTGTCGTTTAGAAATACTGCACTGATGATACGCGATTCAAGAGAGACCCGTGACTCCTAAGTCCCCAGATACCGAGTACTTTAAATATAAAGTCCCCTCCTTCTCTGTTCGTTTGTTTACTGCCTCTATTAAAGTCTATACTCACAATTCGTTTCGCACCACAATCTGTCCCTAATCAACTTCCCGTTTTCATTCCCTTGTCCCACTTCCCCACGACTAACTCGTTCCACACCCCTTTAGAGAGTGACTTCACGATTACAATTCGACTGTGGTCTTCCGTCCGACTCCGAGAGACCGTCCTTTTACGTCCATACTCCGGAGTCCCTCTCTTAATCCTTCTTTCTTCACCGATTTAGGGTACCTACCTCCTCGGACCATCCGACGTCAGGTACCCCAGCGATTCTCAACCTGTGCTGACTCGCTGAAGTGAAACTGAAAAGTGAAAGTACATAACCTCTTCCTTTACCGTTGGGTGAGGTCACAAGAACGGACCTCTTATGGTCCCTACCCCCTCGGACCACCCGACGGCAGATACCCCAGCATGTCCCAGCCTGTGCTGACTTCGCTGAATCGTCGTCGTCGTCGTCGTCACATCAACTTCGGATCACTCCCCTTCCCAGCACTCACCATACTAGACTTTTTCCATCTTTGATGACAATACGGGTTCTGAGCTTTAGAGGGTTACTGGTGGTCCCTCGGTCATAGGCTACGTTTTCGTTCCTTCAAAAATAATGGTTCGACCTCGACCCCGAGGGTGGCAATGGCTGCGTCACCGATTCCTCTCCTCGGGGTTGAGACCCAATGTAACGAATATATCCCATAAGCGCGCACTTTTTAAGTTTTTTGCCCTCAAAGGCCCAACCCTCTGCAGATTAACCAATGGAAGACACCTTCCCAGTCCACAACCCAAGACTAACCAAAAGTAAAGGGTCCGACCGGTGCCCAAGACTAACTAAGGGTAAAGGGCCCGAATTAAGCTTAAAGGGCCCGTCCAGTATTCAGGACTTCCATTTCAGTCCTCTAGGACTAGACCCTAGACTAACCGAGCGTCCACCACCCCACTCCAGTCCCCTAAAGGTTTTTCGAGAAAAGGCCCTTAAAAATGTTTTACCTCACCGAATCCGAGAAGTGAAGTCCCGTCGTCTCCTACTCTCCCAACTTACCGGAGTGGTTGAGTTACCTGGTCTTAAACTCGTTCGAGGCCCTCAATCACTTCCTGTTCCCTCCGACCGTACGACGTCAGGTACCCCAACGTTTCTCAGTCTGTACTGAATCGTTGACTTGTTTTTATTGGGGTACTTTATCGAACTTCCTCGAACTTAAAATGAGACTCACGTTACTCTCGAACTCGACCAGTGTGCTAAGTCAAACGTAAAACTTTTCTTAATCAGACCGACGAGACAATACCCTGAACTAACGTCTCCTCGTTGTTATCGTCGGTCCTCTGGACAATCGTCAACTGACAGGGGACCCTTTACCTACTACCTACCACCGAACCTCTTGTCACCAGTGTCACTCTTTGTCCTCTTCGCTTGTCTGTCCTCTGACTACACGACAAACAAATGTGCTCACATATTTTGAACAGGCCGAGTAGCCTCGAGTTGTTTGTCATTGGGAATACAGTGGTAGGGTAAGGATTTGTACTTTGAGGGTCTCTAAGTGGTTAAACAAGATCAAGTATTCTGACCTTTAAGTCGGTCACGATCACCATTTCTTCCTTTACCGTTAGGTGAGGTCATGAGAACGGACCTTTTAGGGTACCTGTCTCCTCGAACCATCCGATGTCGGGTACCCCAGCGTTTCTCAACCTGTGCTGACTCGTTGAAGAGATCACCCTTTCTTGGGCAGACGGTTACGTCCTCTGTGTTGTCTGAACCCAAGGTAGGGACCCACCTCTTCTGGGGGACTTCCTCCTTTACCGTTGGGTAACGTCATAAGAACGGACCTCTTAGGGTGCCTGTCTTTTCGACCCGCCCGACACCAGGTACCCCAGTGTTTCTTAGTCTGTACTCACTTCCCTGAATTGTGGCATGACAATGTATTAGGTGTCTTGTGGAATGGACTCCAGAAAAAAGGAAGGTTAGAAAAGACGGAAATCGACGGTAAGATTAGAAAGAGTTTGTAACGAAAGTAGTACAAATGGAACGACTATTCTCACAATATACATAACACACCCATAACTCATTAACGTCATTTGATCCGAACAGACCCACCCACCCCAGTGTGTGGATTCTCGAAGAGCGGAGACCCTAAAATCTTAAATGAACCCTTCTGTACTAATTGAGTATACTGTATTATTTCTCTCTCTAGTTTTTCTCTACCGTATGAATTCCTTCGAAAGTTTATCCTCCTTCCTGAACACGATCTAGAACTTTCTTTCTCTTAAAATCGTTTCTCTCTCCGTTTTTCTACGGACCACTTTCCTCGTTTCTGTATTATAGGATCGAAACGCCGTGTCTTCCCTCCCAAAAGAAAAAAACTCCTTTTCTTCCGTAGAATCCCTTTTCCGTCCCCTGTTTTAGAGTCACGTCCTACCACGGCCTGGTACTCAGGATAGTATTCGACCCTCGGTTTCTAAACCTGAACGACGTTGACCTATATCTCAATTATTCCTAAATATTCGTTCTCAGTCAGAAACACTTCCGAATTGACCCCGGTCACTAGTAAAGGGGAGAGATTAAAAGATTGCATTACTAGTCAGAAATGCATGAGTAATCCTTGAATCGAACATTGAGAAATGTGAAAATTTTATATATTAGACATACTCACGTCGGAGATACCTCAGCCATGTCTTATATGCAAACTACTGCTACTTTCTGCACATTCCTTCTAAGTGAACCGTTATGGTACACTGGACTTACTTTTTCTTCTTTCGGTCCTCCATTCCTTCGACAAGATCTTTGTATCCACACTTCCTTCCTTACATCTACTCCGTCTCTACTCTTTTCTGATCCGTCATAGTAATTTTCCTCGAACGTTCGTCTCTCCCCATTTGTAATTTAAAAGTTTAGAGTCACAAAACTTCCTAGTACTGTCACTAGTTCACACTCCCTTTTTGTTCCTCTCCCTTCATCGAACCCCTTTATTCTACCCCTTAAACCCAAAACTGTCCGTAGGTTCTTCTACTGACCTGTAAGTAAATCTTTACTAGACTCTCCCTGAAGGGACCACCAGGTCACCAATTCTTAGGTGGAACGTCACTCCCTCTGAGTCTAAATTAGGAACCAGTCCCTTGGTTCCAGGGTGTACGGAGTCTCGTTGATTCAGGTGCTCAACGTTGATGACTCTGACGCACGGTGTTGATCTCTCAAATGCACGGTGTTCGTTTCTAGGACATACGTCGTTGATTCTAAGGTGCATGACGTTGATTCTAAGGTGCATGACGTCGATTCTGGCCCACGTCGGTTTGTTTGTAATTTTTTTTTTTTCTTTACCAGACTCTTCAATTGATCTCCTCTACTTCACTGATACGTCTCTGTTCCGTCCTCAAAACAATATTGAAGTAAGTGATGTGTCTCCGCATTGTTACTCCTATGTCTCACTTTACCCCGTTCCTGAAATTCTTTAATTGTTGGATCACCTCTTTTGTCTATACGGTTTTTCCCTGTGTTTCAGACGACTTTATTCGCAGGTCTCCTCTGATACACGACCCATTCCCTTTATTTATCGTGGGTAAGTCCTGAAGGGGCCATTAAATCATCAATCCCTAGACGGACGGTTACGTCCCCTGTACCCAAACTAGGGACCAGGTCCTTCTGAGGTGTATGGGGCCTCGTTGATTCGGGCACACCGTGTTGACGACCCGAGTGTGAGATCTCGGTACTCGTCATTGATAGCTCGGACGCACGACGTTGAGGACTTCGGGCACGTGCGTCTCGGAGACGAGGCATTGGTCTCTCAGGTGACGTTACTCTTCAGACGCGTGACGTTGTTTCTCATCAGGGGTGAACGGTGTTGACTTCTTTCGGGCACGTTTCGTTTGTTTCTAGGTCTCGTCGGTTTTTAATTAATTAATTAAAATTTTTGGATAGATTTATCGTAGATAAGTCGATAAGTAGACTCTTTTGACTACCTCCCAGGTACATTTGTCGGTATCCACCGAGGAGAACGAATTGAACGGGACGAGGTACAGGACGACGAACCGGTGGTGATCTGCAGACCTGGGTCCTAACCGTGAGTTTGTTTCCGTCACCAGAGATTCGTCCGTATTTCTTCTCGTTCAGTGGTTAGTCCATCGGGTAGTCCTTTTGATACAGGGTATTTCGGGTAGGATTACTTATTACTTACTGTCTATGTACGTCTAGGAGAGAGAACCCTACAAAATTTGTGTTCAGTGTCCCTCACCAGTGGTCTTCGTCTCTACCGTCATGTCCGACTCTGATACTTTTTCTTCTTCCCCCTACACCTAAACTCTCTTACCGTTTTAATGATCTCATGTCCGTTATCTACGAACAATTTCTCCCCGACTCGTTCGTTTGTCTCGGATAAAACCTAGTGTTCTCGACGTCAACTAAAGACCTTGTTTACCCTCAAGACCGACTACTATACTATGCTAAAAGATTTCAAAGGATTAAAAGAAATTTATTTGGGAGTCGTAAACGTCATAACACCTGTACGGGACCGTAAAATGTAGGGTATTGTCGGGTTGATTGTGTTCCCACAGGGACAAGGAAATCGAAAACTAAGATAGTCCCTCATCATGGGGTACTTCCTTTTCCATTCATACTAGAAGTAACCCACCACCACAAATCAGTGATTCAACACAGGTCGAGAACACTGGAGTCCCAGATGTCGGGTGACCCGAGGAGACAAGTATCATAAAGGGTCCGTTCTTGTGACCTCACCCAAAGGTAAAGGAAGAGGTCCCCTAGAAGGGTTGTGTCCCTAGTTTGGGTATAGAAAACGTAACCGTCCGCCTAAGAAATGGGGCTCGGTGGTCCCTTCGGGTACTAGGAGTAATTCTCGTTTTACTACACTCACACACATGTGCACATCCACCGACGGACGGGTCCTCACATATTATCATCTTCGATCTTTGAAGTCAATGGAGAATCTCGTTCAGACTGTCGTGGTTTCAAATATAATTATGAAAAACAGTAGGGGAAAAAGAACGGCGTAGTAGTAGTCACACCCAGACACACGAACAGGAACCCCTCCACCACCCCCACCCCCTCACCCTTCTTTCCGTTTCAGTCCCTCTGATACGTTGAGTCCGTTTCTTTCGATCGTCTTTCACGTTGACGGTTCCTCTCTCCTTAGACTTATAAAGATCAGTCTCAAAGAGTTGAAAGTCTTTACTTCTAAAGACCAAGTAGAATCTGGTTGACTTACCCTATAGACCTAGTCCCCGGATCCTTGAACGTAAAAACATTTATACGGACCACTAAGTACTTTACGAATGGAAATTCTGGGTGACGAGAGTCAACCTGTCCCGACTCACTGAAGTTAAAGTGAAAAGTGAAAGTGTGTAACCTCTTCCTTTACCGTTGGGTGAGGTCACAAGAACGGATCTCTTAGGGTCCCTGCCTCCTCGGACCACCCGACGACAGATACCCGAGTGTGCCTCAGCCTGTACTGACTTCACTGAATCATCGTCGTCGTCGAGATTCAGACTCGAAGGGTCCACCGCGATCACCATTTCTTGGGTGGGTGGTTACGTCCTCTGTATTTTCTACGTCCAAGCTAGGGACGTAGTCTTTCTAGGGGCCTCCTCCCGTACCGTTGGGTGAGGTCATAAGAACGGACCTCTTAGGGTACCTGTCTCCTCGGACCGTTCGATATCAGGTCTCCCAGTTTTTCTCAACCTATGCTGACTTCCCTGAATTCTTCGTGTGAAATTCAGGTCCCAGTTCTTTTCGAACAACCCCTCCTCCACCGACGAATTCCTGGTTACCATCTTTCCGATCGACACGTATATGAGTGTAATGCTATCTACCTTTACACACTCCACTCCGTCCCCACACCCCACGTCTCTTGTCACCCTACGTCCAGACAGGGGTCGGATCTACTACTGACTCTGTACATTACCTAATGTAAAGACGAGTACGGTCTTAAAAGTATCAGTCGTATCTTCACGATATATTTCGAAAGGGGAGAAGATATAATATCAGGAAAATTCTAAATGCCTCGTGGTCGATATCCCTCTTGTGACACAATCGTCGACAGTCTCTTTTGTTCTCGAATAGTACATAAACTGTAACCTGTTTTATTTAGACACTAAATGTAACTTCCCACTGATGTTTCGTTGAATCTTTATTCACGTTTGAGTAAGTCATTGTTTTTGAGTGACACAGGTAGTACACGACGAGGACGATTCAGCTCAGTCAGCACAGGTTGAGACACGCTGGGGTATCTGCCGTCGCGTGGTCCGAGGGGACAGGGACCCTAAGAGGTCCGTTCTTGTGACCTCACCCCACGGTAACGGAAGAGGTTACGTACTTTCACTTTTCACTTTCACTTCAGAGAGTCAGAACAGACTGAGAAGAGCTGTGACACCTGACGTCGGATGGTCCGAGGAGGCAGGTACCCTAAAGGGTCCGTTCTCATGACCTCACACCACGGTAACGGAAAATCTTAGAGGTCCCACACCATATAGTCTTCCACTACACCCATTCAAATTTTCGTCTAAAACAATTCTGATGTCTCTGAAACTCCATAAGATAGATTTCTTCCTAATCTAAGTGTGTCAAGTCTTCATTCCATTGTAGTCAGTAAGTTGTAAGGTACTTGAATAACTCACAGATAACAAAAACATCACCATTCATTTCGTCTGTTTTTAGGGATGGGAATACCTCGAATATAAGACTATCCTCTGTCTGTTCTTTTGTTTTATTTAACATACAACACAACGACGACGACGACGATTCAGAGAAGTCAGCATAGGTTGAGACACGCTGGGGTATCTGCCGTCGGGTGGTCCGAGGGGGCAGGGACCCTAAGAGATCCGTTCTTGTGACCTCACCCAACGGTAAAGGAAGAGGTTACGTACTTTCACTTTTCACTTTCCCTTAAGCGAATCAGCACAGGCTGAGAATCGCTGGGGTACCTGACGTCGGTAGGTCCGAGGAGGTAGGTGCCTTAAAAGATCCGTTCTCATGACCTCACCCCACGGTAACGGAAGAGGTTGCAACACAATCTTTTTCACCATTTACGAGACCAAGGAACCACCGAGTCTACCATTTCTTAGACGAACGTTACGTCCTCTGGACACAAACTAGGGACCCAACCTTTCTAGGGGATCTCTTCCCTTACCGATGGGTGAGATCACAAGGACGGACCTCTTAAGGTGCAAGTCTCCTTACACAAGCCGATGTCAGGTACCCCAGGGTTTCTCAGCCTGTACTGACTCGCTGATTATGAATTGTCTCTACGTTATGGTCTACTGGAAAACCCTTTAAGTAAGTTCTGTAAACTTGTTTCTAAATGTTCACAGTTTCTTCCGAAAAACCTATATAACATAACACGAATCAACGAGTTAGCACAGACCGAGAAACACCGGGGTACCTAACATCGAGGTCCGAGGAGACAGGATGACCTCACCTAACAGTACGGGAAGAGGTCCCCTAGAAGGGTTGGGTCCCTAGTTTGGGTCTAAAGGGCGTAACGTTCGCCTAAGAAATGGTCGACTCGGTGGTGCGTCACACAAGTTCTATTTCTCCGTCGTTTTCACGTTTAAGGGACTTTTTCGGACGGGCGTAAAAGTTTTTTTGTCGATCCTTAGTCGTACATAGAAACCTTCACTCCTTCTGTCTAATATATAACCTATTCTCGAGTCTTTCCTTTCCCTCATCCCACAGTTTATTAAATTCCGGTACCTCCTACACCTCTTCTACGAACAAGATACAATTCGTCCTGCCGTCGGTGAGACTCGTCTTGTACTAGACTGTACTTTCTATGAAGGAAAGTCGACACACTTGAACCTGGGTTAAACATTGGATAGATTTAAACAAAGGAGGAGACATTTGATCTCTTTTCGTAGACTGAAGTACTCCAACAACACTACTAATTCTTTCTACTATACACGTAAATCATAGATGGACTTGATCCCGTCCGTATAAGAAAAGGGACGGGGCAAAGGACAGAGGAGAGAAGACGGAGAAGGTGGACCACGGTCCACGGTCCTTTGTTCTCCGTCCTTTGTCGGACCGTCTCATGTCGGGTGCATTCCCCTTCCTCCTTTTCCCCCGTCGCCCACATTCCGGATCCAATTGTCTGTATGATCAACCCGAAATTTTATTGATAAGCCACAAAATACTACGCCTAATCTTCCTGTCTCGATGCTCGTCTCTGAGTCTACCCACCAGGATGATCCATATTCGCGGGCCAGACGGTCCGGAGTTAAAATTTTTTTATGAGGGGGTTTGGAAATATCTATCAAATAGTTGCGTCTGAGACCCGTATGATCTCAATACAAATTAACAAAGTAACAAATTGCACGATTGAGGGGCTTGCAATTGACTAATTAGACAGAATATTAATTACAAACTTACTAAGAGGAGTTCAGATCTGATAATTCCCGTGAAGATAAATTTTTATCAGACAGCAGACGAACATGACAGTCCACGGTATCCATATAGACTCCAGCGGCAAAACTCACTGGGCGCTACCGAAGCTTTATATGTATTTTTATTGTTGTCTTTTGTTGTCTAGGAGGCGAGGGGGGTGGGGGGGCGGGGGGCGAATTAATCACCACTTTCTAAAACAGCGCAAACAGACCCGAACCCCGATCGAGAGTCGGGAGCTAACACCTCTGACCATTAGTAGGTCCACACGAGTCTTTCGAGGCCCGGTCCCTTGACCGCCGGTCCAGAGAAGGCTCCAGGGGGTTCAACGGAGGATGAAACCCACTGACGTACAAATAAGTGAACGTTATTTACTAACATTTACTTACATGGGTTCACGTCCGGCTGGGGTACCCACCGCCCTAAAAGCGTCGAGGGGGCACACCGAGGCTGTCGTCCCGCCGCGACCGGAGCCGTAGCGGCCCCATGGCTCGGGCGCGGCCGGCCCCAGGCTCCGACGCCGAGAACCGGACGGGACGCCGACCTCGGACCCCCGCCCGGGGCGCACCTAGGCGGACGCGGGGGTAGGCGCGCGCGGCTCCGTGGAGGGTCTCGGTTGGGGAGACGGTGATGCGGCCGGCGCGCAGGGGTGGGAGGTGCCGGGGTCGGCGGGCGAAGGAGGCGGCGCGGCCGGGGGCGAGGAGGAGGCGGCCGGACCAGGCGGGGGAGGGGCCGGGCCCGGCCGGGGGGGAGGGAGAAGGGCCGCCGCGATCGTCCGAGCGAGAAGGGAGAAGGGTGTAGCGGGAGTCGGCGTGAGGGCAGACCTCCCCTTAGCTCGCGGCTCGCGTAGCTATCCAGACGGGAGACGCCGGCGGGCCGGGGCTTGAGTAGCCACGCGAGCCTCGAGCTAAAAGGATCCGCCGCCGGCGCCGCCGCCTCCGTGTCGCCGCCGCCGCCACCGCCGCCGCCGAAGCCACCGCCGCCGCCAAGCCGGTCATGAGGGCCGGGGGCGGTAAAGCCTGACCCTCGCTCGCGCCGCGTCCGTGACTTCCGTCGCCGCCCCCGGTCTCCGAGCCGCCGAGGGTCCACGCCCTCTCTCCATGTCTCGCCTGGTGGGGAGCGCCGAGGACGGCCCCAGGGCTGGGAGGAGCGGCCGCGGCCCGCCCCGGCCGCCGCTCACTTACTTAATCCCCAGGGACCTCCCCGCCCTTCCCCCGCGCCCACGCCCCGGACCCGCCCGCCCGGCGGCCCGCCTGCCCCGGCCAACCCCCCCGCCAGACGTCCCCCTCTGCGCCGCTGCGCCCCTTACTCCTTACCCGCCACGCCCCGACTCCTCCCACTCCGACCTCCGCCGGCGGCGACCCCGACGAAGGACCTGCCCCTTGGGGAAGGAAGGAGGAGGGCTCTCGGCGCCGACCTCCGCCGGCCCCTCTTTGAGCGCCCGGCCCGTCCGGCGGGGAGACCCGCCAGCCCACGCCACCTCCAATGAGGGCGCCGCGAGGCCGGAGGGGAGGGGGAGCGGCAGGAAGGGAGTGGGAGGAGAGGCGAGGGCGTGGAGAAGAAGGGAAGGATCATGACCCGACGGAGCCAACGACAGAAGAGACGACGTAGAGAGTAGAGACCCTGCTTCCATATTTGAAGAGGGGGTTCGCGTCTGACCTGCCGAACACCAGGAAAAAGTCACACATCCCGCCTATCTACTCATTCTCCGCTCCAGCGGAAAACCTTCGCGTCCCCTTTCACGAATCTCTGGTGACTACCTCCAATAACACAAACCTTTTTTACGTAGACGTCGGCTCAAGGACTGCCGAGGGGAGGGGGGGGCATACCCGACACTGTAACGACACCGGTGTTTCCTCCACCACCTCCATCTCTACCACCACTTTCTTGTCCACCGGTTGTGGGACGTTGCATTTCGGACCTGAAGCACATTTCCTTTTTCAATTAGGGTCTTCCAGACAAAACGAAACAGTTCAATTTTGTGTGTGTCGTTTGGGCGTGCCGTCTTCGTCCCGAGAAAGGGACGATCAACTCACACTTGTCGCCATCAATTTTAACGGGCACTTCAAATTAAACGGACAAAAGGAAAGGGGGTACGGAAGACATAATGGGAATACGCATGTTTAACCTGGGGGTCGGGTCCTCAATAATGTCATGAGGATTTGCCAAGGGTCCGGAAAAAAAAAAAAAAAAAAAAGGTTTTCGCTGGATGTTCTCTTCAATTAACATCGTTAGACGGTCGGTTCACGGACTTTATGAGACTCCGTACACGTCACCACGTCCACTTCAGGATTTGACCGGCGGAATTTAGAACTGTAGGTGGTTTTGCTCACCAATTCTTGTTTTTTCGTAAAAGATCAAAAATGAATGATATGTACAATGTAAACATTACTTTCTTTTTTAACAAGTTTTCTTTAATGTTTCCCTTTTTTAAGACAAGTATCAGTAGTAGAGTCTTAGTTGGAATACTCACTACAGTAAGAATCCACTGATTCCAGGTTTTACGACTGAGCTTGCACATCACCTGATCCCTGTAGTTTTTACCAACTATCGTCATGACAAATGGAATCTGACATAGGCAGGTGTCCGTAAGGACCAAAATTCTCTGTCATCTACTTCACTATTAAGTAAAAAAAATTACCAGTTTTTTTACTTGTAAAAAACGGACTTACTTTACGAGTCAAGACCAGGGTCAAGGTGGGGAATGATCGAATACATCGAAACCTGTGCCTCTTGAGGAAACCGGACACTAAGAGGTACCGTTGGGTAAAGAGAGGTCACCTAATTTCTTTGAACTAAAAACTTTAGGTTCACTTTCTAAAAAAAGTCTTTATTGGTGACGTATTTTTTCATCTGGTCTTTCACACACCACAACTCTTAAGTGTACACATAGACGTTCGATTCGTGATTAGGTCATAAACAGGTGTCAGAGGGGATCTGATCGAGTGAATGACCGGTATTCCTGAGAAGTTTTAATGACTTCTAGGGTTACACCTCACACAGTCATAACGGTGTTGTCTTTAATCTTACCTCTTAATTTGTTATAATTAAGTAAATTTTTTCTTTATTAATCGGGAAATGAACCATTGTCTTTATCTTATAAATTACTTTTCATTGACAAAAGGTTTTGTTTACGTCGTCAATCGCTCTTCTCACCGTAACAAAGTGTGAAAGTGATTAGAGAGATTAACATACCGAAGCATCTTCTATCGACCTAGGAGTATCGACGAAGATATCAGTTACATAACACTAGTGTCCAGACCTTTTAAGATGACATATATGAATACTTTCTTATTCTCACCCTTCCCATTTAGTGGAGTATGGTAATAGTAGTTTGGTCCAAAATGGAGAACCTGGGAGAGGTTTTCAGAATCCTTGGGACCACCCAAGGATATGGTGTAAAATTCTTGATGAGAAGATCCGATAGGTCTAAAATAACCTCCCCACCCCACCGTCCCTTGAATCTCCTATGCAAAACCACACTAATAGGAGTGGATAGTGTAAACGATTACGGTTATAATCCTTACTTTTCTCCCTCGTTTTGTCCTGTATTACGTACAACCGTCACCGGGATTTGTTCGGAGCCACCGTGTCTCGTCCGGGTACTCCTTGACACTATGTCGTCAACGACCCGGACAGACGAGAAACCCTTACCCAAGTCCTTCATCTCGGTCTCGTTCCTACACCACCCCACCACCCCACGGATGACCCTTCTAAGAACCAGAAGTCATTTACCGTACGACGTACACATATTACAACATATCATATAGACGTGAAAGTAATTAGACCTTGATGAATGGCACATCATGTAAGAACCTGTAACTGATGGTCAAGTGCTGAATTTAAACATCATTACATCAATAACTCCCTTTCCTCCAATTTCATCTATGTAAGTAAAGTTTCTCAAACTTTGATTGATTTTTTTATAACAGACACAACCACGACAATTTGGAATGGACAACTATAAATAGCGACGACAACCCTCAACTATATACTGTTCGTCTCTCATTTTCAGTACACCCAATGACACTATATTGATTGTAGAAAATCTTTAACAGAGTAATTTTCGTACGAAAAGAAATTTATAATAAATTAAGATAAAAGACACGTTTCACGAAGTCGTGATCATTATCGTATATAACACTAACTACTAGTCTACTAGATACGACTTATCAAGTGTTAAGAGTTTCAAGAGAATAAAAAATGTGGTAATAAAAGGGGTCGTCTATTAAATGTCTAATGTTACAGTGGTCTACAACAGGAGTAGACGAACCGCAGAGTCAAAAATAAAAGGGTCGTATCACAGATCGAAACTGTCAGGAGGACGGTGGGGTTAAACTAAGAACGATTGACAGGACCTCTTGCTGGTACTACTACGAAAATTTTTCAAAAGATATCGACAGCCGAGGTTGTCTCTGTGAGTCGTATAGGTGAACATTGAGAATCCCCGGGTGTAGTCACTCCTTATGACACCACCATCGACAGTTGTTCAAGACACGCCACCCAGGTGTCCTGTATCTCGTCGCGTGAGTTGTGAACAGGACTCGCTTCAGTACCGAACGAGGAGGCTCTCGGTAATTGACGACGCCTTGTCGTCTGACGACCGAGAAATCTATCTCGTTGGACTCAACTTCCATTTTCTTGACACGCGAGACTTACGTCACAAGAGTTTACGACTACTTCCTCAGACATTTGTTTGATGTCAAGTGACGTTATGTGTAGACATCAGTTGACCACAAAGGAACTTAAAACACTTCATAAAACTTTTATCAAAAGGTATATTTCCACTTAAACACATAACTATCTCGTAAACCCAATGTAATTGGAGTACACGCCGTGTACAAGATTGAATCAGTGTAAAAGCAATAAAAATAATATTCCGGACGACTTTTACTGACTTATATTTGAACACCATCAACCTCGACCACCGCATCCGTTCTCACGGAACTGCTATGTCGATTAAGTCTTAGTGAAACACCTACTTATACTAGGATGCTATCTCCATTTAGAATAAAATTATAATACGTATAACTGAACACGTCCGGGTAGGAAACCCATGTTTTTTACCAAAGAGACTAGTAAAAGAGACTGATGAGTAATATTCCGTCAATATGATTAGTATGAAAATAATGTAATTGACTTTACATGAACCCAAAGTGTCGAAATGAAACTACAATATTCATTGGTGTCTATGCTCTCGGGTCGGGTAGAAGAGAGTCCTATCATTATGACACTGCAAGTGAGACATAATCACATACACATAAAACTAACCTTCACATAACGTGTCAAAAGAGTCTCCTACTTTTACACTCAAATGGAGAACAGACATGCTACTAAGTATAGATTATCAGTAAAAATTTTTCCAGCGAAAACAAAAATACCCCAAAACCAAAAAAAAAAAAACCATAAAACTATAGTGTACATCTTCAACTGTGACCACTACGTATTAGTGAACTATTAATTTTCGTAAACAAATCATCATAAAAGTATAAAAGAAAAGTGCAACTTCATCACCTCTTGGATGTCGATGGACTACGTAAAATCTTTCGAGTAAGAAACGAAGACACCTATACATATAGTCGACTATATATTCCCATGGTGGTGGTTAGGAATGGAAACGAAAAGGCGGGAAAAAGTCAAATAAGTTCGGTCACAATCTTAACCAAAAAAATTAATGTTTAACTAATTAATCATTAAAAGTCTGAAGAAGTCAAAATACTTTTACTTGGTTACCTACCGATTGTCGTTTTACTATCTTATTTCCGGACCGTCTCTCGAACTCTCCCGTCCATCATAAGGGGTGACGGAAGACCGTCTTGACATGAGTCTACTAACCTTCGTCTATTCCTAAATAAATTAGGGTTTCTGGACGTCCTCTCTGACCGTGTATTGACAGGAAGAATTGATTAAAGGTCTTACATGAATAATCGTATAAACAACGTATCAGACTTAGAAGGACAATTCAAATTGGATCATGGTCGAGTAAAAACTTTATCTAAATACAACAGTCTAATAAAGAATCTGAAGAAATAAGGTCCAATTCGTTAGGATTAGGAAATTGAAAATAAGATCCAGACTATAACGGTCTAAAAATTAGTCGAGACTTTTTAAAGGGTCTTGACAGAGTCTCAGGGTTCGACATATCAGATCTTGTCCAGTTTTACGGGACAATCCATAATACACACATTACAGAATTTTTTTGTTTGTTTGTTTTTTTTTGTGTGTGTTTGGTGGAACTGACGTGAGTCCATCAAAGACTCTTGTAACAACCGGTACCCTTCTACAGACACGTCACATCGTAAAACTCCTAACTCATCTATTGACAAGTATTCCTTTACAGTTTATAAAAACGATGACGTCCTTTCTTCTACTTCTTTTTGTGGGAATAACCGTTTCTAGACTCAATTTGTATCTTAGTTGAAAATGTACCGAAGGTCCAAATTATTAAAACGTAATCATTTTTCCTCTCAGATTGAATTCACCGGGTGGATACATTCTCAGTAAGACATAAAGGAGAACCGTTCAGTCAAGTCACGACTACCCAAATAAAAAATGAAACTCCTCCTAATTTATCAAGTGGACAAGGATTTCGGTCGTATGAGGTGGTAAATTTAACCTTCATTTTTCCTCAAAATTATCTTAAATTCAATTCGTTTCGTGCCACCAAAAGGACCCTAAGACCTTATACTAACATCGTCTTCACGGGTAGAAGAGACTTTTAGACTCCTTAAGGTAATACGAGACAAAGGATAGTCTCCAGTTCTTACTATATAAGTCTTGCACTAATTTTTTTTTTCGAATCCTTTGGAAAACCAGTTTTAACAAGATTCACATTATATTTAAAATTTATTTCGATTTTCCGATAGGAAATAAACCCCCTTTCTTTTTCGAATATTTAAGTTTGGGTAATTGAGACTATGCTAAAGACGGTTTAGTCTTCTGAACTGGGTCCCTTGGTAACTAATGGACACTTGAAACTTTGACTGCAGGCAGTGATCTCATCAGTGGACCCTTTTCCAAAGCCTCTAACAGAGAATAGAGGGTTCACTGTCACTCAGAAACTCCCTTGACTGTGTAATTTAAGAACCACATCAAGTTGATCTTCTTTTCGTCCTCTTAGGTCAACAAATAAAATTATTTGTTTTTATGCACTGTAAAAATATTTTTCAACTTCTTATCACTCGTAGTGATGACGATTTCAAAAACTAACCACCTGTCACATCCAGTCTTTTTTATTCTCTCCTGTATCTAAACCGTGTAAACCTTAAGAGTAGTCAAAAAGAGGGAATTACCCTTTCTTCAAATCTCTTTTTAAAGATTAATTCATTACGGAATAAAAGATCAACAAATCTTAAAAGTCTCTAAATATGACATTCTTTCCACCAGTATCAAAGCAAAATAACTATTGTTACCAGAGACTCTCCAACATTGAACGAATTCCTATGAATCGATCATTCACTATCTTAAAATTCAAAGGACTCTAGTTCAATTCGCCTTAAAGGTGACAAGGGAAAATATCGAAAAATTTTTACTTTTTTGACGGGAAGTTCCATTCTTTTATAATTTATAACCTCCGACTAAGCCTAAAGGGTCATATAGTTTTAAACTCGAGTCGTATGATAGACTACCGTAGGATTACCGTCTCTAACTATGTCTTAACCCATACTACGTATCTACCTCGTACGAATATAGACGTACTATTAGTGGAAATGAAGATACGACTCTTCTAAAATAGAAAATAGAAAATACTTCGAGTAGATGCTCAAGACTCTCTCTTGCTTTCTGGAAAAATCGCCACGTCCTAATAATTTGTGAGTCAGGAGTTTATGTCATGATCCGATCTTTATTATACATGAAGATATCAAACCTCCAGTACCAATAATATTTTTATGTAAGAGACTTTACACAAAAGATTCCATTTTAAACCACCTTCGCCCTTTTACCTTCATCTCTAACCTTCCTAGTCCACCAGTCAATCGTTTATATATTGTTCATAGATGACCTATATTATATTTTTATCTATATTCTTCATAAAAGAGGGTCCGAGGTTAAGTAACTGTAGACGTACGAAGACAATTACACTATAAATATTAAGTCAGAGACTACTTTGTCAAGAAAGGAGTTATTCCTTCTTACCTAAACATTAACCTAACTAACCAAGGTAGAAATCGCGAGACCCGACGAATAAGCGGTTCTACATAGTCAAAGAAAAACTTTTTTTTTAAAGGTACAATTAACACATTAAATGAACGACTAATTCCATAAATTTGAAATCTCTTAATTTAGTCATAATTTCTCCTTAAATTCTTTTCGTGACAAATTACTATGTTCGACAATTAAAAGAAAAAAGAAAGTAAGGAAAGAAAAAACAATTTTTTTTTGTTTTGTGTACATAGTCATCAATGATTCCTCCTTACCCACCACTGAGACGGGGAGTCCCCTGTAAACAGTTAGTAGACCTCTGTTAAAACCAACAGTGTTGGACTCCTGCCCCTGACGATGACCGTAGATATCACCTATGTCCAACTCCCAAGACAATTAGAGGGACATCACGTACCCTGTCGGGGGGGGGGGGTTTACTATACCGGGATCTACAGTCACCACGGGTCCGACTCTGGGATTATACGTAATGTATGTCTAAATTTGTAAGACATTCAACACTTTAAGTTCAGATACTCTCACCAAATACAATCTAAAAAAAAGAAAATTGTATCATATTTACCTTTGGAAAGTAAAAGATTTGATCGTCATATAATCGAATGAGACCTCAAGACATCTTTGTAAGACAACAAAAATTTTGTTCCATGTGTCGTCAAAACATTTACGGAAAGAAAGAGAAGTTCCGACACCGGAGAGAAGTTGGTGGGGGGGGAAAGTTGACTCACGGGAGATGACCAGTTGAATGAACGAAAATATTATTTTTAACTTTAGGATTCAAACCTACAAAAAAGATTAATTGGACACCCATACTTGTTAAATATTGATATTTAAAATGAATTTTCAGAATAAAATATATTACAAAATTGTTAGATTTCACAGACAAAAAGAGACGATCATAATTCTAATGACATACCTGATCAACGACGACGACGACGACGACGACGACGATTCAGCGAAGCCAGCACAGGCTGAGACCTGATCAATCCGCATTTATTTATACACCCACTTATAAAAATTGATTCTCACCTTTTCGCCGTCACACTTCTTTTGTCCCGCCACGGGAACAATTGTAACTAACTCCGACGAAACAGACTCCCCTGTTCTTCACCGTGAAATCCAGATACTCAAAGAAAGCCACGTGTGTCCTCCATGGAGTGCCTCAAGTTTCGAATCACTACTTAAAGCACCCCACAATCCTTACCGGATAAGTTTTCGCCTTTCGACTTTCTATTGTAATACACGTCAAAATATCCTGACATCTTATTAACTCTCATGGAATAACACAATTAAACAAAAATCTTATTTGATTGTGTTTTAAGTCCATGACATAAATCCAGTTGAATTCTTATAAATAAATTATTATTGATAAATAACTCTGAACTTACAATTTTTAATAACCCGTACAAAATAAGATTGAACCCTCAAAAATATTTATGTTTCGAAATTTTTGTAAGTTTACTTTCAATCGTTACCTTTATTTTCCTTTTGAAAAATACCAAACCGTAGAGTATTCTAAGACCAAGTGGTACATTAATTAAAGAATTAAGGTATTTACAATAAGTCACGGATGAGTCATAGTACGTCGGAAGGATTCCAGATGTTTATGTAACTCTTTGTTTTCCCTGGTGGTCAAGCAACGGCAACACCTCGAATAATCAGAATCTATATAAACCTTCGTCTAGATGACAAATATCTGTGATTAGGATTAATTACATTGAATCTCCGAAATACGAAATCCTCCCGTTATCTAAAGAATATAGAATTAATATAATAGAGTATCATGGATCCAAATACCTTGTCAATATAATAACACTAGAATTATATTATTTTAATTTTTACCCATCATTTTCATTTTATAAACTCTCCTAATTTATCCCTATGTCACGAATGGAATCCATTAAATACTTGAAAGATAAACCTTGTAAAGTTGTACGCTTCTCAACTGAGTAACCTTTTCTGAGACTAGGACCCTCCCTGACCCCCGTCCTCCTTTTCCCCTGCTGTCTCCTACTCTACCGACCTACCGCAGTGGCTGAGCCACCTGCACTCAAACTCACTTTGAGGCCCTCAACCACTATCCCACCGGACCGCACGACACTAAGTACTCCAGCGTTTCTCAACCTGTGCTGACTCGTTGACTTGACTGACTTGACTTTGGGTACCTTTCCATCAATTTTTTTCTTAACATGTCACTTACGGAGAATGGAAATTTGATGTGTATGAACGAAATACACACATGTGGAGAGATACTCGTGGGTATTCACGACTCAATGAAGTCAGCATAGGTTGACAAACGCTGAGGTACCTGACATCGGGTGGTCCGAGGAGACAGGTACCCCAGGAGGTCCGTTCTTATGACCTCGCACAACGTACAAGGGGAGGTCCCCTAGAAGGGTCGAGTCCCTGGCTTGGACGAGAGAATACAGAGGACGTAACCGTCCGTCCAAGAAATGGTGATTACGATGGACCCTTCCGGATACACGTGTGTGTATGAACTTATGTATAATAAATACAAACGACTTAAGAAACTTTCATTCAACGTACATGTGTATGTATGAACTTATGTATAATAAATACAAACAACTTAAGAAACTTTTATTCAACGAATACAACCCTGGGAAAAGGAGACCTATGTCCCCAGACGTTTGATGCTGGACGGATAACCGGGTCATTTCGAACAAAGACAAAAACAGTTCAAAATAACCCCGTATCGACGAACATCACGTCGAAAACGTGATGTCACCGTCTCAACTCACCAACGTTCTCTGGTTAATGACAGATCAGGAAAAACCTTGTTCGAACGACTGACAGGAGATTGTCGTTCATATTAAAGAACATATCGAGGTCGTGTCACTGTTTTATATCCTTCAAGTTGTGACTATTTTTCAGATTTAAAATAGTCAAAGGTCTTACACGAAAATCGTCAAAAAAAGGGGGACTAGAGTCCTAGTGTTTAATTGACAGCGTAGAGTGTCAGATCTTCAAAGGGTCGAAAAGAATCAGTAAGTACTGTCACCGTGTAAAACTTCTTAAGTCCGGTCAACAAAACACGTTGTAGAGTAAATCAAAACAGACTACCAAAGGGATACCAGTCCAAGTCTAACTTGTAAAAACCATCTTTATGAGACTTTCACTACAGTATGGGAGGAACCCCATAGTGTAGTCCTCCGTGTCATACGACCGAACAACGTAATAATTACCACAATGCAATTGTGACCAATCACTGATTACAGTATCGATAGAGTATAGATAGTCAAAATAGAGACACTTCCATAGAAATTAAGAAATATTATCCATGAGACACCCCTCTACGAAACTCTGACATTTATAGAACAAGAGGTTGTTTGAACATGGGTCACCCAACATCGTAGGTGACTATTAAGAGTGGTACAATTTGATGGTGGTAGAACTGCCGTTTTACCACCCATTAGACTGAGACAGTAATAAAGATGTTAATAATCAACTGTCGATGGTAATTCATTCCCAAGAGAGAAAGGAGAGGGGAGAGAAATAAACTAACCAAACATAAATAAACATAGTCATCACTGGGTGTCCAAGAAAAAAATAAACTACAAAATTTCAGATAAGGACATTAGTGACTAAAATACGAGTGTAAATAAAAACTACTGGTTACTTTAACGAAAATTCGACCGGAGACATAGAATGACTGTACAGCGGTAGTCAAAAACTTGAGAAGGAATGAAAGACCGTGTCATATAGGGTCCAAGTGAAACGGACAGGGACAGAACCTGAGTCGGTAAACAGGTTTCCCGGGATTAAGTAAAATTATCCCTGACGACAAATCTATAGTTCTGGACCCATAACCCACACGAACACCGATGACCCTACAGTGACGAAGATCTGGGCAAAGTTACCTGTCTCGATTCTCCATCTAAAATAAACTTTTAGTACTCAAGTAAGAAGGAGGCATAGAAAGAAATGATATACATTTAAAACTTATAATTAGTTGTAATTAATTACAATTTGTAATCTGTCGACACCTTTATTTTTACTATTACAGTCAATTGTGTCTAACTTAATAAATTGTAATCCAATCGAAAAGATAAACACCTGAACCCTAATTTATAAAAAGAGGTAATTCTTTTCATCCCTAAGAAAAGTGAAAAAGTTTCGTAAGAATTTGGTAAATCCTTTTTCAGTTCGACAAACCGATGTACCTTTAATTCTGTAGAAATTGTTTTTATGTTCTGTCCACTTTTGGACCCTTTTGATAAACGTAGTAGATAGTTTAGTCCTGAAAGAAGACATAGACTTAGTCTTTTTTCGTTTGTAGGTTTTTCTATTTTTGCCCCCGCCCCCACCCCCGATTCGTGTGTCTATCGGTTGGATAGGTGTGAGTGTGTTTTTCACTACATCTTGGTATAATTCCCTATGAAGTAATTATACCATTATGTTCAAGTTTGTTATTGGAAAAAAAAACGGACGTGAGACGTCGAATCCCATAGA
Organism: Capra ibex; assembly: GCA_006410555.1. Classification (NCBI taxonomy): domain Eukaryota; kingdom Metazoa; phylum Chordata; class Mammalia; order Artiodactyla; family Bovidae; genus Capra; species Capra ibex. The sequence continues at coordinate 69,520,681 of SJYO01018757.1, forward strand.
ATCAAGGGGTTAGTCCCTAACTTGGGTACGAGAGCAGTCACTGTTACACCTCAGAATTGGTTATTTGGCAGTCCCCTAAGGTATTCATTGTAAAAAATAAAAGTACTACCGATTCTAACCTTACTATCGTGTGGACCTTTCCATACCTTTTTACACATGAGAAATACGACATCACCCTTGTATGTAATAACATTTGAAAAGACCTCCAGTAGTCAAATCGTTATGTATAGTTTCACCTTTGGTGTACAGTCAGCTAGGGTGAATGTCTTTAAATCGACTTTCTAAGTTAACCTATTTACAAATTTACATATAGGTCCTCACAAATAACGTGACAAATGTTAAAAATTTTCACTTTTATTAGATGTGTAGATGATCATTCCTTACCCACTTCATTCAATACCATATAAATACATTTACTATAATGTGTCAACAACTTTCCCTAATTTATCTAGGCATACATGACTGTAACTTTTTACCAAGTAATACATTCTCTTCGACATAGTATCGGGAAACATACCCTTATACATGTATTTTATACCATCCTGTATACGGTGTGAGAGGCATCATAAAAAAAAAATTTACTCATATATGACAACCTCTCCCTTTTTATGCAGGAGTAAAAACTCCCTCTTCTCAGTGATTTCATAATCCATGATAATCTAATGAAGTATAAATAAAAGAAGGGGGAAAATTTTGGAACTCCTCAACTTATTATGTCTACATAATCTCTATTTTTATATGTTTCTTTAACCATAATCCGGTTAATTTCTTATCGACTCTCCATGTATTAACTTATATACTTTTAATATAACCGTAAGACATTAATAATTCTAACCTAGGCACTACCTCGGTAAGACTGGAACCGTAGTTCACTATTAAACACCCTCTTCCGGTGTACTGAAGTTGTCCAATGTCCATGTCCGAATATTATAGGAATAAAAGTTTTAAAACAGTAAGTTTAAAAGGAACTCAAATAAGTCTAAAAACTTGATCAAAATAGAGAACCCGTATCATGGGTAAAATAAGAGATCAGGATTCGATTCTCAGCTACCCAAAAATATTAAAGTTTATAGGTAATAAACTTTCTTCAGAAACAAAAGAAAAAGAATGAAAATTACTTACAGAATTAGTCTTAAGACGACACTCTTGTTCGAGAAAATTGTGGGAACGAGGGATTAGTTATGTCTTTAGGAAGTATTTGGAGTGTCAAAATCGAGAAAAAGGGACCTAGAATAGATCGAGGTAATATAAATAAAACTTTATGTCACTCACCAAAACCCTTTTCATCAGGTCCACATCTACAAGTCAATCGAAAAATATCCTGAAAAGTTAAATATTTCCTCAAAAGCACCAGAAATTAAGATTGGACATATGTTTCAGGACACATAATAATAAATGGGTGAAAATATCGATTTCCTTACTCTCGAATCTCTTGTGATCTCTAATTCATCAAACACGTATGAGTGTGTGGTGTTCACCGGAAGGGACTACCGAGTCACCCATTTCTTCTAACGGACGTCACGTCTTCTGTGTCCTCTACACCCAAACTAGGGACCCAGTCCTTCTATTGGGACCTCTTCCTTTACCGTTGGATGAGGTCATAAGAACGTACCCTTTAGGGTACCTGTCTCCTCGGAGTGCCCGATGTCAAGTTTCCCAGTGTTTCTCAGCCTGTACTGATTCGCTGACTTGCGTCCGTGTGGTGTTCATTCACCTCAAGACGTCGACGGTGTATACGTTCCAAGTCCTCATATAGAGATCAAACCTACTGAAACCGGGACTCGTAGTCTGGACACACAGTTTCGACGGACGTCCAGTATCGTGGTCTCGTTGGATGTTTGCATACTTTAAGTTGTACGGAGTCTAACTTGGGTAGAAAAGGAAAGGGGAAGGAGAATTCACGAGTAGAGATTTGTCAGTCGACACGGTAAATTTTGTTACCTTTATATTAAGTGTATTGTATTTTAAGTGGGAGAATTTTACATGTCAAGTCACCAAAAATCATATAAGTGTTTCAATGCGTTGATAGTGGTAGTGGGATAAATTCAGATATGGTTAATCGTCAATACTGGGTTTGGGAGGAGGTCAGTCGGGGACCGTTGATAATTAGGTAAAAGACAGAGACACCTAAACGGACAAGACTTATAAAGTAAATTAACTTTAGTACGTTATACCCCGGAAAACACAGACCAAAGGAAGTACATCCTATTAAAAAGTTCCAAGTAGATACAACAGTACCAAGCTATGAAGTAAGGAGAAATACCGACTTATTATAAGAGCACATACTTATAAAGAAATACATCAGTAGTCAACTACCCGTAAACCTATCAAAGGAGAAAACCCGATAAAACTTACTGTCACGACATTTGTAACGACATTCCCTATATACTTCCAAAAAGACAGGCAAAGTGGGCAATTTATAAATAATTTTGACAAATTAGAAGAGGTAGAATGATGACAACGACGGAATGAAGTCCAAGAACATTTTCGAAGACTTTGAGTAGAAAGTCGGAGATCAGACCCGAGAAAGATATTAAACGGTATTATTACGACACTTGGTATTATTATCACTTAGTACAGTTAGACTAGGAGGGGGATGAATTTTTGGAAAAGTACTGAATCATATGTCACATCAAGTTTTGAAGAATTATACCGAATAATCTGGGAGGTATTGGACTGGAGACGAACTACCACGTCAAAGTGAAGATTAACGGATATCAGAGAATCTCCCTGAAGAACCAAGGTACATGACTCGTACGGGGAAGTACAAAGACACGTTAGAGACGCGGAAAGACGGACCTCACCAGGAGGACAGAAAGAATTAAGTATATTCGTTTCACCTAGAGAAGAAAATAAACGGTAGAACAAGATGTATTCCGCAAAACGTAGATAAAGTAACTCAACATTAGTACACAAATGTAAGTATCGAGAAAGTGGTCTGGATCAAGAAACTCCAATCTTTGAAATAATTACGGACCGAGTCATACTATGGATCATCTAAAAATCATTCACAGGGATACTACGTTCCCTCCTTCCTCATCCATCCAGACTCGCTGAAGTGAAGGCGAAAAGTGAAAGTACGTAACCTCTTCCTTTACCGTTGGGTGAGGTCACAAGAACGGACCTCTTAGGGTCCCTACCGCCTCGGACCACCCGATGGCAGATACCCCAGCGTGTCTCAACCTGTGCTGACTTCACTGAATCGTCGTCGTCGTCGTCGTCGTCGTCGTCGTCCACCCTTACTTGATTTTTTATTCGGACACAACCATACAGGGTTTAAGAAACAAAGACATAACATTAAGATTGTATGGTCCGATAACATACAAAGATCGACAGAAACTCTTGATCGACACATGTTGGTGAAAACTACTAAATATTGGTCACATACCTTATGTGAAGGGACTATCGAGTCAACCATTGCTTAGGTGGACGTCACTTCCTCTGGGACGAAACTAAAGACCCAGTCCTTCTAGGTGACCTCTTCCCTATCCGATGGGTGACGTCATAAGAACCCGAAGGGAACACCGAGTCGACCATTTCTTAGATGGACGTTAGACCCTCTGGACCCAAGACCCAAGTACATACAAGAATGTGTAGGTAGTAAGATACTATCTTAGAAAATCTTCCCATTGTCTTATGAACTCGTAACTTTCTCATTTTAAAGAGTTAAAAAAGACAACCACAATATCTCGACACGTACTTTTAAGAAGTCAAGTCAAGTCAAGTCAACGAGCCAACACAGGCTGAGAAACGCTGGGGTACTTAGCGTCGTGCGGTCCGGAGGGACAAGTAGTGGTAGAGGGTCTCAAGTGAGTCTGAGTGCAGGCAGAATGCCATCGTGTTATTCTTTTAGAGTGTTTGTAAAGTTTTCATTTAGGAGTTTCCTATGTAATCGACTGTAAAGGTCGTCGGGACAAGTATAAATGTTCTCGTAGACTACCTTAGTCGTCGTACTTCTACCTGTAATTTACCCTATTCCGAACATTATACGAATAGTGTCATAGGATGTATATTTATTCCCAAGTCATTCGGAACCGACAGTATTAATGATAATTATCATTATACTAATGAGAATCATTTTCAATTACTAAAGAAATCTAAAACACAAATGACATTCTACAGAAGAGTACTGTCCCAATTGACGGAATCACCTTTTGAGTCGACTTATACAATCTTCTACTTGTATGACTTATTGAACTAATGACAATTAATATTATCTTTTTACTGTTCTACTCCAGGACTATCACTTAAATAGAGTAAGAACTTTCTAAATAAGGACTGAAAGTTTAAGGAGACAACCCAGATGTATAGTCAAAGATGTGTATTTTGTTGTGAACTTCCGTGAAATTATTCAACCTTCTGTGAAATTTTTTGAAGTCAACCAAGTCAAGTCAGTGAGTCAGCACAGGCTGAGAAACACTGGGGTACTTGACGTCGTACGGTCCGGAGGGACAGGTGGTTGAGGACCTCAAGTGGGTTTGAATGTAGGTACCTCAGTCACTACGGTAGGTTGGTAGAGTAGGAGACAACAGGGGAAGAGGAGTACGGGGGTTAGAAAGGGTCGTAGTCCCAGAAAAGTTTACTCTGTCGAGAAGCGTCGTCCACCGCTTTCATAACCTCAAAGTCGAAGTCGTAGTCAGGAAGGTTACTCGTGAGTCCTGACTAGAAATCCTACCTGACCAACCTAGAGGGACGTCAGGTTCCCTGAGTTCTCAGAAGAGGGTGTGGTGTCAAGTTTTCGTAGTTAAGAAGACGCGAGTCGAACGAAATATCAGGCTGAGAGTGTAGGTATGTACTGATGACCTTTTTGGTATCGGAACTGATCTGCCTGGAAACAACCGTTTCTTTATGGAGACGAAAAATTATACGACAGATCCAACCAGTATTGTAAGGAAGGTTCTTCATTCGCAACAAATTAAAGTACCCACGTCAGTGGTAGAGCTCACTAAAACCTCGGGTCTTTTTATTTCAGTCGGTGACAAAGGTGACAAAGGGGTAGATAAAGTGTACTTCACTACCTTGGTCTACGGCACTAGAAGCAAAAGACTTACAACTCGAAATTCGATTAAAAAAGTGAGAGGAGGAAGTGAAAAGTAGTTCTCCGGGAAATCAAGGAGAAATGAAAGACGGTATTCCCACCACAGTAGACGTATAGACTCCACTAACTATAAAGAGGGCCGTTAGAACTAAGGTCGAACACGAAGAAGGTCGGGTCGTAAAGAGTACTACATGAGACGTATCTTTAATTTATTCGTCCTACATTTATATGTCGGAACTGCATGAGGAAAAGGATAAACGTTAGTCAGACAACAAGGTACAGGTCAAGATTGACAACGAAGGACTGGACGTATATCCAAAGAGTTCTCCGTCCAGTCCACCAGACCATAAGGGTAGAGAAAGTCTCAAAAGGTGTCGAGTAACTAGGTGTGTCAGTTTCCGAAACCGTATCAGTTATTTCGTCTTTAGTTACAAAAAGACCTTGAGAGAACGAAAAGGTACTAGGTCACCTACAACCGTTAAACTAAAGACCAAGGAGACGGAAAAGATTTTGGTCAAACTTGTAGACCTTCAAGTACTTCGGACCGAACCTCTTAAAACTCGTAATGAAACGATCGCACACTCTACTCACGCTAACACGTCATCAAACTCGTAAGAAACCGTAACGTAAAGAAAGTCAAGTCAAGTCAACGAGCCAGCACAGACTGAGAAACGCTGTGGTACTTAGCGTCGTGCGGTCCGGAGGGACAGGTAGTAGTTGAGGGTCTCAAGTGAGTTTGAGTACAGGTTGCTCAGCCACTACGGCAGGTCGGTAGAGTAGGAGACAGCAGGGGAAAGGGAGGACGGGGGTTAGGGAGGGTCGTAGTCTCAGAAAAGGTTACTCAGTTGAGAAGCGTACTCTACCGGTTTCATGACCTCAAAGTCGGAGTCGTAGTAAGGAAGGTTTCTTGTGGGTCCCGACTAGAGGAAATCCTACCTGACCAACCTAGAGGAACGTCAGGTCCTCTGAGAGTTCTTAGAAGAGGTTGTGGTGTCAAGTTTTCGTAGTTAAGAAGCCGCGAGTCGGAAGAAGTGTCAGGTTGAGAGTGTAGGTATGTACTGGTGACCTTTTTGGTATCGGAACTGATCTACCTGGAAACAACCTTTTCAGTACAGACGAGAACTTATACGATAGATCCAACCAGTACGGAAAGAAACCCAGTAACACATGTTTTTTCTGTTTTTAGGGGTTTCCCGTTTCCTGTGTCCAATACCCTTATTTATACTGTTTCTTTTTGATACATTGTAATGATCAGGAGTTTCTCTAAGATTTTGTTATCCCAAAAACCAGATTGTTTGACTCTTTTTATTATTACATTCTGGATAACAACTCACTCACCATTACTCTACCCATGTGGGACAATTAATAATAATAAAAAATTAATTACCTTTTAACGAAATATAATAACACAACTAAAGACGGTATGTTGTTACACTTAGTCAGTATTAACATATAATTATATATTGGGGCGGGAGAACTCGGGGGAGGGGAGGGGGGTGGGAAGAGGAAAGTCAAGTCAAGTCAGCGAGTCAGTAAAAGGTGAGAAACGCTGGGGTACTTAGCGTCGTGCGGTCCGGAGGGACAGGTAGTGGTTGAGGGCCTCAAGCGAGTCTGAGTGCAGGTAACTCAGCCACTACGGTAGGTCGGTAGAGTAGGAGACAGCAGGGGAAGAGGAGGACGGGGGTTAGGGAGGGTCGTAGTCCCAGAAAAGGTCACTCAGTTGAGAAGCGTACTCCACCGGTTTCATGACCTCGAAGTCGAAACCGTAGTAAAGAAGGTTTCTTTAGAGTCCCGACTAGAGGAAGTCTTACCTGACCAACCTAGAGGAACGTCAGGTTCCCTGGGAGTTCTCAGAAGAGGTTGTGGTGTCAAGTTTGCGTAGTTAAGAAGCCACGAGTCGGAAGAAGTGTCAGGTTCAGAGTGTAGGTATGTACTGGTGTCCTTTTTGGTATCGGAACTGATCTGCCTGGAATCAGCCGTTTCATTACATTTCGCGGTCCGACTCGAGGGACACAATTTATCGTTGAAGGTGACAGATAAAATATACACTATCACATACATACAGTCACGATGCAAGAGCTAAGCGGGATGAGAGTGGAAAGGACTGACACAGGCACATAGGTGTTCGGACAAGAGATAATCGTAGTAGTCATGATGATAAGATCTAAGGTATATATACACGCAATTATACATTATTAACAAAAAGAGAAAGACTAAATAAAGTGAGACATATTCTCCAAGATCCAATGACTGAGTTTAAACAAGGAAAAATACCGACTCATTATAAAGTAACATATATACATGGTGTAGAAATACGTAAATAGACAACTACCTATAGATCCAACGAAGGTTCAGGACCGATAACATTTATAACGACGTCACTTGTAACCCTATGTATACAGAAAATATTAATGCCAAAAAAGTCCCATATACGGGTCATCACCCTAACACCCCAGTATACCATCTAAATAAGGATCAAAAAATTCCTTAAAGGTATGACAAGAGCCGTCACTGATATAGTCAAATGTAAAGATTGTTCATACGTACTCCTAAGGGAATAGAGGTGTAGAAGAGGTCGTAAATAACAAACATTTAAAAAACTACTACCGGTAAGACTGACCACACTTCAAACGTCAAAACTAAACGTAAAGAGACTATCACTCGAAAACTAGACACCATAATCTCTTCTGACAACTCTCACGGAACCTGTCGTTCCTCTAGTTTGGTCAGTTAAGATTTCCTTTAGTCAGGACTTATAAGTAACCTTCCTGACTACGACTTCGAGGTTATGAAACCGGTGGACTACGTTTTTTGATCGAGTAACCTTTTCTGGTACTACGACCCTTTCGAACTTCCGTCCTCCTCTTTCCCTTCTGTCTCCTTCTCTACCAACCTACCGTAGTCCCTGAGTTACCTGTACTTAAACTCATTTGAGACCCTTAACTACCACCTGTACTCTCGGACCGTACGACGTCAGGTACCCCGACCTTTCTCAACCTGCCCTGACTCGGTGACTTGACTTATTACTCGTCACAACTCGTAGAAAAAACCACAAATAACCGACAGACATACAGAAGAAACCTCTTTACAGACAAATCCAGAAACGCGTACAAAACTAACCCAAGTAAAAAAAATTCGACATACTCAACGAATATATAAAACCTCTAATTAAGAGACAACCAATGATACAAACGTTAATAAAAGAGGGTAAAACTCTTAACAGAAGTAGAACAAATATCAAAAGAAACGACACGTCTTTGAAAATTCAAAATGACCCAGGATAAACAAATAAAAACAAAAATAAAGGTAATTAGATCCTACACACAATTTCTCTTAGAAGGACGTTAAATATAGTTTCTCACATGACAGACACAAAAGGAGATTCTCGGAATATCAAAAACCGGAATGTAAATTCATAAATTAGACAAAACTCAAATAAAAACATATACCACAATCCCTCACAAGAATTAAAGTAAGAAAATGTACATCCACAGGTCAAAAAGGTCCTGTCGAATAACGTGGTGAATAACTTCTGTGACAGAAAAGAGGCAACATATAAGAACGGAGGAAACAGTTTCTTTTCCACAGGTATATACGCACCCAAATAGAAACCTGAAAGATAGAACAAGACAACCAGGTATAATTAAAAAAACACGGTCATGGTATGACAGCATCATATCAAACTTCAGTCCCTCCAAATAAGAATATCGACAAAAATAAAAATATTCTGAAAATATCACGGACGTATACAAATGTCACCTTGCCAAATAACAAGTTGATGACTTATGGATGACACAAATTCTGACTGTGTGTCCCATGTATTATCACTTATTTTGTCCACGTTCGACTTGGTAGGACCTCAAATTTAGGTTCATCCCCTACAGCTGAACTTATTAATGTGTATTCATGTATCAACGTTTAATATTATACTAGTGGTCGACGACAATCTTCTATATAACATCCTGATCGTTATTGACGATCCTTCGTTAACATCCTCTAACGTACTCTGTATTCGTGTAACCCGGTCCCACTACCACCACTCACGAACCTAAACCTCATATAAAACTTTTATCTATTCACCGTATTCTAACACCCATAATTTTCAGACATTAAAACACGAGACACCATTTTACAATTCATATAAAGAATTGATATCAAAAAACTTTCATTTGGTATAAAAGAATCGTAGGAAATGGTATTCATCGTAATGACACAGTTTCCGATACTTGTAAACACACCGAGAACTATTCATGATATGAACGAAAGGGTTTCCCGACATGGACAATTGACAATAGTGGTCTTTACAAACCGAAGTCAGACACAAATTGAAAACGGTCGCATCATATAAAGTAAATCTTTTCAAAAAGAAAAAATTTAATTTTTTCATCATGAAATCGACCCTTATTCCCCTTTAATACCTTATTGAAAGGGAGTAAATAATAAAAGAACACAACTCAAATCAAAAATACACTGAAACAAAATAGGATCAAAGATCTACTACAATCATTGTATACATGGACTGGATTTTCAAATAAGATATAATAATCATAATAAGACCCTTATTGTGATTAATTTTTACATCTCAGAATAAGGAAAAGAACGAAATAGAAATTGATCAAAGTAACACCTTAAATACACCAAAATTTGACCGATACGAAATATTGAACATAAAAGAGTCACTACTAAACAAAAAATGTTTATTTTCCTCATTATATACAATTCTCATGAAATCTAAACACTATTCCGTAAAATAATCGAATCTCGCCCCAACCGTTTGAAGACAATTCGTAGTAAACTAAGAAACAGTGTATTAGAAAAAAAAAAAATTGTTAGTAAATCTTTGGGTTTTTGATAAGAACCGAGTATCCGGTGTGTTTTTGTTCACTCGTCCTAAACCGGACACCCATCATCAAACGAATAAATCCGAAAAGTAGAACCCTTTCACAGTGACAACTATGTATGTAAAAAAGAATGGAGGTATATGAAAAAAAGATACCGACGGGACTTCGACTTTGTTTGCGAGATCATAAGTGCACAGTAAAAACAACACGAACGACAGACGAAACAGAATTTTGGACAGTCAAGAAAAGTCTAGTGTAGAGTGGTACATTGTGAAAACAAGAATTCAAAAATGGTTCAACATAACGGAAAAATATATCGAGTCACTGATCAATGCGAAGATTCCTACTGGGATCAATTTTAATTGAACCCTTTATGACCAAATTCAAAAAGTCAAGTCAAGTCAGCGAGTCAGCACAGACTGAGAAACGTCGGAGTACTTGACGTCGTGTGGTCCGGAGGGACAGGTAGTGTTTGAGGGCCTCAAGTGAGTTTGAGTACAGGTAACTCAGCCACTACGGTAGGTTGGTAGAGTAGGAGACAGCAGGGGAAGAGGAGGACGGCGGTAGGGAGGGTCGTAGTCTCAGAAAAGGTCACTCAGTTGAGAAACGTACTCCACCGGGTTCACCCACAAAAATTGGATTTAGATAAGAAACATTAGTCGTCTAAGGTGGAGTAACAAATATCCGTCCAACATCTAATAAAAAAAAAGTTATCGTCTTACACTCAGTCTTGGAACGACAGTCATAGAAATCCCGAATCTTCCCTTTTCTATTATCCTTACTTGTCTTTGACGAAAGGGTCAAAGGGTCAGAGAAACTACCTCACAAGTAGGACCCTTGTACGATACTTTATGTACGTCTTCGACGCCGATAAAATGTAATGTATGAAAAACTCTGTGTCTCACAAACTTTTAAAACATTTACCCTTAAATGACTCCACAAACAAAATCTCCGTCATAGACAGCAGTGTACACTCACTAGGAGGTCGGTACGGAATCCATATCTAGACATACCGAGGTCTTTGTTGTCAGAAATTAAGTAACAACTATCCTTTAAAGTTTCTGATTTCTTTGATAATTGGTATTCCAATTGAACACGATCAAAACCGTTCATTTCTGATATTCCTTTTCAGAAATCAGACAAAATGCACGAGTCATCGGTGTGAACCCATTACTTACCTAACTGAACTTATGCGACATGAAACGAGAGTTAAGGACAAGAAACTAATATGGAGTTTTTGTGACCAAAAATAATTTATTAAATACTATATGTCCTCAAGAAAGTTCACCAATTCCCTAAAAAAAAAAAAAAAAAAACCATAAATTAGTGATTCAACACAGGTTGAGAAAATCCGATTTTATTTTACAGTTGGTTTACAAGTTTAGAAACCAGTTCTCGAAGAACAAACCTTTTAATTTATAAGTAGGAAAAAAAGACTGATCACTCTAGTTGTCGAAAAATAATATCTGTAAACCTTTTACGCCAAATGAAATTTTCTATTCGTGTTCTAGTATCAGATTATACCATTAGAAAGTACGAAAAATTTTAATTCTCCGTTTCTTTCTTTATGTAATTTTTATTATAAACAATGGTTTTTTCTATTCATTAGTTAATAAAGAATTAAGAAAGGTAGTCTCTGTATGAGAAACAATTGTAATTATATGGATGGTGGTACTCAAAAAATTGCATATATATCTATGTAAATATGTCTACACATCTCTATGACCCTTGTACAGTGCACATAGAATCTTATGAAACATACGACACTTGTAAAAAAGTCTGTAAAATGGTTTTGGTATTAAAAATTACTGGTGAAAAATTTACTATCTAACCAAACATTTCATTAAGTACTTGATTTCCACCTTGTTCTTCTTTGTCACAGGAATCCGAATATGAAATATGGGTAATAATCGGGATGGAGACGAAGGCACTGGAGTGGAATGTGGTCGAGAAAGGGAATAAAAAACTTCAGATAAAACCGTCTGTCACACACTTTAGAAAATCCGTACTCCTAATTAGTTTTCCAAGGGTCCACCGAGTCACCATTTCTTAGACGAATGGTTACGGCCTATACACCTAAACGAGGGACTCAACCCTTCTAGGAGACCTCTTCTCTGACCATTGGGTGAGGTCATAAGAACGGACCCTTTAGGGTATCTATCCCCTCCAGACAGTCCGATGTCAGGTACCCCAGTGTTTCTCAACCTGTGCTGACTCACTGACTCATCTATGTGTGTCTGATTAGTTTTCAGTCTCCTTTCAGTTTAAGTAAAGTTCTCAGACAATACAATGAGTGGGAGAAAAGAAATGAGGGACAAACTCAACGTCACAGAGATTCCATAGGTTGAGAAAGAGAAAAGAAGAGATGAGGGAGAGAAAAAGTGATCCCTAGAGTGTCTTAAACGTCTGTCTTGTTAGTAAGAGAAATCGTCAAAGTATCATAGATAGACTGACAATTTATAACAAAGGTCCTGACATCTTTACCTGATACTTCCCATACTTTTAAGAGTCATAACTGGTAAGAGAATACTTAAGGGAACTGGTATCCATTTTATTAACGTACTGTTAATGAACATTCAACGAACCAAAAAGAACGGTGGATTTAGTAGGTCTTATCATTCTCAACTATCTCGATAGGGTAAAACATTATTAATAAAAAGAAATGTCTCTTAAAACCCAGAAAGACAAGAGTCAGACACGTGAACGTAACAACTTAGAAGAACATTGTAGAAAAAAAATTTTTTTTAGAAAATTTTGGCACCATTCTATGTGTATTTTAAATAGTAACGGTATTAAAATTCACATGTCAACTCACTGTTATTCAATTTAAGTGTTGTAACCTGTTGGTAATCGAGACAAAGGTCTTAAAAAAGGAGTAGGGTTTGACTTTGAGACACGGGTAATTTATTATTGAGAGGTTAAGGGCAGAGGAGTCGGGGTCCATTGGAGAAAGGATGAAAAACAGACACACTGAACTGGAAAAGATCCATAGAGTTATATTTACCTTAGTATCTTACAAACAGAATAACACAGTCTGAAGTAAATCGTATTACAAAAGTTCCAAGTAGGCACAACATATCGTTTATAGTCTTTACGTAAAGAAAAATACCGACTTATTATAAGGTGAGTCACACACACACACACACACACACACACACACATGTCAGTACGGCAGTGTGTGTAAAATAAATAGGTAAGTAAAATAGGTTGTTTGCACTCAACAAAGATGTAAAATCGATAACATTCATTACGAAACTGGTAACCGTATGTTCATAAACTCAAAGACGAAAGTCAAGAAAACAATTGTATGGATCCTTACCTTAACTACCTAACTCAAAGAGACGTAGGAATGATCGTGAATAATATAATGGAAAAAAAAAAAAATTATCGGTGAGATTACCCTCACTTCACCACCGAGTAACACAAAACTAAACGTAAAGGACTTACTCCAACTTGTAGAAAAGTACATGAATAACCGGTAAACACATAAAAGAAATCTTTGGACAGATAAGTTAAACGGGTCAAAACTTAACCTAACCAAAAACAAACACTCAACACAGAATTGTGGAAAAATCTTCGTTTTCCACGTGGTACTATTGGGTCTGACACAAAGAGGGAAGAGTCCTAAGGATGTCCTTTGTTCATCATTAACTACCTCTTTGGACAGAGAACCTATAAGAGCTGTGTCGTCCAGTTCTCCTCATGTCACGTTACTCCCTGGTCATGTACTCCTGACCCCTCCCGAAAGAAACACATAAACGGTATTTATTATGATTTAGTAAACTTCTATAAGTGGTAATATCCACCCAAATTCAACTTATTTGATTTAACTGTAACTCCTCATTAACATAGAGGCAAGTAACTCAGAAACGATTGACGATACGTGTTTAATAGATTATATTTTATTAAAAACACTCCATCCATTATAGGGACAAAACGTTTACTTTAGAATACCCAACTCGTCAACTCGTCGAACAAGGTCTAGTGTGTCACCGCTACGACCTTAACTTTTCGTCCGGACAAACTGAGATTTTGACACGAGAATTGGTGAGACATGACCTCTTTGTTTCGAAATACGATCTAGGTAGTATTTTTACTTTTGGTACTTGTTTTTACACTTTTCTATTAACTCTACCGTGGTGAACTTATCGGAATTTTTTATTCAGGTAAATCACACCGTAAAGAACCTTAGTTTATTTATAACCGAAATCTATTAATTCCTTTTTTGTGTTGAGACTTCAATTTTCTGTCTTCACAATTATGTCAAAAATTTCTTAGAACCACTTAAACATATTTTAACTAATGAAAATAATTTTATTAACAAGTGTATCTTTATTTTAGAAAGGTGAACCACGAGAAAAAATTCTTACCTTTCAATTTTTATACAATTACAACATTTAGTACAAAAGTATTTTTGTAATTTTTGTAAGATATGTACATATAAATTGTTGTATATGTCATACACAAAAATTCTAATATTAAAATTTTTAATCCGTATCGTGAAAAAACCGGATCTTAAAAAGTAATAAAGACAAAATAGTAACACTGGATAGACGTATACTTGGACAATCTGACATCATGATAATATAAAGACCTATAAACTAGAAAATTTTCCGTATCTTCAAGAGAGACAAATCTTATCTCTTTTTATTCGTCTTCCTTCTCTTTCCTTTTAGACCACACTACCCTTGATCCTTAATGTAATTGTTGGAAATAAAATACTCTGTTTCAACACTTATCAAAGACTTTCTAAAAACAATGATTAAGGACACGATATTGAAAAAAAAAAAGGAGGGGTCTCTTGTTTATTTTTCTCAATTTCTGAGACTTCTACATGGATACCAAGATCATCCTTTATTTACACTAAACGGAAGATCTTGTCATCTGTGTTTTGTCCGAGTCCTGAATCGTTCTTCAATACCTTAAGGAAAATAACTTTGTAGTCGTTTCTGTTCTGTCCATTCATTTTGACATTATTGTTTAGACAGGAGAGTTTGATATAGTTCACTAAAATTAGTAATTAGTGTCAAATGATTATATATAAGGTTATTACACTAAAACCCTCGTCCTTCCGCACTCGTAATTATTTACCTGTATGGACTATCGTATTGACAACTAAAAAAAAGGTAATATGATTTCATCCTTCATTTTGTTATAAATGAACCATTTACAAGAGATTTCCTATACTCTCCCGTCAGGAGTAACGTCACAGGTACACAATAAAAACCGAAACCAAAGAAAGGTGTAACTTGTCAAGTCGTGTAGAATATCAATCCTAAGTTCTTTACACCTTTAAAAAAAAAAAAAAATGACAAAATAAAAATTTTAATTTTCCCTCTGTTTAAAACTCAAAGGATAAAAACTTCACGAAAATTCTTATAATACAGTATACAAAGATCTAATTTACAATACACAAACCTCTTAAAATGAAACGATCTTATAAGAAAGTTTCCTATATAAACAAAAAGTCCCTTCAAAAATAATTCCGTCCTCTTATAAATCTTTCGTTTATCTTTAAGAGTCAATAAGTAAATGACACAACAAGACTTTTTTTTTTGTGGTGGTGGTGGTCTAACTAAGACTTAAAACAAAGTTTTTAATAGAAATAAAATTTTCATTGAAAAAGGGATCCATTTTAATTAACTATACTAAATTGGAGAAACACACTTTATTCTCAAATTGTATATCTTATTTATTTAAGGATCTTTCCTTATATATTACAATACTACCTTATGACCATACAAGGTATGTTCCACTTGTACAAACCCCGGAACAAACCAATACCGGGCCTTTTGGTCAGAGTACCTTAAATTGAAATAGTACGATCTTCAATTCTTTTAACTACTTTTGAGTAATGTACCAATTTGAATATTTTTGTAGAAGATCTAGAAAGTGACTTAAAACATTTCCCTATTTTTAAAATTTTCATTTGGTAATGAGTCGATCATATATATACAGACGAAGGGACCACCTTCTAATGTACATGGTGAAAGATCAACATGTTTAAACCATGTGTCACTTTTTTTTTTAAGATAAAATTCAGAAGTAAACCTTAATTTTCGACTTAATGACATCAAAAATTGGCATTATGTCCAATAGAGTAAGATTTTGGACTAAATATTCAATATCTTTATGAACCATATATGTAATGAAGTAAAATGAAACCTTCTTAATTCTAAAATAAGTATCGTAAGGGTTCAGGGTTTCTGATCCTTCTCCAAACTAAAAATAGTAGAAACATGACCAGAAGAGACTGATCTTAGGACCTAAAGCCAATCCTTCATGAGTCTTTCGTATTAATATTGTAACATTGAAAAAGAGGGTGAAAGTATACTTGTAAAAAGTCTATATTTTAACTTCCTAAGTATACTTGTAAAAAGTCTATATTTTAACTTCCTAAAAATGACTTTCGTAAACGTTTGGACGATGGATCTAAAATGGTAATTGTAAAATAATTGTATAATAAATATTGAAATTTTTATTTATAAAATCTAACCCTCTGTATAATCAAAGGTAACATGTTTCCTTTCTTTTTTCGGATTATTCTCTGAAACGGACGACAACATTTCCCGACGTTTATTTCGACATGAAGAGTATGAAATTATACGTATTCTTAGTTCACCCGAAGAATAAGTTTAGGTCTAAGATTAAGACTTAATCTTAATCCCAGATCCAACCTTCGACACTAAGACGTAAAAATTGTTCGAGAGTTCACTACGACTGAAACCATGTACCTGGTATAGACCTCACCTTTCCATTATTTCGTGTCTTTTTCTTCAGGACAATGAAGACGTCACAATGGGAGGTGAGAATAAACTATTTTCTCGGATTTTATCAACACAGAAAGGAACAACATACCAATGATGGAGTCTTCATTATAACTAAGAATCACAAACTGTAATTATGAAATTATGTGGTGTCGTAAGTATTGATTAGCCTTTTGATGGACCAAAGGAAAATTTTATCTAAAAATCCAAAATATGACAAAAAACACCTCCCTCCCCATCCCTTCCATTAATCCATACACCTAATTGGACTTAAACAAAACATCTGTGAAAATACCTAGTAGCTTAATTTTATATGTCACTATATAATGTTTCTTTATGAACATGAAATAAGGAATTGGAAGATCGGGAGTCGAAAAGAATATAAATATAGGACAAAATAACTAGACCAATACATTAAATACCACGATTTGATGTTGAAGCTATAAATCAAAGACTAGAAACTAAAGACATAATACACCTGAACAACTAAAGAGAGAGTTTTCAATTAAGTAAAGAAAGACAACTTTAATTAAACTATAAACGTACGAGAATCTTCTGAACTTAATTGATAAGGTTCATTAACTCTTTTACTTTATACAATTAAAAATATTTAAAATTAAATGTAGAGGTCAAAAACACTTTTAAACTTCGGGATAAAAGACGTCTTGTAAAACTATAAGTAGAGGATAATGAATAAAATAATAAACTCGTTTTACTTATACGTATAGGAGTAACATCAAATAGTCGTCGATGAACAAATTACGGGATAAAACCAGAACTCGTACTTGAATTTTGTGTTTTGTTCTCTTTCAACATAAGTTCAATCATCCTTGTCCTGTACGTAAATCTTGAAAATATCTATTTTCAGTCCCCGACCGTTCGAAAAAGACGTCTCCCAGTCTACTATTTATGAAATCCGAAAACCCGGGGTTCACTATAGACAACGAAAAAAAAAAAAAAAGAGAATGTCGAGAAATTTTTACGTTTTTAGTCAGTCGAACACCCGTCATGTTTTTATATCCGACACCGACGTAACCCGAACACCCAACATGACACGAAAAACAACCAATAGATCCCTTGACATAAGAAACTGGTCTGTACTCTTCAATCCAGTCTGAAAGTTGAATTTAAAATATCCGATTGTAATCATTAAAATTTCATTTTAAATATATAAGATACTTTCTCTTCATCCTCAAAATGAGATCATAAAAATTCCATTCCCAACGTCTGATATATAAAATGGTTGAATTAATCAAAGAATAAAATTTTTCGGGTAAAAATACCGATTCTATGTTAAGATAATATAAGAATATTTTAATATCAAAAGTCGACAGTAAAATCAGGTGTAGACTTTCCGGTTTCTTCAAAAACAAAGACGTCAATCCGACGCAGCCCAGGGACACAAGGTTCACATATTATTTCAGACGACAGATCTACTGTAAAAAGACCGGAGAAACCCGTCACGTACCGTCACAAGTGTTTCCGACAACTTTGGTTTAACAACTGTGGTACCATTAGTCGTCACACAAAAGGTCAGACGATTTTAGTTTTCACCCCTCGTAAGTCCTTTTACCTACTATTTTCGTCTTAAGACTCATAGACAATTGAAGACTAAGTCGAAAAAACGAAAGACCTCCAGAGTTAAACTCGTATTACACTTTAAAACAAAATACTTCAATTTTTACAAATTTTAATTTTTTTTAAAAAAATTAATTTTTATGATTAAAAGACAAAACAACAACAATTAAAGATCTATGTATTTAAATCAACAACCCTCTGGAGACAATTTCTTTCGAATACTAGTTTGACAAAATTGTTTCGTTTGGTTTGTTTTTTGTAAGAATACACGGTGTAAAGAGACAAATCGTCATCAACCCCAACAGATGTTTTCTAACTATAAAACTTGAAACGAAAAATACTCAAGTCAAGTCAAGTCAGTGAGTCAGCACAGGCTGAGAAGCACTGGGGTACTTAGCGTCGTGCGGTCCGGAGGGACAGGTAGTGGTAGAGGGCCTCAAGTGAGTCTGAGTGCAGGTAGCTCAGTCACTATGGTAGGTCGGTAGAGTAGGAGACAGCAGGGGAAGAGGAGGACAGGGGTCGGGGAGGGTCGTAGTCTCAGAAAAGGTCACTCAGTTGAGAAACGTACTCCACCGGTTTCATGACCTCAAAGTCGAAGTCGTAGTAAGGAAGGTTTCTTTAGGGTCCCGACTAGAGGAAGTCTTACCTGACCAACCTAGAGGAACGTCAGGTTCCCTGAGAGTTCTCAGAAGAGGTTGTGGTGTCAAGTTTTCGTAGTTAAGAATCCGCGAGTCGGAAGAAGTGTGAGGTTGAGAGTGTAGGTATGTACTGATGACCTTTTTGGTATCGGAACTGATCTGCCTGGAATCAGCCGTTTCATTACAGAGACGAAAACTTATACTTATATGATAGATCCAACCAGTATTGAAAAGAAGGTTCCTCATTCGCAGAAAATTAAAGTACCGACGTCAGTGGTAGACGTCACTAAAACCTCGGGGTTTTTTATTTCAGACTGTAACAAAGGTGACAAAGGGTACTTCACTACCCTGGTCTACGGTACTAGAAGCAAAAGACTTACAACTCGAAATTCGGTTGAAAAAGTGAAAGGTGAAAGTGAAAATAGTTCTCCGAAAAATTTTGATCTGTTTTGTTAATTGGCTCCTGGACGACACGTGGTTACGTATCGTATCGGAGGCTTCGTCGAGTCATCAAGGACTCCATCCAATAGCAAGTCGTTCCAAAGAAAGGTTAAGTCACTACGTCTCAATGAAAAATCTTATGTAGAACAAGGAGGGTAACGACAGGGGGTTCTTCCGATCTTCTCCCCACCGTCTCCTACTCTACCAACCTACCGTAGTGACTGAGTTACCTGTACTTGAACTCGTTTGAGGTCCTCTATCACTTCCCGTCACCTCGGACCACACGACGTCAGGTACCCCAACGTTTCTTAGCCTGTCTTGAATTACTGACTTGTTGTCGTGTCCTTCCGATCATAAGAACGTAGACAGATGTCAAGTCCATAAACTTCATAATAAAGTAACTTTCTCAAAACCGTCCATCATTTGACAAGTTGACCTTGTTCATGAACAAATTTTAACTTAACCAATCACTTTCGAAATGTCCGTAGTCCTATGTCTTACTACACCAATTGTCAAGAAAGAGGCCATACCTTCACGACATAAAGGTATCAGAGGTGTCATACAAAAGTCTATTACTGACTCGACTTTCATTACAGTTTAGAGAACTAAATTCTTTTACATGTTTAGAAATTTTTGAATAAAGTTTAAATGTATGTATCTATGTACGTGAAAACGAGGATGTTATGCGTGAACACAGAGTCAACAAATTAGTCATTCTAGACTTCTACTCATAAAACACCGTTGTTCGGTATCAGAGTTCTTATTTAGTAACATACGGCCAATTCTGGAATCGTTGATCGGTATCATCCATAATTTGTAGACAAAACCGACACGAATTAGAAAATTTTAATGGATGTTTAAGACCTTATACTTTGGTCACAAAACACGGTCACCAAATTCCATGTATGTTCCTAGTCATTACAAGAGAAGTACAGTCATACTGAAATTTCGTAAATAATAGTTCTTTATTCATTAATTCAGACTCTTTTATACCATTTATTGTCTAAGAAATTTTAGATTAAATTTAAAAGATAATCATTTCTACTCTTTACTTTTTCAGTAAGACCTTATTGATAAAGAACCACCACAATTAATAGAATCGGAGACTCCAGGACTATGACTTAAGAACCACCGCCCATCATATCAAGAAAAATTAATAACCGAAGGTTGAGAGAGAGACGTAACGACCTTTGTTTTTAGTATATAAGACTATAACCACTACCCTACACGTATGAATTTTTCGTCTGTGTAAGTTTGATCAAAATCTTTATTTAATGTTAGTTTTAAACGAAGACGATTTAATCATCTCGTTGTTTTGGGGCAAAAAAGGGAGGTAGTATCTTATAAAGTCATGAAGATGTAACTGGAATATGGAAAAAATTTGTCCTTACTCTCAAAAATAAGAATTTTTATACTCGAAATGAACCAAATAAACATATATGTATATAAACTTTAAAGAACGTAATTAAAAGTTTAACTTTTCTTAGTAAACACGTCTATAGAATTCACAGTCGTGTCCAAAATATAAAATATACATAATGATTTCGAGAAAACTATGGAATTAATAAATATATTATTACTCTTATCATTAAAGAATTTTTGTCTGGGAGAGGAGAATCTGTCATCACTATTTATGTTTTATAATTTTTAAAATATATACCCATGTACACCGACAGAGCAAATTTCATGGTTGTATAAATTACTATAGTCTTTTATCAACCTTAAAAATAAAACATCAACCGAATCAATGGATCAACTAATTTAACTAAAGTAATTTTCATATGTCTAAAAATATAGTGTTCAACTATGTTATTGAAGTCTCCATGTAAAATTATATATTAATTGTAATAAATTTAGGGATGAATTGATTTTGAATTAAAATACTTAAAATTTAATTTCAAAATGAAGTTTCTATTTAATGACTCAAGGTGACTTCGTCAAGAATTATGTAAGATTTCTAAACATTCGTAATTATAACGATATTTTTAACTCTACGGGGAAAAGAAAAGGAATTGACTACATTCGTCACCTACACACTACTACATACATACGATTCCAATTTGAAATCGACAACCAAATGAATTCAATTATGAATTTACCGACTAAGAGACACGAACTGACTTAAATTATGACGTTTAGTATAAAAACCATGTTTAATCGAAAAATCCACGACCCAGGTAAAACAGTGTAAACCAAATATCTTTCTGACCACAATGGTTAACGTCTCTGAATTTATACGGTGAAGGGTATCACTCATTAAGATAGAATTTTAACTTTCTTGTCTAATTCAATTTTTTTATATATACCATTTTATTTGGTGGTTGTAAAATTTTCGTGTAGAAAGAAAATCTTCTTACCTTGTATACAGAAAATTCAATTAAACATGGTGTACATTTAATTACACACGAATTCAGTGTAGTCAGTATAGACTGAGAAACTCTGGGGTACCTGACATCGGACGGTCCCAGGAAACAGGTACCCTAAGAGGTCCGGTCTTTTGACCTCACCCAACGGTAAGGAAGAGGTCCCCTAGAAGGGTCCCGGGTCCCTAACTTGGGCACAGAGAATGCAGAGGACGTAACCATTTACCTAAGAAATGGTAATGGTAATCACGGCGGACCCTTCGGGATACATCCAATTACAAACACAATCATAAAGAAAAATAAGAATTATAAGAATTATAAAAACTCTTATATGAAATTTCTTTTAAAATTCTATAAAAATTATAAAATTCTTTTATGAAAATTCATAAGAATTATGAAAATTCTTTAATTATAAAGAAAAAGATCTACATTCGAAGATGAAACCACCAATGTAAGAAGACCTGTTTGATTGTCATGTCAATTAGATTTGTAAGACAGGAGAACCGATGACAGATTAAAAGATCTGATCTTTTCTGTATTTTGTAGGGGGACACCCGTATATACTAACACACACGACAGCATCGAAAGAGTGGTATCGGAATTCGTCTTCTTCAGGGGAACCGAGGAAGCCTCACACATTTAATCTTCTATATTTCGGTCCTGTAACCCATAACAAGATTTTTAATAAAAAATTCTGAACATCATGCCTATGTTTTAATATAACGATGATAAAACATAAAAAATTTGTTAATTTTTATAAAAGTAAAATACCATTTATCGGGAGTAAATCGTAAAAATAAATTTATCACGTCAAGAACTAGGTGTTTTCAGGGTCAGAGCCAAGGTAAACACCCGAGATCTTTAACCGACCTGTCAACGTTGACTTCTATCTTGAACACTAAGGTCAGAGAACTGGGTCGATATAAAACTCCACAACACACGTACAAACACACACACACAAATTTGTTTCCCGACTGATAGGGAAACCATGGTAAAAAGAGGAGTGAGGACTGAGTCTCGTCCCCACCCCTAGTCACCATGTTTTTATTGAACAAAAGGGATTCAGTCTCTTTATTAAATTTAGATTGAAGTCAAATCTGAAACTAATTAAGACACTGATTGTTTGATTTTACTAACGTAATTAACTATATGTCCATGATTATTGTGTACATGAAGGTTTAATTTTTTTTTTAAGAATAGGGTAATGTTTTGTTTTGAACTGAAGTTTCTTGTTTAGTGTCAAATACGGGATAAAATTATGACTTAGGGGTCAAGATAAGTTTGTCAGACTACAGACAAACTTTTTTCTTTTACGAGTTCATTTCGAGTTTGAAAGTTTAAAGAACGTGTACCGATAGGGTTATTTAATGATAATGGTTACTTTGTCTGAAATTTCTTCAACACAAAATGTTACGTCTCTCACCTCCTACGAAAAATATGTAACCACTCTCTCTAGGCTGTTATGTCTAACTTTTTTTAGTCGTTTCTTCTTTTCTGAGGACCGACACACTTTTAATTTTTTACGTAACAATACATTAGACCATTCAAGTCGTATAATTAAAACCGTCTTTCGTATACAAAAAGTATCGATTGTTTCATCGTTGGTGTACTCTAGATGGAACCACACCCTAAGATTAAACTTCATAATTTTTTTATTTGTACATCAAACGAAGGTGTCAGTTAGGTAAAAAAAAAATTAGATTACCCATAATTAATATTAACTCCGTCTAAAACTACCGATATTTGACAAGATGTAGACAGTCCCAGAACTCTCTGTTTTATACGACATAGTATATCGTCTCAACTTACCGGGTCTTCCACCCTTTCCTAGTGAGAATGTCTCATACAAAAGAAAACCTGTAAGGTGTCCGTCCATGAATAAGACAGAGACGAGAGAATTATATCACTGTAGTCGTAGTGAAGAAATGGGTTCACTCTTTGGACCCTCAGAACCCTATTGAGGGATGAAAAGTATAGGTAAACCTCCGTTGGTGTTTAAAGACAATACTACAATGGGAGATCGAAAAAAAATGTAAATAAATAAAAACCGACACGACCCAGAAGTAACGACGTGTGTCCGAAAAGAGATAAACGTCACTCGTCCCCGATGACAGGTCAGCGTCACGTACCCGAAGAGTAACAACAGCGAAGAGAACAACGTCTCGTACCCGAGATCCCGTGTACCCGAAGTCATGAATTACGTGCACCCGAGTCATCAACGGTGACAACCCGAGATCTCGTGTCCGAGCTATCGATACCGTGGTGCCCGAATCAACGAGGTCCTGTACAACTTAGAAGACTTAGTCCCTAGTTTGGAGGTAAAGGTCGTGACCGTCCGTCTAAGAAATGGTAAGTCGGTGATCCCTTCGGGTGTAAGATTGAAGTAGTGTAGTAATCAAGTCTGAAGATAGTAAAGAACGACCCTAACAACTTTGGAGAATGAACCAAATGGAAAACGACGGAAGTAAGTGTCACGTTGGTCTCTCTATATGGATTTTCCAAAGTATCTTATATATACCGAGGAATTGTGGAAGGAAGGGGAGAGTTGGAAACCAAAATAGAGATTTTTTGAGGAACTGACTTGAAAAAAACAGGAGAACATTTAGTCGTGATACAATAAAGAATGGAAGGGAATTCATAACCGACAACGAGAACAAACCTTACGATGACAAGAATGGGGGATCAAAATGATCAATTGTGTGAAAGTACGAACAGATTAGACAAGAGATTCTTAGAAGAAATTTGGTGGTCATCTAACCCGTATTACGGGAAGAACACATAAGGGTCAAATAACGAGAATTGACAATGTGTGAAAGACACAATTTCACTGTATTGGATACAAACTAAGGATATGTCATTCTTAAAATCTCTCGATCTTAGAGTATAAAGATTAGAAACATACAGACACCGGATTACCCCAAGGACCGTGTGTCCTCGACGGGTCGACCTAAATAACTCACCTTAAAGAGTTAAAGGAAAGATCTGGTTGGGTATAATTTGAACCAAAAGGAATCTTTTATAAAGGGAGTTATCTACGGTATTTCAAGTGCGGTTTCGAATTCCAAAACTACGTATAATAAACGTTATATATTACAAGACCCTCTTGTACTTTATTTTAACCTCCTATAGTAAATAACACGACTAATTTGATTTCCAACCACAAGAAACATACTGAGCTTCCAGACTTTATTACATAGAGGTTTTTATATGAAGCCTTATCGTCTAATTCAAGGTTTCTACTATACACCATACAATGCTTGATTTGAGTCTACTTCTTTGTTTCGTTTTAATTACTGACCGTAATTAAAAATAACTAAATACTTGAGAATTATAAAAAACCCGTAGTGACATGTTTTATTATAAATTAAATCTTCAATATTTTGGGTCGTAACCCTACGTTAGACTTTTCAGTTTGAAGACTTTATTGTCGTAAATACTGGTCTCAATTCACGATCAGAAAAAAGAAGGACGAGACAATAATAATCTACTAAAAATTTCACCTTGATAAATCTTATTTTATTCGAAATACGAAGTCAAAAATAAACTTTGTCTACTGTCACATATGAAAAGATTTTAGAGTTTAAACACGATAAAGTCACCGACATCACATTTACAGTTTAACAACCCGTACTCCTTAGAAAAAGTCACTAGTACTTATCGTAAAATATATTCCTTTTTTAACATGAACCATTATGGATTTAAAAAATTTATTTCTATAAAAATGTTTTAATTAAACTGTCACTATTTATATACGTTTAATCAAAAAGAATCAGGATTTTACTACCCAAACTTGTTTTATTGGGATCACCATAGGACAAAACAGAAAAAATGGACATATACTCTTACTAATCAAGGGTGCACTTTTTTTCCCTAGGTAACGGGACAAAACTAGTTAAAATTATAAAATGATTAGTAATTTTAATTATTCTAATATATCTTTCCTCTCAAGTCAGGTTATATTTGATAAACAGTCTTAGAATCTTCTTCCATTACATTAGTTTAAGAGGGAAGTAACAGAGGATTTACTAATATATAACAAAAGTGGAATCCCACACAGAGGAGACATAGACAGAGTACCAAAAAGTAAAACAGATGAACTTGTGTAACTACAAAAAGAAGTAATATTTTTGACAACTTCATCTGATGTATTCCTACACACTAGCTTCCCTTAAACACTTTCCACTCCCTCAATCTTATCTAGGAGAGAATTCTAAGGTAGGGCAAGATTATCAAATATAAATATTTAATCAGTCCCAACCATAACAAATATTCTTTTATTAATAAGAAATAACACAGTAACCTTCAAAAAACGAGAAATACACATTGTACTTCCAAATATATTTACTTCGGAACTAACACAACGACTACTTGACAGGTGGATGAAAAGGAGAGAGGACACCCACTTCGTCTTCGTATCTAACATAGTCATTACCGTAGTCATTCACTCCTTGTAGTTCACTTCAAACCCCCGAAGTGACCCTTGAAGACGAGTGATCACAAGTTTAGTTATTACGACCCAAAATGTGGTGATGATGACAAATTTACACTCGTTCGGAAAGTAAGGGTGAGACAAATTAAGAAATTTTTGTAACCATTATGAAAATATTTAAAATCTATTTTACACTTTTAGTCAATTTACATTGAACACACCTTTACGGGTCTTAATTAAATCAATAACTTTATAATTAACATCTTCTAGAATCATTACGTATGTTCTCTTAATAGACAATTTAAAAGTCAATAAAAGTTCTATTTTATTACTTACACAAAGACAAGTATAAGCTGTCTTCACCAATTTTACTCATTTTTCGGTCAAAAACAACAAGAACTTCACCGAACTAAATATGTTGAAACAACACATAAACAAGGACTCTGAGGGAGATCACAGATCCAAACTTTTGTAGTAGTTCAATTGTCCGTAAACTATCAATGACCCCGAAGGGACCATCGAGTCGACCATTTCTTAGGTGGACGTTACGTCCTCTGGGACCAAACTAAGAACTTAGTCCTTCTACGGGACCTCTTCCCTATCGGATGGGTTGATGTCATAAAAACCCGAAGGGACCAACGAGTCTGCCATTTCTTAGGTGGGCGTTACGTCGTCTGGACCCAAGTTAGGGATCTATTCCTTCTAGGGGACTTCCTCCCGTACCGTTGGGTGAAGTCATAAGAACGGACCTCTTAGGGGTACTGTCTCCTCCTCGGACCGCCCGATGTCAAGTACCCCAACGTCAGTTCTGGGCTGACTCACTGATTCGTGTCGTGTCATGAGAAGTCAACTTGTCTAAAATTTTATGTATAAAATTTATGTTCTAGCACAAAAAAGAAATTAAAAATAAAACGAACATACAAATTAAACGAAAATTATCTCCATCCCATTCTTATCTGAATCCACATCTAGAACATGGTAAGTCCTAACGTCCCAATTTTAGTCGACAGGATAATGGTCAAACTCACCATAAAAAGTACAAGACATACTTACTGATCCCACTTTTAATAAAACTGAGTTTTAGTGAAAGTCGGTAGTCACTAAACCCATGGAATGAAACTAGTTTTGTTCTAATGGTTTTACTGGTTTACCGTTAAAGAAACTTCTATTGTCGTAGACTGAAATATACTGTTTGAAGACTTATGAAGTATACGATTTGTCTATAATTTTCATATTACTTTGTAGAGGTTTAGTCACCTGAAGTGGTGGTAAATTTACTAGATCGAGTAAAGAGGTTATCTTCGTAATGTAAAAAGTCTCATCGCACAGAACACCAGTAAAATTTAAAAGAAGAGTGTTCATACACTTAACTTTGATTACGGAATTATTTTGGCTTTCATTATATAAGACTATGAGATATGAAGTACTATTAATAAATTTAGATTTACCTAAATTTATTATAACTTGGTCTCGAGTTTATATCACTTTATTAATATTTTCATCATATATGACCGTACCGAATATAGTTTACAGATCTTTGAGTCCCTATTAATTCATATTTATATATAAGTGTATATATGTGTTTATGTAAACCTAAAACCACTGTCTCTATACGGTCATACCTTTTTGCCCATCGTTTAATTCAAGAGTCCTTCAGTACACAATTATGGATTCACATACATCCTAAGAAACGGTAACTAAAGCAACGGAAAACACTTTTAGTCACAAGGATATTACAATGGTTTTATAGGAACTTCTGTGAATCCTTAGGACTTTTTAGACTATATATATACAGATTTCTCTTTACAATTCATAAGAATAAGAAAGAGTCATAAAGGTGATCATTATGTAGGAAAGACAAAAGACATATGGAGTTTGATAGTATATATAAGTGCAAAATTATGAACAATATACAAAGTCCCACAACTGCTACGGAAGATATGTAATCAAGCTCTTTAAGCTTTTGTATTTCTTTTCTACTCGTTTCTACCATTTTTCTTCTTTTTCTTCAGTTTCTGTTTCACATATTAATACATTTATGTTAAACATGAAAAAAGAATTCCGTATGAATTCATTTTCACCATTAAAAACATATAATGTGATTTAATAATCGTAAACAAAATCGTAATAGACTCAAAGAAAGACGAGGTAGGTATGACAATCGAAAATAGAACTTACGGATAAAAATTTACTGTCACCTTTGAAAAAAGGAGGTTCACGGTCATAAGGGACGCAAAACCTAAACTTGATCGTTACGGACACTTTTTCTTTGACTTGTGGACTCTAAAGGCAGAACCCCAAAAACCACGTACGTCAACTAATGAAGGATAAAAAGAATAGTTAACACTTGAAATCACACTTTGTTTAATTACTCCGAAAGTTTAGTAGGGATAACATAACAAAATAGATCAGTGTGTGTACCTAATTAATGATTAATATTGAAGTCAACTCTAAAGTACTAACCAAAATGACTTTGTAGTTCCCTTGTACTTAAATACCCGAAGGACATCAAAGTAGAATATCCATAGTAACAGGATATCAAAGTCAATGGGAATTACTTACATTTCAATGTGACAAGTGTTTCCAAAAGAAGAAAGGTGACGATAAACAGTTTACCAGTGCAAGGGGTTTTATGATATAAAAAAGATATTTTTCCCTTTTTTACCTTTTTTTATATTCCGTTAACTTTTATAATTTTCCGGTGAATGAAAGGTGTAATCCATTTAAGAATATTACGAGACTTATCGAAAAATACAATTCCGTCTGGGTCATCCATAACTCCTAATCTTGTTCGTAAAACCCTGATATAAATGTACGAAATTTAAAAACATTATTAATTTTTTAAAATTGTACATGTTTCTTAAGAGTATCCTTAATGTATGTCAGAGGGACACAGTCTAACGAGAAAGAATCATATTTAGAAAAAGAACTTGAAGTTAGAAACTTTCATCAAAATTAAGATGACCATCACTACATTTTCTAATAAACCCGGTCAATCGAACCATCCACAATGTCTCTGGTCCCACCGTTTCGACCCGGAACACACTTGGAAATTCGATGTACCTCTCAAAGTGTCACACCTGACGTAGGGACACCAGAAGGTAACAACGGTACGGAACCAACCAGTTTTTGTCCCTGAACGTCTCTCTGACTTATCGAGTCGTTCCATGTAAGAGTAATACAGCATCAGGACGAGTCCTTGTAGTGAAAAAATTTTGTTTTTTGGGGGTTTTTTGTCTTGAATTTTTTTTTTGGGTGTAATAAAATTTACTCTAAAATCCACTCCACCGTTCTAAAATCAAAAAAAATTTGCAACTTTACTTTTTTACAGTTTTAGAACTCATAACCGATCAAGAGAAATTGCGACCGATTTCATTGTAAAGCATTTGTGAAGTCATGTCAGACCGGGTAATAATTCTTATAGATTACGAATATGTCATCTATTTCATTACGATTGTTTTACTAAGAAACTTACTTAAATTTTACAATTGAATAAAATTTTATAAACTTGACTCTATCACACAACTCCACTTTCATAGTGACCTCTTCCTCCTTCAACTGAATCTAAGATTCAATACACAGAAACTAAAACCTGTTTAGGAATGATCGGTAAAGAAGTAAAAATTTCTTCAGTAGAGTTTCCGACATAGATCGAAATATTGATACACTAAATGTAAGTCAAATGTATTCCTATATGGATAAACAGTCAGAGTCGTGGTAGACATTGAAAAATGGACACAATAGTAGAAGTCACGGTCAGAATCCGTTTTAACACGTTCTCCACTTCAAATAAAAATTTATAGTAAGAGACGAAGGTCCTGAAAAAGGTATAATCACAACAGAACGGACGGATGGAATGGGAAGAGATACAGGGTACTGAACTACAAAAAAGAATATTATAAAGAGTAAAGAGACTAGAGTTCTAAATAACGACGAAACCTATAGAGGTACTACCGGAGGGTAGTTTAGTATATTTTTACAGGATATAACATTTTAAGGAGTCCGAATTGTATTAGATTGTCTTTGATATTACCCTAAACTGGATTATCGATTAAAAGTCCAACACCGACATCGTTAAATTAAAACTAGGAGACTTGTAGTAGAGAAACGACGGACCAGGTAGTCACTATTTCATCCTCAAAAGTATGGACGATACTTATCAATCTTGGGATAGGGCACTTTCCTCTTAAATTATTTTCATCACGACTCTCTTAAGGAATACATTAAATGATCCTGATCAGACGATTATCACTATGTAAGGTAACAAAATTTTTGATTTTAGAATGGCACTTTCTATGAAAGTTTAAATTAAGTACAGACAGAAGAAATCGTCTTCAATAAATAAGTCGTTTATAAACTCACGGACGATCTACGGTCCGTGACGGGTTCCGTGACCCCTATAATTCTCATGGGTTTGTGCCCTGTATTCCGGACAGGAATTCATCACAAATATAATATCTCCCAGATATATAGTCACTCCGTATGTACTGTGTACTGGGTCTATGTTGTATTACGTATAACATTAAGACGTTTTTTTACTAAACCAGAGATTCGAATCAAAGAAGGTCAAGATTTTATTAACAAAACGAGAATAAGGTTACATCGACAAATCAGTTCGAGAAAAAATTAATTTAGTCAAATGAAGTTACAAAATTTCCTCATTTAAACTAATAAAAAAATTTAAACCGTATTAATACACTAAGATAACTCTGTTAATGTCATGTTTAATTCAACATACAGTCTATTACAATTTTAGGGGGACACACATCATACCAGAGAAACATATTAATATTATCTACAATTTTTAATTTGTAACTTAAGATTTTCAACAAAGAAGACCCATTTTTATTTGTCTACGGACTCGATTAAGTGTCTTTTCCTTTGAAGATACATTTTTAGTTATGCCAAAGACTCTACGATATAATTTGATGTCCGAAAACCTTGTAATCCATCCCTCAATTCTGAACGAAATCATGGAGGAGAACAAAGATTTGTTCTCTTTCTTTACCGGTATGAAGTCCTTGACGTCACATATTGACTCTACTAAAAATCCTGAGAACTTAAAAACTACATCGACCCGTTGAAAAAATACCGTCACCATTAATAGGAAATAATACACTTAAAACTTACCAAATTATTTTACAAACAAAAACATCTCTAAAATTTTCCCCTCTCTATTAGGATCTTTATTGTATTTACAATAGATTAATGTCGGAATTTCTATTTTTAGGAACAACTTCAACTTTTTTTAACGATTTAATGTATCAAAATCTGTAATTGCTAACACCTTCTTACATCGTCTTCATACATCATTTTAAACTCATAGAGGTGAATCCTTAAGATCCGAGATAAAATTGACTCAGTGTGACGTATCCTTGATCTTAGATTGAAAATATCCAATAGTTTTAGAACCGGTGGTAACGTGTTAAAACAGGATTTTATATACCTTTGAAACACTCCGTACAATTCAACGTCAAACGTGTTCAAGTAGAGTAAACATAAGGTCACTAAAAAAAAAATTGGTAAAAAGGATTTGTACATGTGTAAATCCAAAGAAACATCCGTCATTTTAGATGGACGGGAAAGGTAGACAGTTTTTCATTATTAAATAATAAAACATAATTACTAAAAATTGTTGGGTAATCATTGAAATTTCGACTTAAATATAAATTATTGAAACAACAACTATAACCCATCGTACTTTAGACGTAACTCTTTAACTTGTCGTATATTGACCATCGACATTTAAGGAAGTCTTTTACTTTAAAGAAAGAAAGATCTCTATATAAGTGTAGTCAAGGATTTCTCAGTATTGATCATTATGAACAAAGTCATCAAAATTCACGGACAAACCCCACTATTATCCGTTAAAATCTACTTAAATACTTTTTTTTTCAATAATGGACGTCTTTACAGTTAATATCTGCCAGGGGAAGGGACATCTCGATTTACCCAATACATTACAAGATAAGTTTTCAAAGGTTAAGGTGACAGAACACAAAAGTACAACTTTTATGAAAACGTCAAAAGGAAACTCACGGTTAAAGAATGATCATGAGAAAGAATTACATTGTACAAATGGACCTTACATAAAATTGATAAAAACATATCACATTTGACTTTGTACGTGTAAAACATGTAACACGAAAGAAAAACACCCTGTATACGTCACACTAGGTCAACAAAAGGTAGCAAGCCAACGCGACTGGATCCTTACAACCAGTATAGTTTGTAATTTAAATTTTACTGGTGAGAAAATTAATTTTAATTGAAAATTTACAAATATCCTCATACACGACACTTCACTAGACTTTAAACATTATAAAAACAGTACTTGACATGACGAGGATTAATAACATTACATTATTTTTATCAATACCACTGATAGTATCACACATGAAAAAAAAAAAACCGACACGACGTGCTGAACACCCTAGAATCAAGGAACTGGGGCTGGACCCAGGTGTCGTCACTGTCACGGTTGAGGATTGGTGACCTAACGGTCCCTTTAAACTTTGTAATAGGGGTGTTTACTATGTCCTATCAAATATTCGTTGTCTGCGATATCATATAATCATATAGAAAAGAAATCGAATACTCGATCTACAAAAAATAAACACATTCCACGACGCTTGTAACACATTCTCAAATTCACAAACGAATTTTGGTACAATCCAAATCCAGGATATAATTGAGTAAATCTTCACCTACGTTTGGTTTAGACGGAAATACTGTTCTCTTATCTTATTGTATTTAGTAATGAAAAATAACTTCTTCCATTAACCATATGTTGTCCACTAAATTCCGGGTTTCCGTAGGTTAACGTTTTAATTATGACCTTTATTTATTAATTTATCCGTATAATACATTACGGTCAGTGACCATCCGACAAAGTCCAAGAATTGAGATATGTATAATCAAGATGACTGACGTGAATTTAGTAATGGTCTACGATGAACAAAACGTCACTTGTGACCTATACACGACAATTGTAAAGTTTACCCCATTTTTTACTCGAGGAAATTTTCAATTCCCTTTATTTGAACGTTCTTTAATAAGACGAATTCACATGTAATTTGCCGTAAGTGAAGAGTCATTTTGCGTCTTTACCCGATTCTTATTAACCGTTTAAAAAGTAATTTTGAATTCATGTAATATAAAAGTAAGTTTTAACCCACGAGTAGTTAAAAATTATTCATCAACCGTTGTAATATATCGATTTAATGATATTTTAACTGTAAATTGTAATCAACAATATATTTTTATCTCGTATTTCCAACGACTATTTCGTTATCTTCAACTTTGGACAAAATCAAATCATTCCGCCGAGTCCATAAAAATTGTGTTACATATAGAACTGTGAAATTTCAATAAAAACAGTATCGACCATGTATTTGTCGACCGTGACTAGAAGTCAGTTTACTATCATTATGACTAGTAAATCAAAACAACCATAGACTTATTATCGCAACAAAGTATCGAGACATAAAGGATTCCTTCATATTACGAAGATCAAGAAAGTAATGTTTAAACGGGGCAAGTTATTCAAGAAACTAGAAGAGACCCAGGAAGTGTAGAAACAAAAATTCCTTTTGTAAGAAGTCTGCGGAAAACTTTATCAGACGAGGAAAACCTATCAGAGCAGGTTCTATGTCGTCGAATTTTTTCTTTCTAATACATAAAGATTTGTTGGATACAGTATATTGTAAATGTTTTGACCGTTATATGAATGAATGTAAGAATATTTCTAAGTTATGAAGAGGAGAATTTCTTAACCGGTAAAAGTAAATAGTACCTTTTATAGGTGAAAATATACATTATATGGATTTCTTTTTCTTTTTAAAAATGTTTATTGACGTAACATCAGAACTTTTTCTAAAATGGGTGACCATTTGACCATGGGAAAAAAAAAAACGGCAAGTTATTTTCAACTGACACGTGAAAATACAAGGTCCGGCACTCTACGTCGACACTTGCACAGTCCATTCTATCGACGATAGTGTCTTAATCGGAGAGGACTCCCTGTAATACTTAACACCATTCGAGATACTTCCTTTGTCTTGTTAATCTCTTTCGTCTAGTAGTATCGATCTATTCGTCCACCTGGAGGAGAATGTCTCGCCTTACTTAATCTTCATCTAAACCTTAGGGTCGACTCACAACATGTCCAACGAATTAGAAAGGCTCGGAGAAAAGAACAGTTCTCCCCCTTGACAGACGGGACGAGAGTTCCGTTCAGAGCTTGACAAACGTCCTGTGACCCTTCTCCGGACTGGTTTAGTTCGCACGGGAGGATTCTTTCCGATTTCTCATCCTGTTTGTCCACACGTCCGTCCAAGTGTCGATTACCGTTTACCCGTCCTCCTAGCCACTACTTCTCTGGTTCACTTCTTGGGTATTCCCTCCATGCACGCCTCGTCCGTTGTAGGTCACCCTATCTATTCGAATTAGAAGTACACAGGAAACACGACGATCACTCTCCGTGGTAGTGTCGGATTTGTATCTTTTATTAAGGGTTATGAACACTACCAACACCCCCAATTGAGGATTTTAAGTATGTACTATTTGTAAATCAAACACTATCCGGGGTTTGCTTACAGTTACGGTAAATATTGGAATTTTAAAGTATTACGGGTAAACGGGTAATTAGATTTTATTGTATGGAAAAATATAGGGAGTAATTGTTTAAAAATAAAATTTTATTAAAGTAAGTTAGAAAGTCTTTTCGACGTTGAGTCATGATTATTGAAAAAAGGGACTTGATAAACTCCTATTCAACGATTGTACTATGGTTTAGTCGGACTTATGAAACGTCACGGTAGGTTTTCTTTATGTCACGTCCGGTGGGTACATTGAAATCTATCAGGAATAATTTTTTATTTTGTCGAGATTGATAAAATTATTACATAGTAAAAATAGGTTTTATAAAATTCTTCACAATACGGTCTGTACAAATATTCATGGTCACCGAATCAACGATGGTATGACCTGTTGTCAAACTCCATGAAAGATACTTGTTCCTGCAAAAGAATGTCGTGTTTTGGTGGTAGTCTTAGTCCTTTAATTGTTCGTGACGATATAATGATGGTAACTTAGGTGTTGGGGCTCAAAACGGGAAACATCGCTTTCTTAGGTTAGATGTGACTAATGTGTAACGTAAATTAAAGGTACAGAGATCGGAAGTTAGACTTTTTTAAGGAAACTCAAAGGAACTAAAAGTATTTGAACTGTAGACACTCCTAGTGTCCGGTAATTAAAACATCTTTATACAGAACAAAACTACAATTAAATACCGATCTAAGTCGAATGTATCAAACCCGTCTTTGTAATCTGTACGAAATAACGTAACGTAAGATAATACACCTGTGTTAAGATCAGACAAGGTAATACCGACTCTAATCAAAACTAGTGAACCAACTCCACCACAAACAGTCCTGAGAGGTGTCAATGAAAAAAAAGGAAACTTCAATCGTAAAACACCCTCCATGACACTCTGTATTCATATACGGTAGGTCTTTTTTGAAAGTAGAACGTTTTTGTAATTTTCATTGTCTCGAATACCCCCACCACCCCCACCCCCACCCCCCTCAAACTCTGTATGGTGAGTTTAGGAGACGTCGACATTTGTCTCGTGGTTAATTTTGTATTTAACCATGGACCTCTCGACTAGACTCGGTGAGTCTAACGAGAGTCGTAACCACCTCCTATGGTGTCTCTATCTACTTCAAATGCTCATCCTCATCTCCCGACCTCTGGTCCTTCCCTAGTGTCCTCTACCCTCCTTTAGGGACCCCTACTACCAAAATAGTAGTACGAACACTCCAAAGTATCCACATCCATACTCAGTTTAAATAGTTTAACATAAATATGAATTGTTCACATCGAAAACACCCAGTTAATGTGTAATCATTTTGACAAATTTTCATCACATCTGTACGACCGTCTTACGATTCTCATCCCGACCCTCTATGACTTCACGTGCACTTTCATCTGTAGATTTGGTGTTCCGACCAGTCATCCCCTAAGTTGGACATTGGTCCAGTTGTCAACATATGGAGAGACCCTCCTTCGGGAAAAAAAAAAAAAAAATGTTTATATGAACTTTCCGAAGACGACGGTCATATCGTTGATTCACTTCTGGAAAAGAACGACTTCAAATATCTAGACGAAGACACCGAAAAGAAAGAATCCTTTTTTTTTATATATCCTCGGTTGTGACGAATGTACAATTATTAACAGACATAGGGGATAAATGATCACTAAATACTCAAGTGTCACTGTTCATATGTTGCATAGTCTTGTAGTCTCAAGTAATTATAATTGAAAGAACAAAAGGAGGTTTCACGATAAAAAGACGAAAACACAATAGTGAACTTGAAAGGATGTATTTACCATCAGGAAAAAGTTTTTTTTTTTTTTTTTTTGGAACTCTTCTAGACGAATCTCCAACGTCGAATCTCTGAAACCCCGAAGTGACGATGACGACGACGATTCAGCGAAGTCAGCACAGGCTGACACACACTGGGGTATCTGTCGTCGGGTGGTCCGAGGGGACAGGGACCCTAAGAGGTCCGTTCTTGTGACCTCACCCAACGGTGAAGGAAGAGGTTACGTACTTTCACTTTTCACTTTCACTTCACAGGCTGAAAATCGCTGGGGTACCTGACGTCGGATGGTCCGAGGAGGTAGGTACCCTAAAAGGTCCGTTCTCATGACCTCACCTAACGGTAACAGAAGAGGTCCCGAAGTGACTCCCACTAGATTAACCCGGGAAATAACCCCTTGGAGACTACAATAGTAGAATCAGACAAGGAGGCCCCGACCAGTCTAAGGGGTCAATTCTCAGAAGGTTAGAAGACTCCTAAATGATTTAATTCTTCACCTTTTGCTGAGTCCCGGAACGTAAGTCGTAGTACACATGAGTTTACGTGGATTGGACGAGGGTCACACTAAGCGTGACTCCTGTGGAGGTGTGGTATCTAATAACTAAGACAGGTCTTTATTTGGAGATCAGAAGACTCTCACTCCGTACGTGAATCTCCACAAAGAGTTTATCGAAAGTGAAGTAGGAGAAACTAAATGAAGTAAGAAGTAAAGGTTGAGGTTACCAGGACAACGTCCCGGAAAAACTCTTAATACGTCATATTTAACCCGAAACGTTCACACGATCCACTGTCAGTAGACAGAACGTCGAAGGTTTCAAAATGACAACAGTAGAGGAGATAATCAGATTAAATGAAAAATTTACCGAATGATTTCTAAATCACGAAAGTCCTCACTTTAATCTACCCAGATAGATTGGTCCATGTCGTTGTTGATTAAGGTAAAAATTTTGAAAAAAAGACTCTCGGTAAAAAACACACAAAATTAGAATGACTTTTACTGTGAATTCCTTCTTGGAAGACGAAAATTTTATTAACATTTAATTTAGATGTAATCTACATTAAAGTTTAGTCTTTAATGTCGGACAAATTAAGGACCGTTTCTCGTATCGAGATAAATTAAGTATTAAACATTTTCGAAAATCTTTACACCGAATTTAATAGAAATCGACCAAAAAAAAAATTGTTTAATACGTATCTTTTCCTGGACGGTCCGTTTTTTCATCGACGACACTGGCTCTATTGAAACAGGGTAAGGAACTATATAATTAAAAATACTCAATTCCTTTACAAAATAATGACGTATGACTGGAAGTCCGTAAATTCAAATGATATCGGAAATCCTCTTTGTCCAAAGGAACCCACTTGACCACTTGTTAAATTTACGTCGTCCCTGGACCCCGACGAGGAATTGGGACGTATTTCAGTACCTTCAATGACAAAAATATTTCTCGGTTTACTCTCAATCCCTGACACTCTTCAAGGGATAGTAAGATTCTTTGGACCTACCTCCACCCGTATGTTAGGTGTAACTATCGAGAAAGGGTCACTGAACACCCGGTTCTGAATTGGTTGAGGTCATAGTCCAATTCACTCTTTCGTTACCATGGGTTGAAGTCATAAGAGCAGACCCTTTAGGGTCCCTGTTTCCTCGCACCCCCCGATGTCAGGTACCCCAACGCTTTCTCATTCTGTACTGAATCACTGGTTTGTTGTTGTAGTACCACGGGTTTCGATAATGACTGGTGAGAAGGGGTACTTCAAGTCTAAACTGAGTCTACCTCGTGTAAAGGGGTTTCATCAATTCGGGTTTTTCGAAGTGTGATTTTAAATAGGGTTGTGTGAACGGTCGTGGTTTCCTATACATTAGGCTCTCCGTCCACCGTTCTCTAAAACGGGGGTTTCAACCATACAACGAACCAACTCCGGATGGATCTTCGGTCTAATATTTTCTACCAGTACATGTAAGTCTCCCCGATCCTTGACGCGGACAGACCTCCATTTTCACTTGTCTCCTTTACCCAGAAGAATAAGAACGTCCAACATTCTGATCATCTCTTGATTCATTCGGGTGACCATAATAGAGTATCGTCTCGTCAGGGGATCTTGTGTCAGGTCGTACAAGATTGTGTAGGTATCGTTTAGGAGGAGGGACCCCCCTTAAACCACCTTCCTCTTGACCTCGTTCAGAGAGGGGACTTTAGGGTGCTATAGTTTTAATAAACACTAATGGTAAGTGTGAAGGAATGAGGGTAGTCTCGACTGACTTCAAGACTTTAGTATGTGTAATCAAACTGACTTTTTGCATTTTCGAATCAAGGTATGGTCGAAGCCTTGACATATAGTTCAGCTGTAATTCTGCAAAAATTAGAACGATGGTCCCTACACTTCCACTTTACAGTATGGATACTTCGTTAGACCTAAAGACACCCTCTTATTGAAATTGGATATTGCTGATCGAGTCAGTCTTTATGAATTATTATGGAAACCAGTTACTTTAACGTTCTCTCTGACCCAACACACCTGTATTTTAATGTTAGTCTCTACTCTTTACCACCGTTCTTAAAATTTCGTAAAGTGCAGAACAGTCCGATTTTCCCAAATTCGGATTTGCCCCAAATCTAGATTTAAGTATGCCTTAAGTCTATGCGAAACCTTCCAATTACAGAGTCAGAGAATTAAAGAAGATCAAAAGGACAACCAGATTCGACGGTCTCAAAGAAGTACAACCGTACTGTAAGCTTCCCAACACGATGGCCAATCATGTGACACTGGAACTGAGACCCGTGTCTTAAATCGCGCAGAACGACCCAGAGACTCTGGAGCTGGTCATCCTTACAATGGGTCCTTGACGAAGTTTAATCAAGGTCAAGAACGAATCTCGCGGAGAATTTTTTTGTTTTATGTTTGGGGGTTTTGTCGTATATGGAACTACCGAGTCCTTTATTTGTTTGTCCACGTTCCTCTTATTAGACTTCCAGTAAATTTTTATTTGTTGGGAGGTCCTCGGTTAAATAAATGGAGAAAAAGATTTGACGGTTAACTCGGGTCGGGGTGCGACCAGATTCGCCACCGCCGGGTCCTTCGGCTGGGCAGCAGTCGGTGAACTGGGTCAGCGCATCAGCCGCCGGGGGAAGAAAGAGCTTTAGGCGTTTCTTTCTAAGCGGGGTCGTTTAGATCCCTTTGTCCCTCTCCCCGGCAGTTGCAGCCTTCTGCGTGTATTCGGGAAAAGGAGGTGGACGACCAGGAGAGGGTCTCCTATGGCGGAGGTCTGAGTTCGTAGGCCTTTTGTTTTATTCTGCGGGGCCGCGCCGTGAGTGCGTGAAAGGCCGTGCGGCGTCGGCATTTGCGTTGGGAGTCGAGGTTGCGGCCTCCGACAGCTGGTTCCGCCCGCCGTCCGACATCACCCCGCCTCGTTGGACAGTCCCTTCACCCATCCTGTGGCGGGCCTTTTTGGGGTCGCGCTGACGCGCTTGGGTCTGCGCCCCGAGAGGCGTCGCCGGGACCCCGCGGTCACCCGCCCCGAACAGCAGGACTGTTGCGCCCTCGCAAACAGGTGTGTCGGGTCTCTAGTGTGAACCGGCTGATGGCTCCAGCACATACGAAGTTGTACCACTCGTCCTTTGCATCCCCTCGTCCCAGTTCCCCGCTAGTAACTACGAGGACGCGACACAATTTACTACACCGTTCCCGGACAGTATAAAATAATCTCCTCTTGCTCAGCCAAATCCTTTCTGGGGTATAGGAATCGCCCCTACCTGGAGAGGACTTCATACCGGAAGGTAAGCCCCAGACTACCTGGTCTCTCTCTCAGGTCTGGACAAAGACGTTTGCCCCTTACCGGTCAAACACCACAAAATTAGTCTAGTCTACTACAAAATTAGAGGTCGACGACGATTTAAGTTTATAAGCAGAGTTAAATCAATGAGGATCATCACTATCTGTAAGGACACTTTAAAGAAAAAAAAAAATTTAACTTCGAACCACCTTTACGTATCAAAACAAACCAAACGAAAAAGGCGGAGTCGTTAATTAACTTTCGACGACGTCAAATGAGAGCCTCTTCCGTTACCGTGGGGTGAGGTCATGAGAACGGACCTTTTAGGGTACCTGCCTCGTCGGACCATCCGGAGTCAGGTACCCCAGCGATTCTCAGTCCGTGCTGAAACGAAAGTGAAAAGTGGACGTACGTAACCTCTTCCTTTACCGTTGGGTGAGGTCACAAGAACGGACCTCTTAGGGTCCCTGTCCCCTCGGACCACCCGACGGTAGATACCCCAGCGTGTCTCAGTCTGTGTGACTTCACTGAATCGTCGTTGTCGTCGTCAAATGAGACGAAACTTTAAAATAAAATACACCAAAAAACACCTTTAAACTTAACAAAACACTAAGTCTCATACGTTGGACGGACCACAAATTCATGCTATCTCGCAGACCAAAACAAAAAGACGTGAGAAGTCGACAGCTCAGAAGAGGTCCTTGTGTCTGGTTGTACATCGATATTGTACAAGAGCAAAGGGTAAAAGAATTTGCACTAAAGGTAGAAGAAGTCACTAATTTTGGTCTACCTTCACCTTTCGCATTAATCAATTAATAAATTAAGTAATTAATTCCCTTTTATACCTCGTATGAGAAACACGAACCGTGATCTGACTTTGCTTCATGTGTTTCCACTATTAATGTTAGAGAGGGACCATACCTTCTGTCTGAATCGTTTAATTAATGTTATGTCAAAATATTGATATTAGTAACTTCACTGATCCTACCTCATTGTGTTTCTACCCTTACAATTTTAATCCCGCCCTCTCCTTTCCCCTTGTCCTTCTCGTCTCGTCACGAAAAGTTCGACACAAAATTTCATACTACTTAAATGGTCTTCATTACTCTTCTCTGTCCCACACCTCTCGCAAATACAGTCCCTCTTGTCTTTCATTTACCTAAAATTTGACTGAATTTCGACGACTATTCCCTTGTTATCCGTGGATAAATAAAAGGTTGGTCATGTGTTCAAATAACAAAAATCTAGGGAAACCGTCAGAAAGAGTTTTACACCAAAGACCTTTTAACCTCATTCGGACCTTACCTGAACGGTCCACCGAGATCACCATTTCTTGAACGGACGGTCACGTCCTCTGTATTCTTGGTGTCCAAGGTAAGGACCCACCCTTTCTAGGGGACCTCCTCCCGTACCGTTGGGTGAAGTCATAAGGACGGACCTCTTAGGGTTCCTGTCTCTCCAGACCGCCCAATGTCGGATACCCCAATGTTCTCGACCTGTGATGACTTCACCGAATCGTGCGTGCGTTCGGAACTTATGGTCAAGTTTACGTCGAAGGTCCTTGTCTGACCTGAGGTCTAGATTCATAATCAAAGGATCCTGACGGTTCATTGTTGTATGGTGTCTGATTGACCGAAGTGGTTATCTTTAAATAACAAAGTATCAAAGTCTCAGATCTTCAGAATCTAATTCCACAACAGTTCCGACAAGAGTGGGACGGTCACGATCGAAGACGATGAAAAACAGAACACCGTCGTAATAGGGTAAGAAACCACAACAGACTCACACACACAGAGACACAGGTGTCAAGGGGGAAAAATGTTCCAAAGGTCAGAATAACTTAGTCTCCAGGTCGGATAAGGTCACACTGAAGTAGAATTAAATTAATGTAGCTGTTCCTGGGAGAAAGGTTTGTTCCTTTGTAAACTTCTGTGACACTCTACCCTGAAATTACATACTTAAAACTCCCTTGTGTTCAGTTGGGTATGGTACTTGACTTAATGTTACCCCTCTCTCTTCACTCACACATATGAAAATCGGGTCCTTATACGTAAAAATTGTCCGTAGGGTCCACTACGAATACGACTCTTGATGAGATGATGAACTACGAGAATACTAAACGTCCTTCTTACTCATATACACCAAAGGGACTATCGAGTCGACCATTTCTTAGACGGACGTTACGTCCTCTGGGACCAAACTAAGGATCCAACCCTTTTAGGTGACCTTTTCCCTATCCAATAGGTGAGGTCATAAGAACCCGAAGGGGACAACGAGTCGACCATTTCTCAGAGGGACGTTACACCCTCTGGACCCAAGCTAGGGACCCAACCCTTTTAGGGGACCTCTTCCCTTTCCAATGGAAAGGGACCTCTTAAGATGCCTGACATATCAGGTACCCTAACGTTTCTCAGCCTGTGCTGACTCGCTGAAAGTGAACTAACATACATGAATAGGGTTTGGACGGAGTGTAATTTTCGTAATTACTCTCTACTGTCAAACGGGTGGAAATTTTACACCGAAGAACCCTTGTCCCGGTAACGACAAATGTATAAGACGACATATCTTAAATAAAATTCTACCTTCATACAATTGATAATTACTATCGTTCATACCAATTTTTATTTTGTGGAAACATTTTCAACACTCTCAGTTCAGTGGTAAGAATAAATACAGTAGAGATCATAGAGTCTCTTGAAACACACATTTAGTAATTATTTATGGACAACTTACTTAATCACTCTATATACGTGAAATGTTCTTGTATATTAGATGACGAACTACAGTCACGATTGTAAATATAAAATATATCACTATTGGAATACTGAACTTGGTTATTGAAGAGAATATGATCAGAAGTTTACATCTTTCATATAGTAGAATCTCAGTGTACTAGGGGATGTTTAAGGAATGGTCTTTAGATCACTTGTGTTCCCGGTTTAGTCCTTTAATGTTCATCACAATGATTTTTTATGAACATTTATAAATAACTTTATGACATGAAAGATTCTAGATTTTTTCGTATGGAGACGAAATCCTGTGTAACGACTTATCTTAGTGAAACGGTATCGAAACGGACGAAATTTAATGACTAAGAAAAAAAAAAAGACATTTTAGTTGTTAGATTGAACTATCTTACTGACAAAGAGACACTACACTTTAGTAAGGGTGTGAAAATCCGAACTGCAATTATGGTTATGAATCAGTTACTAGGGAACAAGAAATCTTGGGAAATTTAGTCACGAAAGAACTGACCATAAGACAAAGTATTAGTCTGTAAAGTAATTTGTGCCTAGTAACTAACAGTATTCTTTCAAATTTTAAACGAATGTTTTCTACGAAGTCACCCACTTGATAGTATCGCAAAAGATCTGAACATCAAGACAGACTTAAGAAAGGATTCTTTTGGAAAACTCCATTAAAATCTAAATTTCTCTTAAACGTTTCTCCCATGTCTTTCAAGGGAACAGAAAAAATGGATCGAAGAGAATTAAAATTGTACAATCCATTAGTACTATAAAAACAAATTTTACATACTTAATAAAAAATTTAAATAGTTAAGAAAACAAAAAGGTTGAAAATCCGAGGGTTTCGTTTTTTCCATCCATCTTTAATAAAGAGTTTTATCAAAATTTCTCGACTGTAACATGTTTAGCTTAAAAATTTTGTAAAAGACCATCAACATAATATCAAATTTCTCAAATATGATTCGAATCAAAAATCTGTAATTACGATAAATTTAGTAACTTATTGGGAAATGTTATTATCCTATATAAAGTTTAAACTACATCTTTTTACCAAGATTAAAGTGTTTCTGAAAAAATTCTATCGGAAATTAAAAATGAACACAGATCTAACTTTCATAAAATAACAAACACGAGATCTTTTAAAACCTAATTCTTCGAAAAGAAGTAAAGTCTATTTGGGTATTTTTACATCCAGGTTTTGGAAGACACTGAATTTTCACTTGGGATTCTATTATACAAAGATTTACCCAACGTACCACTCTACATGACTTAAAAAGACACGAAACAATTTTAAAGGGAAGGAATTTCCTACAGAGTTCATTGAAAAAGAGAGAAGTGACTCATCTACATATGAAATTTCGTCTCTAATATCAGAGAATGACCGTTTGTATATGTATCAAGTAAATTGGATTTTCAAGAAAAAAATTAGTCAACGGTTTCCTAATGGTACGTTTTTACACTAAAGATAAGAATTTTTTAACCGTTGGACTATTGTGACAAGGGTATTCCCTTATTAACCGATCTGTTCACTGTCGATGGGGTAAAACCTTTACGAAGGAGAAAACGACATCAGGTCTGATACTGGTTTAGAGAAAGTAATAAATGGAGAGACCAGGGTTACCCTAAAGCTAAACCTTACGGTCTAAATTCAGTATAGACTTCTCAGTGGTGAGACA
Organism: Capra ibex; assembly: GCA_006410555.1. Classification (NCBI taxonomy): domain Eukaryota; kingdom Metazoa; phylum Chordata; class Mammalia; order Artiodactyla; family Bovidae; genus Capra; species Capra ibex. Next base: position 69,565,359 of record SJYO01018757.1, read on the forward strand.
ATTAAAGGATAGTAAAAGAGAACACTTTAGTTAACATGATACAAGACTATCGTGAACTTAAACATGTATGGAACTAACATTATGGACAGTAAAATAACATTATTAAAAAGTAACACTCGACGAGTTCCAGTTCTTGTACAAAATAAATAAAAACCTAGGTATCACAAATCAGATCGTGTATCATCTTTAAGTGACTTATAAACAACTTATTCATATATTATTGGGTAAATGGGATGGTAATGAATGTTTGTGGGTCCGGATACTAATAAATTCTTCTTTACGAATATATTTACACAGAAACCATAAATATGCCAATTTGTAAAAAAGTTTTTTATGACAACTCACGGTAGTCAAAAACGAAAAGAGTCAGTGAACTTGGGGGATGGTTGGACTATGACACAATCCCTGACACCTATATTGACTCGTTGTAAATATTTTGTGTAAGAATACCCCTCATAAGACCTCCTGATGTTAGTAAATATACACCCAAATGTCACCAAATAATCAAACACACCTGTAAAGTAAAAACCGAAATCTAGTACTTTAGAATCTCCGTAACAAACTTTAGACTTTTCAAAAGTGAATTACTACAGTATAAAATACTTAAGATCCTATGAGTAGAAAAATGTAAAATGTAAAATTGCACTGACTTTGACTCTATATAGAATACCAACGATTATCGAAGGTTAGTAACATCAGGACCTAACCGCAGAAAAGGGAGGTCTCTACAAACGAAGACAGTCAGTGTACCCGAATGATGGTTGGGTCATGATGAAATTTAAGAGAAGAACTCCCAAAAACCTGGTGTGATTACCATACTCAGTCTGAGTACTTGACCGAATACCAAATTTAAAACTCTCTAAAAAAAAAAGAAATAAAGATAAGTAAAAGTCCTAGCTATCTACGTTCAAAGGAACGATACAGAAAGACATAGCACCCAAGTAAATACAAATGGATTATAGGTCGACATATGTCCGTAGAAGAAAATATAAACATAGAACTCTTACATTAGATAAAGGAAAAAACCATATTATTAAATATGGTCAAATATTATTAAATATTATTAAATTTCCATGTAGAGTGTAAGCTACCGTAGTATCTAAGATACCTCATTTATATAGGACCCCTTGAAAAAAACAAAGTCGTGTAACTCTAACGTAGTGAAGAAAAGTGTCGACATAGTGTAAAGTGTCTTCATACAGATACTAAAAATATAACAAGGATAAAAAACGATGGTGTATGTTCCATCTTTACTGCTGAGAACATATATTCTGGAACGTTTGTATACTTTTTTATCAACGAAGTGACTAAAACGTCACAAGATCCATCAATTCTCATGTCGTCGTTCTGATTCCCAGGGACAGGAGAACTTTGAATGTAAGAAAAAAAGGTTCGAAATAATTCTATATTAACTGTATATTGTAGTACATTTAAAGTTTCATATGTTACATTACTGAACTGTATACATACATTTATAATACTTTACTAATGGTTATATTCTAATGAATTATGTAGGTAGTGAAGTGTATTAATGGTGAAACATACTCATGTGTACACAACTCTTGTGTGTGTATGTATGTGTATGTATGTGTGTGTAGTGTGTAGTGTAAAAGAAATAGGGAAGTAGACATCTAACTGTCGTGACTCCAACAAAAGTCAGAGCTGAACACTTAGTGTAGAGTGACGTGTACTTCCACGTCTATAGGAGCTTCTCTCGTTAAATTAAAGTACTACGAACGTAAGACAGACCCCTCCCCTCCACTTCTTTTTTCATATTAAAATCTAACGAACCTTCCATGTCTTTGGTTCTTTCCTCAGTCACTCTTTACATCCCATCCCACATTACCACTACGATACAGCATATCCAACTCATTTCTTGATTTCAAACTCTTCTCTGGACTAACTTTACTGTAAGATCCGTCCTCTTTGATAACGTTTCTGGGTATCAACCCTGACTAGAACCACCAATCTTAGATTCACTCGTTTTTTCTTTTATTTTCTATTTTGTACTTCACCTCTACCACTCCCACCTCCCCACTCGGCTTCCTAACCCCCTCTCTTCGTCCTCGGTTAAGTATCAGTGCAACCGATACCACTTTACGGACCTAAAATAAGACTCACACCCTCTCAACATGTGTCTTCTCAGTGTACTAGACTAAATGTAGAAATTTACCAATGACCTTTTACGTGACATTCCTTCGTTCTCATCTTCATTCTCATGGTCAATCCTCCACAGAAATTCAGGACAGGAAACCGGTAACGTAGAGAGGAAGACGAAATCTTTTGTTTCCGTATTTTTTTTCTTTTGTTTCCGTACACAGAGTAGGTAAGACTCAGAATGTTCGAAGTAACGGGATCCAGGAACTGATACTTTGATATCCTGTCAAGTTTTGTGACTATAACCGTTTCGTAACAAATTAGTTCCGTGGTTTCTGAAGAACGAAAATAGACAGAATGTTCATTCACCACTTTACACCGGAAACTTTATAACTTTATAAGACTTACAGGATATATAACATCACACCTCACCACCTCGACCATAATTAAAAAGGAATCACCGTAACGAAAAATAATGGTTTACTACTACGTTTCTTTTAGGAGAGTGTCACATTAGATAACTATTTTATAAGTTCGAACTTTTCACTATTATAATTAAAAAATCACTTCTTTCTACTTTTCATAGTTATTTTTATATTTAATCGAATTATAAAAATGTATCTGAAATTTCAACGGAAACTTTGAAGTATATTAAATTTAATCACAATAAGTGACGTTTTTGATCCTTTAACATATTCTGATTGTATTTCCAATATTGAGGACCACGTGACAATTTTCTGGGTAGTGACGAAAATTAGTTATACAAAAGAAGTCTTTGGTAACATGAAGTACTTCATCCTCTTCTGTAACTAATCTAATATTCCTTTTTGAGGGAATATCTAATTACTTACATGTCTAATTGAGGTTTATGAAATTAAACTTAACTAAAATGAACTTATGAAACTCTGACTATTGGTTCATGGGGATCCGTACCTTCATATTTCTTACTCTATTTTTCCCTGGGATAGTGAGTAAAGAGACACATATAGGATAAAATTAAATCCTCGTGGTATAAGTGTTTCTCCGGAACCAACGAATTTTAAACTCAGGATCGAAGATAGCTTGTAAGTCACAACTGGGATTTTATATTTACCACAATTCAAGTTCTGTAATTTATTAACGTAGAAAATTTTGTTACACACTCCTTTACCTTAACTGAGTATGGACCGAACATTAATTTTTTCTCGAATAGTACTACTACGTATAATTGTGTAAATAAACATCTCTTTTTACTTGAGTTTGACAGGGACTATATTTCATTCATACTATACCGATCAACCAAATTGAAACTTCCGACCCAAAACAATTAATCTCTTTATCTGGACAAAATTATGAGACTTTCTCGTTTTAGATGTCAAAATTTAAATGTCAAAACTAGTTAAATTTTAGTTCTGTTCACCATTCTATTTAAAAAAAGTTTTTGTAATAAAACTGAAAGGGTAAAGGTCAGTATGACCGGAATTCTGTAAAATCTAGTTGGAAAGACGACCTTTGTTAATTATTACGACTGATTTTCTAGTTTTGATAGTAGAATTTTCGTGGATTCTCGACTATTCTGTCATTCTTTAATAGTCCGTTTTTGGATTTAATTCCATCCTTGGTTTCTTCGTGATTTTGAGAAAAAGTACTCTCGTAAACGTCAAGTCAAGTCAAGGAGTCAGCACAGGTCGAGAAACTTTGGGGTACCTGATGTCGTGAGGTCAATGGTTGAGGGCCTTGGATGAGTTTGAGTACAGGTAACGCAGCCACTACGGTAGGTTGGTAGAGTAGGAGACAGTAGGGGAAGAGGAAGACGAAAGTTAGAAAGGGTCGTAGTCCCAGAAAAGTTTACTCAGTCAAGAAGCATAGTCCACCGATTGCGCAACCTCAAAGTCGAAGTCGTAGTCAGGAAGGTTACCTATAAGTCCTGACTAAAGACCTATAGGAACGTCAGGTTCCCTGAGAGTCCTCAGAAGAGGTTGTGGTGTCAAGTTTTCGTAGTTAAGAAACCGTGAGTCGAAAGAATTGTCGGGTTGAGAGTGTAGGTACGTATTGATGACTTTTTTAGTATCGAAACTGATCAGTCTGGAAACAACCGTTTCATTACAGAGACGAAAAATTATACGATAGATCCAACCAGGATTGAAAGGAAGGCTCCTCGTTCGCAGAAAATTAAAGTACCGACGTCAGTGGTAGATGTCACTAAAACCTCCGGTTTTTTTATTTCATAGAGTCACAAAGGTGACAAAGGGGTAGATGAAGGGTATTTCACTACCCTGGTCTACGGTACTAGAATCAAAAGACTTACAACTCAAAATTCGGTTGAAAAAAAAACATCTTCACCAATTTACAACTTAAAGACCAGAATTGTCGGTGTTACCTTCGGTTTTTTTCACCTCACTACAGAAGTCACACGACTTTCATTTATTGACTGTTCAATCTTAAGACATAGTGGAAAGTTTTGTTTCCACTTTATTTTTACAAAAGAGTCCCTTAAAAGACTATCAGGTCATCAACCCTGTGAGACGAAAGTGGTTGTACCCGGACCCAAGCTAGGGACCAACCCCTTCTTGATTCTAGGACTTTCAGTATCTCGTCACTTCGGTTTTATTTTTCGTAAAAGAGTACGTTTTTAACACAAAAGGTGGACGTTTGGTCTAATATATACGTTCCATATTTTGTCATTAGGATTATTACTGTACACCTAAATTTTTGATTTGACTTTATGTACTGTTGTTTGTTGGGTATTATCAGTAGTCAACTCTTTATTTGTTTTACACATATAGGTAGAACATTATGGTGTCTTATAAAAAGTCGGTATTTTGTCTTCAAAATACCATGTACGACTATGTGCATCGTACCTTCTTCGAACTTTTACAAGACTCACTTATTTCGACTAATGTCTTCTGGTATGTAACATACTAAGGTCAATGTACTTTATATCTCTTTCATTGACCACCATAGTATCTAGACCCCACAACACTCCTTTACACACATCCCCCCCTCGAAACTTATATATACCCCCAAAGAAACCCCCTTCACTACTTATACAAGGTTTTAACTAATACCACCACCAACGTGTTGAAACTTACACGATTTTTGGTAATTTGACAGATGAAATTTACCCACTTTACATACCGTATATTCAAAATAGAGTCATTTTGATAATACTTTTCTATATACTGTTGTCATAAACCCAACTCCTTCCTAATAAATTCTACAAGATTTCAGGAACATGACAAACCATCATACTACTTATATGTATATATATATGTGTGTGTATATGTATATATATAATCTATATATCCAACTGAAAGATTCTATCCGTTATGTTACTATATGTCATGTATCTATTGAAGGTTTGCTCATCTCCCTCTCATCATGTGATTGCTTCTTTATTAGTTAACTTCTATGGTTCTTTCTTACGTTTTCCTCTTTTTTTAATTTAGGTTAGTATTAGAAAAATGTTTGTGATAGAATTCTTATTTTCATGTCTTTCCAACCTTCATTCCACTACCCTTTTCTGTACGATACGTTTATGCTCTTTTTGTTTTCGGTCATATAATTATAATCTGTACTATCTGAAATTCTGATTTTTGTGAAGATCTTAATTTCTCCCAGTAAAATATTACTATTTTTAAACCAATCGGTTCTTTTATATTAAAATTTAAACATATATGGATTAACACTTCGAAACTTTATATGTTACGTACTTAAGTCTCTCGATAGTCCTCTTTGTCTGTTCGAGTTTTAGTATTACGTTCTAAAGAAGAAATTAATTGACTATCTTGTTCGTAAATTTTTTTCATTCCTAAATCTTCTAATCTCGTTGTACTATTTATTTAGATCACTTATTCTGTAAATATTGTAAAGTCGGTTATTGATCTCTTAAAATCCCTGTGTAAAAAAAAAAAAAAATGGTTTTGACTGTCACAAGATATCGTATTTTGAAGAGTTTTAAGTTTCTTAACTTTGTTAAGTCTCGTACACAATATTGGAATTACTTTAATTCGAATTTTTATTTTATTCATACTTGTCTTTCTGTACTATACGATCCTTAAAAATTTTTAAGACTGTACCCAGTTCTTTTATATCACCTTCATATTTTATTAAAATTGAGTTATTATTCTTTTAATGAAGTTTTAAACACTTACACAGATTTCCATGAATCTCCCTTTATACTGTGGGATATAGGAATGAAATCTTCTACTTTTTAATCACTTTGATTCGTAAGAAAAGTTCTTCGTTCTTTTTCTGATTTTGCGTTTCATTCCTCTTCCTTCCTTTATTTTGTTTATATTTTTAATTATTTTATCTTTTGTATGTTATCCCTCCTAAATATTAGAGTATAGGAAGTTCAGAAGTGAGTTTACAATAGAAGACGAACTCCGGGTGAGATTTGTGAGGTAAATTTTAACATCAAACAGAAAAAACTCCCTGGGGATGTCAGACCTCAGTGGAACGAAAGGAGGTATGGTGAAAAGTAGGAGATTCTATAAAATATTTAATGAAATATTAAAACAAATAACATGGTGTCACTATGTAACATCTCATGTCCCTTATATCGGACACATATTATTGATAGTTACCACATATTCGAAATTTTTAACACTTAGTGATACAACATGTGGACTTTACATAATTATAACACTTAGTTGATATTAAGTCTAAAAAATTAATAAATTTTTAAAAACCAATAACAAAAACAGAAAGAGAGGGGTAAACTTACATTCGAGTATTCATGTATTAATGTTCCTTAAAACAGACAAATATCTATATAAAGTTTACAGATGGTGTACGATCTAAGAGTCATAAAGAATGTTATTAACTTACTTATTTGTCCGATGTTAAATAAAGAAACTTTTATAACTATTTTAATTGTTAAGAGACCATTTAAAATAGTTCTTGTTTACCGTATATATTAGTTATGTCCGTAAAGAATAAAATAGTACGAAATAACGTGAAGTGTCTAAGGCGCAAAAAATGTTTAACTTCCAAACACCGTCGGACACAGTTCGTTTAGATAACCACGGTAAAAAAGGTTGTCGTAAACGAGTGAAGTACAGAGACACAGTGTAAAACCATTAAAGTTATAAAGTTTAGGGGGTGGTCGTCTTACTAATACTGAACGATTTCCGACACATAACAGTGGGACGAATAAATTGAAGACACGTCTCATGTAGTACTCTTTGCGACCCGACCACCTTCGTGGTCGACCTTAGTTCTAACGACCCTCTTTATAGTTATTGGAGTCTATACGTCTACTGTGGTGGAAATACCGTCTTTCACTTCTCCTTGATTTTTCGAGAACTACTTTCACTTTCTCCTCTCACTTTTTCAACCGAATTTCGAGTTGTAAGTCTTTTGTTTCTAGTACCGTAGGTCAGGGTAGTGAAGTACCGTTTATCTACCCCTTTGTCACAGACTGAAATAAAAACCCCCGAGGGTTTACTGACGTCTACCACTGACGTCGGTACTTTAATTTTCTGCGAACGAGGAACCTTCCTTTCAATCCTGGTTGAATCGTATAATTTTTCGTCTCTGTAGTGAAACGGTTGTTTCCAGGTAGATCAGTTCCGATACCAAAAAGGTCACCAGTACATACCTACACTCTCAACCTGAGACTTCCTTCGACTCACGGTTTCTTAACTACGAAAACTTGACACCACAACCTTTTCTGAACTCTCAGGGAACCTGACGTTCCTCTAGGTCGGTCAGGTAGGATTCCCTCTAGTCAGGACCCACAAGTAACCTTCCTGACTACAACTTCGACTTTGAGGTTATGAAACCGGTGGACTACGTCTCTCGACTGATAAATCTTTCTGGAACAACGACCCTTTCTAACTCCCGTCTTCCGCTACTGTCTCCCACTCTACCAACCTACCGTAGTGACTGAGTAATCTGTACCCAAACCCACCTGAGGTCCTCAACCACTACCTGTTCCTCCGGACCACACGACGCCAAGTACCCCAGAGTTTCTCAACCTGTGCTGACTCACTGACTTGTCTTCTTTTAGAATTTTTAGAAGTTTTTTTTTATGTAATAACTAAGGATAGTACATGATCCTACTACCAGGCGTAAAAAAATCGTTACTTCATAAAAATTCAATTCCACGTATGGAAAAAAATCTGTTACGTTAACACGTGAATTATCTGATGTCATACCACATTTGTATTGAAAATATACGTGACCCTTTGGGCTTATAAACACTGAATCTTATAACGTTATCAGTGAAATGACACCACCAGACCTTGGTTTGAACGTCATAGAGGTCTCATACGGACAAAATCTTTACTTTTCTCTCTGTACTCAAATTGTTATTTACTGTATTAAACTTCTCGAAATATACGGTTATTTAATCTTTTAAATCTACTTAATCTGTCTTTTGTTTAAGAATTCGACAAAGTACTTCTTCATCTTTTGGACTTTCAGGATATTAGTACATTATTTAATATAATCACCGAAGTCTAAAAGGGTCTTTCTTTTAGGATCCAGACATTCAGAAACTATCGAACAAGAAGTAAGTTTCTAATTAATAAAGTAAAACAATGCTTAATAAGATCTCGTACCTTTTTCTCCTTTGTAAGGAGAAAGTAAAATTCAATGGACCCATTGGACCTTTATCATACTCTTTCCTTTTAACCTTAAGTAAAGTGCTTGTATTCACGTTTTAAAGAATGACTGTTTTATAATCATACGAGTTGACCTTCATATATCTTTCTATTTTTTAGTACTGGGTTAAGTCGAATAGAGTCCCTCTGTCTTAACCAAATTATATTCTTTAATTCAATTATTTTAATCTAACTCAATCTTTAAGTTAATGACATGGAATTATCCCATATCCCGTGAAGGAATCCGACTATTCGTAATAGACATAAAATTTGTTTTTTGACGGTCTCTTCGTTTTATGACTGTAATTGTTTATAACTGGTCCTATTACTAATACCCTCACATTTAACCTTATTAATGAGACCTTTTAAGTTAAAGTTGATGTAACTTTTATACGTATGGGTGATCAAAATGGAGATCCACATATGTGATCTCTTTGAGGACACACCTGTGGTGCTATGTATGTGAATTTTCAAATATCGTCGTGATAAGCACTATCACTGTTTGATCTTTGGTAGGTTATAGTCAGTCATCTTCTTACCTATTTATTACTCAATGATAAGTCGTTACTTTTATGTGTCGACGTCGATATCGGGGGAACCTACTTAGAAAGTTCGGTGTTAAACATAGATTTTTTCATTTAGTGTGTCTTCCTATTTATAACATAATAAGATGAATATCTTTTATAGATCTCATTAATTCGAGTATTTATGTCTTTCATCCTACCACTAGTCATCTCCCACCCAACATCCGTCTCTATCCCTCATCCTCAGGTACAAAATTCCTATCTCAAATCAAACCCTACTACTTTTTCAAGACCTCCACTTACCACCACTCGCAACATGTCGTCACACTTACATAAATTACGGTGACTGCACGTGTGATTTTTTACCAATTTTACCAGTAAAAAACAATACATATGAATTACTGTCATTCAGTTATTTAATGTCAACATAAATATTTTATCTTAAACTAATACATTTTAAGCTTTCATTCTTTTGATATAACAAATCCTTATATATGTATACATCATTATGAAAATTCCTTTTATTCTTGTAGTAGTGTTTTTAATCACTAATAATATCTTCATTAAAAAAACCGTTCAGTTATATTAAAAACCGTAGAACAACACCTTTCTTAAACTTTTTAACGTACTATATCGACATTGGATAAAGTAAACGAAAAATTATATTTGATCTAAAGGGTAAAAGACATAGACATTTTAAATTTTATCTTAGACAGACTTAGAAATAAAAGGAGTAGTTATCGATTGTAAATAGGAACCTAGCACTTGATTAGTCCCTTTTCTTTTTGGGTCAACAGAGTAGTTTTCTACGTATAGATCATTTTAAAATGACAAATACAAAATTATAAATGAATGGTTTTAAACATTATATTTTACAACGAAATGAGTTAACATGTGGTTTTATTAATTTTTTAATTGAGTCAGGTCTCGTTTTAAATATAACGAATCTTTGAATCTCAGTTCCTTTAACTTTAAAAGTATGTATAAAAATATTATAAAGGTATAGGATAAATACTATTCTTTTAGTCGTTTTCAAAAAGTTCACATAATGTCATCCCATTCTAAGACACTCGACTCACCTTACCTTTATACTTTAGTTTCTTTTTTCCTAATCTTTTGAAAATAAAATTTTTTTTCGAATAAGTATAAAAATTAACTTTAACCGGTAATTTAGTGATATAATACATCGAGATAACCCATATAAAATTTATTACTACCTATATTATAAATTTTCTCACTACAATGTCAAAAGAAAACGTATAAATCTGAACATCAATTTTCAAAAATCACAGTCGAATTTTTACAGACTTACCCATGTATCGAAAAGTTTGAAGAAAATCCCTATACTTGTTTATTAAAATTTTCAATGACTAGTTGATGTAGACTCCTCCTCTTCGGTCTTTTCTTCAGATTCTTCTCCCCCTCCTTCGTTTTAGTCATAGTTAGACTACCGGATTACTTCTTTTATAAAGTTCTACCTCTTTCTTTTGCAACAGTTTACTACTACTGTTTTACTCCCGACTTTTCACCGGTAACGGTGACCTTTGTACTGGTAGAATTCGAAGGTACTGTTCTCTCCGAATTTACCATGTTGTCTTTACTTTCGGACTAACCTTACCTCGTACGTCTTTTACCCCTGCATCTTCGTCACCCGTTGAGGGAAATCCGTCAGACTATATTTTCCATTGTCTTCTAGGGGACCTCTTCCTTTACCGTTAGGTGAGGTCCTGATAACGGACCTTTTAGGGTACCTGTCTCCTCGGACCATCCGACGTCAGGTACCCCAGCTTTTCTCAGTCTGTGCTGACTCGTTGAAGTGAAGTGAAGTAACCTCGTTTTCTCTCTCTTTGGACCCTTACTATCTTAATTTGCCATATATGAACAGTTACAGTTAAAACGGAAACTTATTAAATATACGATTAAAAGGATGACAAAGACATAAAACAGGAATTCCGGGACTCAGTTCCGAAACGTGAATTATCCGTCAGAATAAACTTATTTATCTCCTGATCTAAGTACCTTCATTTTCACGAAAATTCATCAAACATATGTACAATTATTGGAAAAATTTTCAACACTGGAAATAATTCAGACCGTCATTCTTTTTCTTTTAGTGGTTTCGACTGGCCAACTTCGTCTATGTTCTCCTTCTTCTCTTTGCTGTTTTTCTCCTTCCATATTCTGTGTGTCACCATTGATAAAAGTATACGTCCATTACGATTGTTATCCAACCGTAAAGACAGTAGGTTAGTTATGAAAAATTTCTGTTAAAAGTTTTAAAAATTAAAAAACTTAAATTACAAAAAAAGTCTAAAATAAAATAAAAAAATGAATTGTTATAACATAACCAAAACGGTATATAGTTGTACTTAGGCGGTACCCACATGTGTACAAGGGTTAGGACTTGGGGGGAGGGTGGAGGGAGGAACATGGTAGAGAGACCCAGTAGGGTCACGTGGTCGGGGTTCGTAGGACAAAGCACGTAGCTTGGATCTGACCGCTCAGTAAAGAATATACTATAATATGTACAAAGTTACGGTAAGAGGGTTTAGTAGGGTTGGAGTGGGAGAGAGTGTCAGGTTTTCTGACAAGATACGAGTCGGTAATTTTTCTTATGTAAACTTAGTCTATATAAAACTTCCTCTCAACAGTCTATTTTATGTCCTACGGGTGAATTTAAACTTAAAGTCTATTTGTTACCTATTAAACCCTATTAAATGGGTACGTTATAAATCATATATGAACTGAGAACTCTCAGGGAACCTGACGTTCCTCTAGGTTGGTCAGGTAAGACTTCCTCTAGTCGGGACCCTAAAGAAACCTTCCTTACTACGATTTCGACTTTGAGGTCATGAAACCGGTGAAGTACACTTCTCAACTGAGTGACCTTTTCTGAGACTACGACCCTCCCTAACCCCCGTCCTCCTCTTCCTCTGCTGGCTCCTACTCTACCGACCTACCGTAGTGCCTGAGTTACCTACACTCAGACTCACTTGAGGCCCTCAACCACTACCTGTCCCTCCGGACCGCACGACGCTAAGTACCCCAGCGTTTCTCAGTCTGTGTTGACTCGCTGACCTGACTTGACTTGACTTTGTTTTTTTTTTTAAGGTAATAAATAGACTTTAAGTTTAAGTAGACTCGTAGGACATAAAAATAAACGATTTATACCGTTAGGATAGAATTTCACAAATATAGTAATGAATGACTAATTTAACTCTCGAAACCACGACTAACACGTCATTCTTAAGAATTTAATTTATACCCTTTATATATGATCGTTCTTTGTGTATCTCGTCGGATTCAAGAATGTCACATTATTATAGATAAACAGTTTAAATTTCTCCTAAAAGTAAACAATTTCTTACAGTCCATCTTTAATTATTTTTAAACCAATAAATTTTATGAATTTTCACTGAAATTCTTAGACTTATCAAGTCTATCAACATCGAAAATTGTACTTCTTGTAGACAACTAAGTATGACCCAAAATTTACAGACAGGAATCGAAGGGTCCACCAAGTCACCATTCCTTAGACGGATGGTTACGTCCTCTACGTCCAAACTCTAGGGGACCTCCTTCTTTACCGTTGGGTGAGGTCATAAAAACGGACCTTTTAGGGTACCTGTCTCCGCGGACCGTCCCAATGTCAGGTACTCTAGCGTTTCTCAGTCTGTACTGAATCGTTGACTCGTGGTGGTCGTGTAATCAAGGGTTCAACTAAAAAATAATTATTAGTATATTTAGGAAATCCACTGAATACTATTCTTATGTCATAGTACTGGATGACGAACCCCTTACAAAAAATAAAACCCAATTTGAGAATAAGAAATTGCATATAAAGTACCAAATAAAAAATTGTCACTTTCGTTTTCTTTTAAATCCATCAATGAAGACTACCACACCTACAGTGCTGTAATACCTTTAGACTTCTAAAATAAAGAAGAATTAATGGGTACTATCTAGACAGTCAAAGTAAATAATTTTAGTAATAATCTAACGGTATTTGAAAAACCTCTTCTCTTTATATTAACACCCGGTCTTTAAAACTCTCAGCACCAAAAAAAACTTTCTTTAGACTGTCAAAATAAAGATGGTGTACTATTTCCGACACTGAATTTAGATTATAAGATGGTGGTGATATAGAATTCATAAACGTCAGTGAAATTCACGAATTTTTGTCTGATTTTTTAAAAGAACGACAACAAGAAATCTTCTTCGTGCACACTTTATACTTTTTCTTCTTTACCTTTCTGAACTTTATGTTGCTTAACTCTTACTTTTTAACGTTTTTGAACTTCGTTTTCATTCATTTGTAATTACTATAATAATGACTTCTGTTTGATACACCGATAGTCTAGATAAAATCTCTTCCTTTGCGCTGGGTGAGACCATAAAAACGGACCCTCTAGGGTACTTGTCTCATCGGACCACCCGATGTCAGGTGACCCAGTGTTTTTCAGTCTGTACTGAATCTTTGATTTTGTTGTCGTTAGTCTAGATAAACCGATAAAGTATAGTAGCAGAAGGTATCTATGGGTATTATAAATCCGGACATACTTGACTAAATTGAGTAAACTAGGATGGTATTTCAATACCACCCATTTAATAATGGGTGTAAAGTGTCTACTCCTTTAACCCCTTATACCTGTCTAATTTGTCGATTATTTAAAGTATCGGTTCTGAATCTATCTTCATCAGAACGAAGTCTCGAGTACGAATATTGGTAATTCAATAATAAGAGTTAGATAGAATACCTATTAATTTATATCCTTGGTTTTTTACAAGTTTAAGATGGAGTGGAAAATTTTAAAGTGAAGAGAAAAAGTGGTCTAAAGAAGTAATAACTTAGTCATCAAGACTCTGGAAAATTAGAGTCTTGTTTCGGAGTAATGATAATTTTTCACTTCTAGGGGTTCTTCAAAAACAAATCTGTCAAATATACATATTTATAAATAGTATAATCTTTAATTTTGTTTAAAGTTCTATAAATAACATAATTATCTCTAATCTGTAACAATTTACATTTGTACTTAATTCTTCATTTGTGTAATTTGTATGAATTTCTTTTTTTTGTTAACGTCATAAATAACTCAATATTTTAATATAATCAAAGTTTACATACTGTATTACTAAGTTATCAACGTATATAATACTTTACTAGGGTGTTATTTAGATCAATTGTAGGCAATGGTGTATTTATATATAAATTTAATCCCTTTACTCACCGTAACAAAAATAGAGAATTTCGAGAAATTACAGACTGAATTGTTTTCTGTTGACCTAGAGTATACATACGACTCAGTGAAGTCAGCACAGGCTGAGACGCTGGGATACCTGACGTCGGACGGTCTGAGGAGACAGGTACTCTAAAGAGATCCGTTCTTATGACCTCACCCAACGGTACGGAAGGAGGTTCTCTAGAAGGGTTGTGTCCCTAGATTGGACTTAAGGAATGAAGATTGGAAGTACCCGTCCGTCCAAGAAACGGTGATCACGGTGGACCCTTCGGGAGGACCTAGAGGAGGAATGAAGTAATAAGGTAGACAATGTCACACACAACAAAGCTAACTTCATCTATATTTCTTTCTTTTAAACCGGAGTATATCTATCAACCTTTTTCCTTTTTATAACATTGTCGGAAAGTCTACTAACACCTAAGAACGGAACTATGATGTGACTTTGAGTTATCCACCATCGTAGAATTACACCTTAGACTTTGGTTTATTTACTTGAAATACATGAGACAATGTGATTTTACAACTAGATAAAAATATGAGACTTATTTAGAAAATAACTGTGTACTAAAACGTTGTAGTACTGAACTATCGAACCCTTTTTTACCAAGTGACTTAATAAACGAAGGTTTACAACTACATAAGAATATTAAGTAATAGTTTTTCTAGTGTACGTAATCACAGTTGAGGTCGGTTTGTCCTTTTCCAAAATTCCTAGGCCTTTGACAGTCCGAGGGATCATCACCTATGTCCAAAAGATTTTAAGTTTGAAAATAGACTTTCGAACTTAAAATAGTTCCCGTCGTCACAAAGGACTTTCACTGTACCAGTCAAGTAAGTAAAGACTGTCTTCCAGACGGTTTCATGAGTTTGTCAACGTGTCTACAAATAAAGAGTTCTATCGTAACAAGAAACTATACGTCGTTTTCACGAGATACGTAAGAAGGGTAGAATGGTGTGTCTTATAGCTTCCTGTATATGAATTCAAAAATATTAATTATGTTAATTATTACAAATGAAGAAGTAGTCCAGTAAGAATACACTTGGACCGATGAATAGTGGGGAGAGAGGACTTCTGATACTGGTGATTATTTCGAACACGGAACTAAACTTGTTTCCGCGGTCGTTAAAATGTGGTAGAACGTTTACACATGGGACGTTTTTCTCGTTTATTTCAGCATCAAAACAGTAATTTTATCTAAACTGGAGTGACTAGGGCTTCCTTAAACCTCTTAGGTGGACCTCCGACGTATAGTGCGATATATGTGGTGACAAAGTCTACTTTGGAAAATCTTTATAGTCAAGTCAAGTCAGCGAGTCAACACAGGCTGAGAAACACTGGGGTACTTAGCGTCGTGCGGTCCGGAGGGACAGGTAGTGGTTGAGGGCCTCAAGTGAGTCTGAGTGTAGGTAGCTCAGGCACTACGGTAGGTCGGTAGAGGAGGAGCCAGCAGGGGAAGAGGAGGACAGGGGTTGGGGAGGGTCGTAGTTTCAGAAAAGGTTACTCAGTTGAGAAGCGTACTCCACCGGTTTCATGACCTCAAAGTCGAAATCGTAGTAAGGAAGGTTTCTTTAGGGTCCCGACTAGAGGAAGTCTTACCTGACCAACCTAGAGGAACGTCAGGTGCCCTGAGAGTTCTCAGAAGAGGTTGTGGTGTCAAGTTTTCGTAGTTAAGAAACCACGAGTCGGAAGAAGTGTCAGGTTGAGAGTGTAGGTATGTACTGATGACCTTTTTGGTATCGGAACTGATCTGTCTGGAATCAGCCGTTTCAGTACAGAGACGAAAACTTATACGATAGATCCAACCAGTATTGAAAGGAAGGTTCCTCATTCACAGAAAATTAAAGTACCGACGTCAGTGGTAGACGTCACTAAACCCTCGGGTTTTTTATTTCAGACTGTGACAAAGGTGACAAAGGGGTAGATAAAGGGTACTTTACTACCCTGGCCTACGGTACTAATAGCAAAAGACTTACAACTCGAAATTCGGTTGAAAAAGTGAGAGGAGAAAATGAAAGTAGTTCTCCGAGAAATCAAGGAGAAGTGAAAGACGGTATTCCCACCACAGTAGACGTATAGACTCCACTAACTATAAAGAGGGCCGTTAGAACTAAGTTCGAACACGAAGAAGGTCAGGTCGCAAAGAGTACTACATGAGACGTATATTCAATTTATTCGTCCCACTGTTATATGTCGGAACTGGATGACGAAAAGGATAAACCTTGGTCAGACAACAAGGTACAGGTCCAGATTGACAACGAAGGACCAGACGTATGTCTAAAGAGTTCTCCGTCCAGTCCACCAGACCATAAGGGTAGAGAGTCTTAAAGGGTGTCAAATAACACTAGGTGTGTCAGTTTCCGAAACCGTATCAGTTATTTCGTCTTTATCTACAAAAAGACCTTGAGAGAACGAAAAAGGTATTAGGTCTCCTACAACCGTGAAACTATAGACCAAGGAGACGGAAAAGATTTTGGTCGAACTTGTGGTCCTTCAAGCGCCAAGTGTATAACGAATTCGGACCGAACCTCTTAAAACTGGTAATGAAATGATCGCACACTCTACTCACGTTAACACGTCATCAAACTCGTAAGAAACCGTAACGGAGAGAAACCCTAACCTTACTTTTGACTGGAAAAGGTCAGGACACCGGTGACGACTCAAAAGGTTCAAACGACCGTATAACTCACGTCGTGAAAGTGTCGTAGTAGAAAGTTCTAAACTTTATCGAGTTGACCTTACGGTAGTGGAGGTGATCGAAACAAGTATCACTATCAAAGATTCCGGATGAACTGAAGTGTAAGGTCCTACAGACCGAGATCTACTCACTAGTGTGGTAACACTAATAGGGTTAGTACTTTATAGTCAATGTAAATTTGTTTAACATCATAAGTAGAACTTTAATTTATAAATAGGTCATTTAAAATCTACGATGAATGTTTTATGTTTCGACTTTAATTTTTTTCTAGTTACATAGATAGGAGTACTTTGTCCTAGATCTTTCCTCTTTACTTCTCGAACTTCTTGAAATAAATAATCTTCGTACAAAAGGACTTCGTCTCTTTAACTTTGTTCTATTATCTAAAGAAAGTGTCCATCCTGACTAAAATAAAGAAATCGATTGTGAAAATATGGTATTCTCCCTCAATATTAGGTTATAGGT
This sequence comes from Capra ibex, assembly GCA_006410555.1. Classification (NCBI taxonomy): domain Eukaryota; kingdom Metazoa; phylum Chordata; class Mammalia; order Artiodactyla; family Bovidae; genus Capra; species Capra ibex. The sequence continues at coordinate 69,582,971 of SJYO01018757.1, forward strand.
AGAATTATTGTCCTTTGAAATTTACATAGATATTTTTTAAATTAGACTGTCTAGGGAGAGTAAACGAACATCGTTTAATTTAAGTATATCGAAAATTCTTTAGATAAACAGTTATTCTAGGAACTGTAAAAATATAGGAAACTGAGACTAAATTAAAACCCCTTAAATATGACTCCTTCAATAGGATTTAATTTTATATTTTTCAAACTGGGACTCCGTCAGTTCACAACAAGTTTTGTCACGTCGAAACCTTTGTTATAGGCACCAATTTTTCCTTTTTGACATTATTATACCGTTTCTAATATCATATTGAATTTCGTTTTTTTTAACATTAGTGTTATACTAACCCGAAGAGACCACCAAGTCTACCATTTCTTAGACGGACGTCACACCCTCTGGGTCCAAGTTAGGGACCCAGTCTTTCTAGGGAACCTTTTCCTTTACCGTTGGGTGAGGTCATAAAAACGGACTTCTTAAGGTGTCTGTCTCCTCAGACCACTCGAAGTCAGGTGCCCCAGCGTTTCTCAGCATGTACTGACTTGTTCAGAGTGTGTGTGTATGTGTGTGTGTGTTTGTTATGCTAATGTTTACATCTCAAACGTATCTGATGTGTCACTTACTTACTGTATACTTTTACTGTACTACTAATTATCAATCATTATTAAACTCTTTATATTTAATTGGGTTTACAATTTGAACACATTTCTGTCCTCGATATACTAATCGTTCCTTTCGTTTTGTTTTAATAGAGTATTTGTGACAAAATTTTCATTTTACACTGTTATCTATATTAAAGATAAATAAACTCAATAACTTCGAATATTCAATATAACTACGTCTCTATAAACCCATAAAATCTCTGTAGACGTTCATTGATTTTAGCATTATACAAAAGTGGACTTAACCTTTTGATCCAATATTCTCAAGTATGGAGCTTTTTCTTCATTAAATTAGAAACCACCTTAAAAGTAGTCACTCTTGAACGTTCGTAAAGACAAGGTGTCACCTTTGTGATGTAAGTTACACTACCCTCAGGACTAGGAAGTTATCGGGTTCTTTAATTATGAAAATAATGGAACACCTTTCTCCTTTGGTTACTCTGAAATCTCCTTCACTAACTCTTCTCATTTGATCACGATTTACATTCATAAATTCGTAATAAGACACTAAAATTCAATATTTATCAGACTATAACTGAGGTTTTTATCTTTTTTAATAACGTAAACAGTCAAACATTGTGATGAAGAAAGAACCAATCCTTCTTTTTATAAACGAGCACAAAAATAAAATAAAAAATAAAAATGGTGAGGATTTTTGGAGAGTGGTCGAATCCATTCTAGTCGGATTGTTTAGACTTTGTAATTGACACTTTACACTTACACTTTCACTACAGCGAGTCAACACAGGCTGACAAACACTGGGGTGCCTGATATCGGATGGTGCGAGGAGGTAGGTACCCTAAAAGGTCCGTTCTCATGACCTAACCCAACGGTAAAGGAAGAGGTCCCCCAGAAGGGTTGGGTCCCTATCTTGGGTCTAGAGGGCTCAACATCCGTCTGCGAAATGGTAGACTCGATGGTCCCTTCAGGTTTTGACATTGTAATTGACATTCACATAGGTTAGGGTCTTTTTTTAGTTCAACGTGGGTAAATACATCTATTCACATTTTCACATACTAAAATAGAAGTCGGTCTTAATAGGTGAAAAGTCACTAAGTAATGTGTAAAAAAAAATTACAATTGATATTCGGTTCGTGGAGAAAATTCGTGACATTCATGTTTCTACTTATTCTTATAGGATGAAAGATAAAGATGTTTATCCTACCTATCCAATTGGACTCCGTGATGGTGAATGGTACGTGAATTTTTACGGTCCTTTTTTTCAACACTGTAAATTTAGGCAACGGATCGAGTTTCCTTTCATTTCCTTTTTAGAACCTCAGGTATTCTGTTAAGTCTTTTCACCTGTTCACAGTTTCAGTCACCGAAGGATCTTTCACAGATACACAAGTAGAAAGCACCGAATAGTAACCAAATTTCCTCGTAGTCCTCCGTTCGGATTCCATGTTCGTTCCATCGTTCACTATAGTCTCTGGGAAAATACCGACTCTCGGAGTCTTTCCATTACACCTATTATCTACTTTTGGATGTGACACTTCCCACTACTATACGTGAACTAACCGAGGATAAATCGAACTACTTCCGTTTTGTTATTACAGAGATGGTTCTTAAGAATCATTACTCACTCAGTCATCAATCTAACCTTCTTAAATAGTCTTATGTCGTGTCACTTCTCTACTTTTTAATAGTTCCTCATCAATTGTCTGTACATACTACCTTGTTTTTCCTGATTTCCATATAACTGTTCCTCACGGTCTTCCTCTACATCTTATTCCTTCTCTGTTATAAGTAATCCGACTGTTAAAGGGTCTTAGGAGTCTTTGGGTTGTTTAGGGTTCAATCCTATTTGTCTTACCTTAGGTGTGAATCTATGTGGTTACATCGTTACCTTTGACCGATAGACTATGCTTCTCGACTGAGTAACCCTTTCTTGAACTACGATCCTTTCTAATTTCCGTTTTTCTCTTCTCCTACCGTCTCCTACTTTACCAATCCATCAAAGTGACTGAGTTACCTGTGCGTGAACTCGTTTGAGACCCTCTATCACTTCCTGACTCCTCGGACCGTACGACGTCAGGTACCTCAGTGTTTCTCAACTTGTACTGAATCGTTGACTTGTTGTGGTTGTGTTTCTTAAGTGAGGAGAACCAGGAAAATAAGAGATTACGAAAAACAAAGTAAAGGAATGGTACAACGTCAAGAATAGTGCCACCAAATGAAGAGGTACACGGATATCTCACCTTATTGAGGTCTGACAATTCCAGTATTATACAAACGGATTAAATTAGACCTTTTGTTCGAATACTCTAAGTAAAATGTGTACTTCTTTGTCTATCACTGAACGAATACCAGGGGATGCTCTGGAATCTACTCGGAATGAGACTGAAAGGTTTCTAAGGTTTCTCGGAGGGTACTCCCCAAACCGACGATTGTCTCAGGAGTGTCTCACAAGAAAGTATAGGAGAGAGGGCTGACTCTGACGGTACTACACTACGACCAGGTCCTTAGACGACGAGAAATTGATCGTCTCCGTCGTCCTTCATCATGATCTCAAGTGGTCACTACTCGACCCATACTGTAGAAGGACAATGTTTACACCCCATATCTCCGTCTTTATTATTTATCATCCCTTCTACTCTTTTCCTATTCATTTTATTTTGTCCTCTGTCTGTTCCTCTCATTAGTTATTGTCGTCTTCAGTGTTCTACTTGCCTTTCTTGACCTATCGTCATTAGGGTACCATCCCGAAGGGTTCACCGAGTCACCATTTCTTAGGTGGACGGTTACGTCCTCTGAGTTCTCTACACCCAAACTAGGGACCCAATCCTTCTACGGGACCTCATCCTTTACCTTTGGGTGAGGTTATAAGAACGGACCTTTTGGTACCTGTCTCCCCGGACGACCCCTCGTTTGAGTCTCAAACGATGTCAGGTACCCCACGTTTCTCATCCTACGTTGACTCGTGATAGGGTGTCATTTGTAGTTCAAGGTTTAATAGTTCAAATAAAAATACCGTTTAAGGATACATTCGGAACGATACCGTCTGTAAGAGTCCGACCAAATCCAATGAGTACAACGACGACACTTCATTGAGGTTATTGGGACACACCATCCGTGGTAGTAGGGGTAAAAAGTTTACTTCTTTCGCTCTGAGTCTACAATTTATTGAACAGGGTCTAGTACGGTGACCATTCTCCCACTCCTGCTTCGGGTCCAAAGACCGAACTCGGGTGTGATGGGTCGTGCTGATACGAGAGAGAGAATGAAATCTTTAAAAGATATATAATAGATACAGTGAAAAGTTTTAATTTAAGATGAGAAAATAAGAAATATACGACATGACGAAAAGTCGACTCAAATGAGTCAGTAACGAAAGTACGAAGTGCCGTGTAGTTTTCCAGTAAGACTAATGTCATTTTTTAGGATAAGGTAACGTACACTAATAAAGGATTTTATTTCGACCAACGACAGAAGACATCCTTTTTTTAATGTAAGACGATAAATAAACAACAAGGAACTAGTATAACACGGAATTAAAAAGGGTTGTGACTTACAGAGAGGTGAACCAACATACTAAAGACTCTTCAACCTATATTAAGAATTGAAACAAAAAGATTTCCATTCCACAAAAAAGGGAACCCGACGAAAGTCCTTAAAAAGAAATAAAAAATAAAAGACAGGAAACTTTTAATATACGTATTTGTCCAAAGACCCCGTAAATAGAATGAACAATAAGAGACTCTAAGGAGTTAGACACCAAACCACAGACTGTAATCAAACTCCCTTTAAGAGTCGGTAAAAATAAAGTTTATAAAGAAGACAAAGAAAGGAAGAAAAGGAGGAACATAAAGGTAATACACACACGGTGTAAATAAAATTCAACAAGGTTTGAACCAATAAGACATGACCGAAAATAGTCAGAAACAAGAGAAACGAAAAACCAAAAGCTCCTAAGAGAACTATTTATGAGAGTCTCTATGGAAGGAGTCGACACAGGTCAACTCCTTATTCGGGTAGTTTCCATAAGAAACAAAGACTACTTTACCGGAGATCGTAAAGAAAAACCAAGAAAGAACCCTAAAGGTAGAAAGTTAAAATGTAGTGGGTAGATTAAGAACGTACGATAGATGAAATAGGCAATCTTGGATATCGTGTAATTAGTGTCCACAAAATTTAAGGATAAGATTAGAAGTATAGGATGGTACAGACAGACCAAGATGGTACATACCAAGACTACGAACGAAACAGAAAAGTTAAACACCAAAAACGGTAAACCATATGGAACATGAAAAAAGAACTATCGGTCTATACTACCTGACCCATTTTCTTGACAACATTTATTCGGAACACATTACACCATCACTCCACACTTCCTTCTCAAGACATCAGAACACTAATCCAGAGTCAGAAATTCATTAGGATACAGAGACCTGTTACTTAGGTGTTCACAAAAATTGAAAAGGACAGGAAAGAATCCACTCTCCCTTACTGATTTCGGTCAACCTAACCCTAAAAAGGAAAGAGGACCCACTCAATCCGAGACTTTTTAGTCTCGTCTTTATCTCTTTTTTTTCCCTCTTCTTAGTTTAGTTATTTCAATCTTTAGTTTTACCTCTTTACTGTTGTGTCTTTATACTTTCTATCATTCTCTGATGATACTCGTTAATATACGGTTATTTTACCTGTTAAACCTTCTTTACCTGTTTAAGAATCTTTTCGTATTGGAAGGTTTTGACTTGGTCCTTCTTTATCTTTTAGAATTGTCTGTGTAGTGTTTGTTCCTTTAACTTTGATATTAGTTTTTAGAAGGTTGTTTGTTTTCGGGCCCTGGTCTACCGAAGTGTCCACTTAAGATGGTTTTTAAGTCTCTCCTCGATTGTGGATAAGATGAGTTTGAGAAGGTCTTTTAACGTCTCCTTCCGTTTGAGGGTTTGAGTAAGATACTCCGGTGGTAGTGGGATTATGGTTTTGGTCTGTTTCTACGGTGTTTTTTCCATTTGATGTCTGGTCATAGTGACTACTTGTGTCTACGTTTTTAGGAGTTGCTTTAAGATCCTTTGTCTTAGGTTGTTGTATGATTGTTCTAGTATGTAGTACTGGTTCACCCGAAATGGGGTCACTACGTTCCTAAGAAGTTATAAGTGTTTAGTTAGTTACACCATGTGGTGTAATTGTTTAACTTTCTATTTTTGGTATACTAATAGAATTATCTACGTCTCTTTCGGAAACCGTTTTAAGTTGTGAGTAAATACTAGTTTTGAGAGGTCTTTCATCCGTGACTTCCTTGTATGGAGTTGTATTATTCTCGGTATATACTGTTTGGGTGTTGTTTGTAATAGGAGTTAACGTTTTTTAACTTTCGTAAAGGAGATTTTAGTCCTTGTTCTGTTCCCACGGGTGTGAGCAGTGATGATAAGTTGTATCAAAACCTTCAGGATCGGTGTCGTCAGCCTCTTCTTTTTCTTGATTTTCCTTAGGTCTAACCTTTTCTTCATTTTGAGACAAACGTTTACTGTCCTAGGAGATATATTTTTTTACATTTCTATGGTGGTCTTTTAATGACTTCGATTAGTTACTGATATCATTTCAACGTCCTATACTTTAATTATGTGTCTTTAGGGAACGTAAGGATATGTGATGATTACTCTTTTGTCTTTAATTCCTTTGTTAGGGTGAGTGAAAACGTCACTTTTCTTATTTGATGAATCTTTATTTAAATGGATTTCTTTGTCTTCTGGATATATATCTTTTGATATTTTGTGACTACTTTCTTTAGTTTCTACTGTGTTTATCTACCTCTTTTCATGGTACAAACACCTAACCTTCTTAGTTATATCACTTTTACTCACATGATGGGTTTCGTTTGATATCTAAGTCACGTTAGGGATAGTTCGATGGTTACCATAAAAAGTGTCTTGATTTTGTTCATCAAAGTTTTAAGTATACCTTTGTGCCTTTTGGAGCTTGTTGGTTTCGTTAGAACTCTTTCTTCTCACCTTGACCTCCTTAGTTGAACGGACTGAAGTCTGATATGATGTTTCGATGTTAGTAGTTCTGTCATACTATGACCGTGTTTCTGTCTTTATATCTAGTCACCCTGTTTTATCTTTCGGGTCTCTATTTAGGTACGGGGAAACCTGTGGAATAGAAACTGTTTCCCCCGTTTTTATATGTTACCTCTTTTCTGTTAAAGTTTATTGTTCACCACGACCCTTTTGACCAGTTGGTGGACATTTTCTTACTTTGATCTTGCGAAAGATTGTGGTATATGTTTTCATTTGAGTTTTACCTAATTTCCAGATTTACATTCTGGTCCTTGGTATTTTGAGAATCTCCTTTTGCATCCATCTTGTGAGAAAGTGTATTTAGTGTCGTTCTAGGAGTTACTAGATGGAGGGTCTCCTTACCTTTATTTTTGTTTTTATTTGTTTACTCTGGATTAATTTGGATTTTCGAAAACGTGTTGTCTCCTTTGATATTCGTTCCACTTTTCCATCGGAAGTCTTACTCTCTTTTATTATCGTTTACTTCGTTGACTGTTTCTTAATTAGAGGTTTTATATATTCGTTAAGTACGTCGAGTTATGGTCTTTTTATTTGTTGGACTAGTTTTTGACGCGGTTTCTTGATTTGTCTGTAAAGAGGTATCTTCTGTATGTCCACCGATTGTTTGTGAACTTTTCTACGAGTTGTAGCGAGTAATAGTCTCTTTACGTTTAGTTTTGGTGTTACTCCATGGTAGAGTGCGGCCAGTCTTACCGACGGTAGTTTTTCAGATGTTTGCTATTTTGACTTCTCCCACACCTCTTTTCTCTTGGGAGAATGTGACAACCACCCTTACGTCTGACCATGTCGGTGATACCTCTTGTCACACCTCTAAGGAATTTTTTGACCTTTATCTTGACGGTATACTGGGTCGTTAGGGTGACGACCGTATATGTGGTTCCTTTGGTCTTAACTTTCTCTGTGTACATGGGGTCACAAGTAATGTCATGACAAATATTATCGATCCTGTACCTTCGTTGGATCTATAGGTAATCGTCTACTTACCTATTCCTTCAACACCATGTATATGTGTTACCTTATAAGTCAAGTCAGCGAGTCAGGACAGGTTGAGAAACGCTGGACCACTTAGTGTCGTACGGTCCGGAGGGACAGGTAGTGGTTGAGGGTCTCAAGTGAGTCTGAGTGCAGGTAACTCAGTCACTACGGTAGGTCGGTAGAGTAGGAGACAGCAAGGGAAGAAGAGGACGGGGGTTAGGGAGGGTCGTGGTCTCAGAAAAGGTTACTCAGTTGAGAAGCGTGCTCCACCGGTTTCATGACCTCAAAGTCGAAATCGTAGTAAGGAAGGTTTCTTTAGGGTCCCGACTAGAAGTCTTACCTGACCAACCTAGAGGAACGTCAGGTTCCCTGAGAGTTCTCAGAAGAGGTTGTGGTGTCAAGTTTTCGTAGTTAAGAAACCGCGAGTCGGAAGAAGTGTCACGTTGAGAGTGTAGGTATGTACTGGTCTCCTTTTTGGTATCGGAACTGATCTACCTGGAAACAACCTTTTCAGAGACGAAAACTTATACGATAGATCCAACCAGTATTGAAAGGAAGGTTCCTCATTCGTAGAAAATTAAAGTACCGACGTTAGTGGTAGACGTCACTAAAACCTCGGATTTTTTATTTCGGACTGTGACAAAGGTGACAAAGGGGTAGATAAACGGTACTTCACTACCCTGGTCTACGGTACTAGAAGCAAAAGACTTACAACTCGAAATTCGGTTGAAAAAGTGAGAGGAGAAAGTGAAAGTAGTTCTCCGAAAAATCAAGGAGAAGTAAAAGAAGGTATTCCCACCACAGTAGATGTATAGACTCCACTAACTATAAAGAGGGTCGTTAGAACTAAGGTCGAACACGAAGAAGGTCAGGTCACAAAGAGTACTACATGAGACGTATATTCAATTTATTCGTCCCACTGTTACATGATGGGACTGTATGAGGAAAAGGATAAACCTTGGTCAGACAACAAGGTACAGGTCCAGATTGACAACGAAGGACTGGACGTATGTCCAAAGAGTTCTCCGTCCAGTCCACCAGACCATAAGGGTAGAGAGAGTCTTAAAGGGTGTCAAATAACACTAGGTGTGTCAGTTTCCGAAATCGCATCAGTTATTTCGTCTTTAGTTACAAAAAGACCTTGAGAGAACGGAAAAGGTACTAGGTCACCTACAACCGTTAAACTATAGACCAAGGAGACGGAAAAGATTTTGGTCGAACCTGTAGACCTTAAAGTGCGAAGTACATAACGACTTCGGACCGAACCTCTTAAAACTGGTAATGAAATGATCGCACACTCTACTCACGTTAACACGTCATCAAACTCGTAAGAAACCGTAACGGAAAGAAACCCTAACCTTACTTTTGACTGGAAAAGGTCAGGACACCGGTGACGACTGAAAAGGTTTAAACGACCGTATAACTCACGTTGTGAAAGTGTCGTAGCAGAAAGTCCTAAACTTTATCGAGTTGACCTTAAGGAAGTGGAGATGATCGAAACAAGCATCACTACGAAAGATTCCGGGTGAACTGAAGTGTAAGGTCCTACAGACCGAGCTCCACTTACTAGTGTGGTAGCACTTATAGACCCAGTACTTCTAGAAAAAACATGTCAAGAAGACACATAAGAACGGTGGAGAAGAATTATAGAAGACGAAGACAATCCAGGTATGGTAAAGACAGGAAATGGTTAGGGTAGAAACGTACTTTACACGGGAACCATAGAGACTAAAAGAACTTCTCTAGAGATCAGAAAGGGTAAGACAACAAAAGGAGATAAAGAAACATGACTAGTGTCTTCTTCCGAAAGAATAGAGAAGAACGATAAGAAACCTTAAGCCGTAAGTCTACGAATATAGAAAGGAAAAGAGGAAACGAAAAGCGAAGAGAAGAAAAGTGTCGATAAACATTCCGGAGAAGTCTGTCGGTAAAACGAAAAAAACGTAAAGAAAAGGTACCCCTACCAGAACTAGGGACAGGAGACATGTTAGAGTGCTTGGAGTCAGGCATCAATTAGTCCGTGAGACAGATAGTCTAGATCAGGGAATTTAGATAAAGAGTGAACGTGACATATTAGTATTCCCTAAACTAAATCCAGTATGGACTTACCAGATCACCAAAAGGGATGAAAGAAGTTAAGTTCAGACTTAAAACATTATTCCTCAAGTACTAGACTCGGTGTCAGTCGAGGACCAGAACAAAAACGACTGACATATCTCGAAGAGGTAGAAACCGACGTTTCTTATATTAGTCATATTAGTTAGACTAAAGCCACAACTGGTAGACCACTACAGGTACATGTCTCAGAAGAGAACACAACAANCAGTATGGACTTACCAGATCACCAAAAGGGATGAAAGAAGTTAAGTTCAGACTTAAAACATTATTCCTCAAGTACTAGACTCGGTGTCAGTCGAGGACCAGAACAAAAACGACTGACATATCTCGAAGAGGTAGAAACCGACGTTTCTTATATTAGTCATATTAGTCAGACTAAAGCCACAACTGGTAGACCACTACAGGTACACGTCTCAGAAGAGAACACAACAACCTTCTCCCACAAACGATACTGGTCACGTAAAAGAACCGTTTTAAGATAATCAGAAACGGGACGAAGTAAGACATAAGGTTCCGGTTTAAACGGATAATGAGGTCCACAAAGAACTGAAGGATGAAAACGTAAGGCTACCTTATAATGAGTCGATATTTTTTCTTTTGTAAACTCAGTCAAGGTTTTGACCTCGGATAATATGTGTCACTTCATTCGGTCTTTCTCTTTATGGTTATGTCATATAATTACGTACATACACCTTAAATCTTTCTGACATTGTTACTGGGATATACGTTCTGTCGTTTTCTCTATGTCTTCATTTCTTGTCTGAGAGCTTGATACATCCTCTTCCGTTCTCACCCTATTATACTCTCTTATCGTAACTTTGTACATATAATGGTATATATTTTATCTACTGGTCACGTTTAAGTTACGTACTTCGTCCGTAGGTTTCGACCACGAGACCCTGTTGGGTCTCCCTACCCCACCTCTCCCTACCACCCTGTGTATATGTAGGGACCGACTGAGTACAGTTACACACCGTTTTTGGTGGTGTTATAACATTTCATTAATTGGAGGTTAATTTAATTAACTTTTTTTTAAGGTCGTCCAGTTTGAACGAGAATTAAAAGGAACTCTAGTTCGGAACAATTCTTCTTGTCTCACGAGAACACATAAAGTTTTACGAAGGAAATGGGGAGGAGGATAAAACACTAGGTATTTCTTCAGCAACCAAAAAACTCAGACAAGTCGGAAAGTGAACTATCCTACCTCACCGTAGAAGATTATTCGAGGAGTGACCACCTTCATCCAACGAAGTCAAAGGAGTAGATGTTTTGTCCGTGTTATTTGTCATAGATGGGTATCTGAATACTACTTTTAATTTACCTAATTTTGTATATTTCGTAAACCTTGTGTCCAGAACCGTGTGTCATTCATAAGTCATCTATAATCACTAAGAGGAGAAGGTAAAGACGAGTGAGAAGGGTAACAATGGTATAACAATAACAAAGATAACAAGGTGTCAGAACCCATTACTCGGAGGAGATAGTCGAACGACTCCTGTCGACAATGTGTATCAACTCCTAAGAGTATCACCTCAAAATCCTCCTTTATAAAATAAAGGGGTACTGGAAAAGATTGTCTTATTTATGTCCTTTGATAAAAATATACAAAATGACCACTATACAAGGAATTGAGTTTTTACCATTTTGTAGGATATAAAGTGAAAAAGGAAACAAATAGTCTTCTAATGAAAATACCATTTAAAAACGAAACATAAAAATGAAATTGAAATATCAATTAACTCTTTAACTTCAACTAAAATAACCTTTGAGGTGGTATACTAAACGTTCCCTTTTTATATTAGGTCATGGTTCCTAGTTAAGATCTTGACGTCCTCGAGGAAGTAGAATTCAAATTGTCTCGGTGTCTTTATGAAGAGTCTCATTCACACTACAGAACGAAATATACAATAATTATAGAAAACACAATACTAAAAAATAATATATTGAAAATTTTAGGTTGTAGTAAAAAAACTTCTAAATTTTCCAACTCCTTTTCAGTCTTATTAAATTCCGTGTTACATAAATAGTTGACTTATAAAATAAAAATTTCTTTATTTTGTAATAGTTATATCGATTTAAGATCTATAAAAGAGAATATGAACGATTTCAAATGATCCTGATAATACCTTTATTTAAGTGTCTTGGAACACACAATCTATAAGTGAGATCTACTTAGTCAAATGTGTTCTAATGTTAATAACCATCAGTGAGATAAAAATGGTTTATAGAATCGTGCTTACCATTACAAGTTGATTAATATCTCGGTAATAATAATATAGATACTTTCAATTATTATTAAGGTATTATATAAGATTATAGGTCAGGTATAAATTTAAAAGGGATTATAAGTTACTTATGGAGGATATCAAAAACAAACGGAAACAAAAAAATTTAGTCCTTTGTCATATTCTAGGATGGAACGAAAACCGATAAAACACAGAACCAAAGAAAAAAGAAGACCAGATCTTGTGTCATTGGAAATATCTGCACCATTTTACACAAGATTAATGTTTTTCTTGACATTTCTTCCGAATAATAACAATTCAATAAAAATCGACATTATAAGTATAATTTTAAAACGTTGATAGAATAAATATAACGTTCTTTTTCGATCATTCCTTTACACAATATTAATAATGACTAATTCTAAAAATAAAATTCTCTTTTTTTCTATACAATATATCTTCTCTTCTAATCTTTTTTGTGACATCACAATTTAAACATTACCTTTATAGTCATACTTGGTCTAAAGAGAAATAAGGCACTTTTCCTTATTCAAGATTAACCCCATTTATCGACTAAGTTCGAACCCCGTCCCTTAAACTTTCTACTCTAACAATAACGTTCTACTCAAAAACGTAATAGAACACGATCTTTCGTTCATTTACAAGTTTCTGATTACCTCAGTATCCATTTCCCTGTTTTGATCGAATTTTTTCGAGGTCACCAGTTCAACCTCTATTAAACTTATAACCTTTCTTGTTACTGATATTACATAATTTCGTACAACTAATTTTATTTTTAAGTACTCAGATGTCACTATGGGGTCTTTCCTTCTCCCTTTCACTCCACCCCATCTCTCTTGTTAAGAAATATCTTATGGTAGACTACTTCCACCTTCCTTACCAGTCATTCTATTAGTGGTGAAAAGTTAGAGGTCACATTATTGACTATTTCTATTAATTGGCGATGGAGTCATTAATCCACTTTTCAAATCCTCGTACAGTAAGAGTATTACGGTTTCATAAACTGGTGTCTAATGAATGACTGATCCTATTTACATGAAACGTTACCCTTCTATACCCATCAGTGGTGGACTTGAGTCACTAGTTCAGGTGTAACAATTGTCATCCTGTAGTATACGGAGGACTATCCTACACTACAATTCTTGTGTTGAAGGGTATTCCACGGAAGAACGTCTTTTAGTAAGTAGATTAGACTACTTTGGATGGAACTGGATTGAAGGTCACATGTTTTTTATTTCTTCTATCTCCTTATTCATTTCAACACTCCCTTGTCGACCTATTTAAGTGTGTTACGCCTTGTCAAGATGTTGTCAAAACAATGAATACGGCGTGACTCACTGAACACCCTAGAATCAAAAGGGTGGTCCCTAACTTGGACATGGGGAGAAGTCACTTCAGGATTGGTGACGGTCCCTGCAGTGTCTTGTTAATGAAAATTTTGTTTATCGTCATTTAAGTTAAGGATCATGAAAATTCAAAAATGCAATATCCTCGACTTATGTATAACTGAATAAATTCAGGAAAATTTCTTGATTACAGAATTCGTTCTCCGTACTTAAATAAAATCAGAAATAATTTCTTAAGATTTCTTATAGGAATTTACCATACAACTAATAGCTCATAATCTGATCATTTTATGTCTTGAGTATCCCTATAAAACAAGACATTTGAACCACACAAGTCCTTATCCGATTGAAAACGTCATCGTATCCCATTCCTATTTCAATTCTAATCCTATATATCAATTTTACTCTTCAACGCTATTACAATTTTAACTTTTCCCATTAGATTTTCGTTAGATGTTCTCGATGGACCCTTATATCCTCGTTGTTGGTAGGAATCTGTGGAATTCTCTTTGACTCATCTTTTCGCCCTTGTGTAAATTCACTCATTTATGTAAACATAGTAAATCTCTTAATAAATTTTGTTAAGAAACAATAAAAATAACTTGGAATAAAAATGGTTTTAATGAAAAAATTCATAACTTCCCTTAGGTTGTCGATTGACTACTTTATTGAATGGATTTAACACATTAAATACTCCGGAGATTAGAATTATTACAAAAGAAAAAAAGAATGTCGTTCGATCATGAAATCGTCTAGACCTGTCACCTTTATACCTTTTTCAGTAAGCTCTACTTTTACAATGAGAGATATATACCCGTTTGGAGTTCTTCTTAGGTTCCATAACGGTACCCACTACGGTATCCAGACTTCTGTAATCTCAGTGTACTGGTTCGTCTACGGACAACGTAATGTCGTACCGTATGAATATTTTTGAGTAGAATCCTTGAGTCGGTCAATCCCAAATTAAGACTCTGGACAACAAATAGAATCCGTTCAATGAATCGGAACATTCCAGAGTCATATAGTTGTCACTTTAATAAAAATAGTGAATTATCCTAACCCGACTTCTAATTTACAATTATGTACATTTCCAGTATGTATTGTCCTACAGATCATATTTATATGTGACTGATCTATAACCCCAGAAGGAGAAAAAAAGTGAGTGAGTCGGAGGGAGGGGTGGTTTTTCGTCTTCACTGTCCGCGAAGGATACCCTGTCAGACTTCGAAAATTTTTTAAATAAAACATACTTGACACTTTCATCGTAGTTGTATATATGTGATAGTCCACATTCCACCTATCAACCACTCTTCAACGACGCATCGTTGTCCCTCGGGTCAGACCACGAGGCACTACTGGATCTCCCTACCCTATCCCTTTCCCCTCTCTCCGATCCCTCCCTCTCACTTTCTCTTTCAGTGAGTCAACACAGACTGAGAAACACTGGGGTACCTCATATTTCACGTACCTTAAGAGGTCCGGTCTTATGACCTCACCCATCGGAAAGGGAAGAGGTCCCCTTAGAAGGAATGGGTCCCTAGTTTGGGTCCAGAGGGCGTAACGTCCGTCTAAGAAATGGTCGACTCTGTGTTCCCTTGGCCCATACATACGTATTAATACCGACTAAACACAACAATATACCGTCTTCGGTTGTGTTGTAACATTTTTAAATTTTTATATATAAATTTTAATTTTTTTTTATGAAAGTTTTTATTAAAGTATAAATAATGAAAAGTCTATAAATTTACTATAAAAGTTGTTTCATTATAGTAAGACTCCTTATTATCTCTATTACTGTTTAAGTATTAGTGAACCGACGACAAAATGAGTTTACAAAGTTTTATCAACTCAATTATACCGTGTCACTCAAAATCTCTTTTTAATAGTCTTATTTTTTCAATCCTCCAGATCTAAAGATCAGGGTCAAGATTTTTCTGATCAGTTGTTGTTACCCTTTTTAACTGAAATAAAAACTATAAATCATTTTCCTTCCTTGTTTTATAAAAGGTTCAAGATAAACGATGTTTTATGAGACACCAAATTTAAAATTAATTTAAAAAATAAGTAAATAAAAACCAGTGTGACACGTCGAACGTCTTAGAATAAAGGGGTTGGTCCTTGACTTGGGTGTCGGTACCGACACTTTTGTACCACAGGATTGGTCACCTGGCGGGAGACCGCCTTTTATTAGACATATTGAAATTTTCTTATTTTCATTTTGCTTGTCGAAACATAATTGATGGGTCCAAATCTTTCTCTTAATCTACCATAAGAAAATGATTCTATTCCTTGTCACCACCGTCTTGTTTAAAACAAAATGAAACTACCACTACTTCTCCCACCAACCCTACCATTCAAGTCACACCCTGAACAACTTAAACTTCAATGGATACTCTGATACTCTGTAGTTTCATATTGACAGACTTCCGTAACTCTCTTTACACTCAACCTTTGTATAAACCTCTGTAATAATCGTAACAACAACAACAAATCAGCGATTCAACACAGGTTGAGAAAACACTGGGGTACCTAACATCGGACGGTCCGAGGAGACAGGTACCCTAAAGGGTCCGTTTTACTGACCTTGCACAAAGGTAAAGGAAGACGTCCCCTAGAAGAACTGAGTCCCTAGTTTGGACGTACAGGACGTGACCGTCTGTCTAAGAAATGGTGACTCTGTGATCCCTTCGGGTTCAAAACCTCTGTACAAACCCCTTCAATAATCGTATGTCTAGTCATCAAGAATTGAAAAATCTATAGTTAGAATACTTGAAATAATGTATACGCGTGTGTATACATTCCCTCAAAAAAATTGGAAAATATCAAGTAAGTCCCTACTAAGAAGGGGATCCTGTGTGACTTCTCGAGTAACTTCAGTATCTTTATTATAGGTCCCTCTTATACATCTTCCTCTATTTTCCTGAGTCCGACCTTTCGACTCACTGTAGTCGTAAATTCCCTACCAATCCTTCAAGTCTAGTCAAGTCAGCGAGTCAGTACCAATCCTTCCGCCGACATGTTTCCTTGGTCTCTTCCTTGAGGGTCTCTGTCTCTTCTCATACCTCGGTACCTAGGGTTCTCTGTCAAAACTCTGACATTGTCGTCGTTGGACCAGATTTACGAACGTTTCTTTCGTTCAATTCCCATAGGTGTTCATGAGGTTTGAGACCACTTTAATTTCTCCTTTACTACGAATCCATATTTAAGTGTCGCCTGTCTCTTGAAGTATCTCGGAGTAGAAAAAACAATTTAACTAATTGTCCGTGTCTTCATAGTCTAAGAGACTCTGTGTTTGACCTAAACTTTAGGGTTCCTATAATCGTTGTAGACTGTAACGAGATGCGGAGGACGTATGAGTGATGCTAGTACAGTGTGGGGACTCGGGACAAGATTGTGGTAGTGTTCTTTTGTAAGGGTATTATTGACTGAAGCAGTTTCTTCTTCAATTCTCACACGTTTGTCGTCAGTCGTTTCTAGAGGTTCTTCTCTTCTTTGTTGTTCTTTTACTCAGATTGAGTCAAGTACTCCTTCTTTGTTTTCGACTCCCTGTTCCACTACAGCTTCTTGTTTACCATCCTGTGAAATTTACATGTAAAAAAAGAAGTACATTGCCCACAATAATCTAAGAGAACTACGTAAGAGTTCTAACAAAGGATTTGTCGATCTTTGACTTTCGGCGAAAGATTGGTTACCGAGGCACAACTTACACCTAAAAAAAGGGGAACGGAAGATATAGTATCAGTGATAAATATCAACTCGAACACCGAAGGTGCAGGATTTCAACTCGTGTATTTAACGAGTAAAAATAAAATCCAAGTAAGACGTTTTCGAAACTTCGTTAAATTAAACACCCATAAATAATATAAAGTTTAAGTGAATTCCCTTGAACACTATTTATGAAAGTGTTTGACTTCCTAATCAATGAAGAAGTCCAAAACCAAAACATTCTTTCTTAAATTACTTCATTTTTGATTAAAAAATTTTGGCAACATGAAGAGAAAATTTTTGACTGTAGAAATATATATTATTATGCAATCCACGATACACGAGTGAATGAGTAAGACAGACTGAGAGACACCGGGGTACCTGACATCGACCGGTCAGAAGAGACGGTACCTAAAGGGTCCGTTCTTATGACCTTACCCATCGATAAAGGATGGGTCTCCTTGAAGGACTGGGTGCCTATCTTGGGCTCAGAGGAGACAGAGGATGTAACCGACCACCTAAGGAATGGTGATCACGGTGGACTTTTCGGGTTATTATACAATATTATTAGTATAAAACCATTAACCAAAGACGAGAGAAGTAAGACAAAGGTCCTAAAAGTTCGGTGAATGGATAATACCATTTTATTTACCAGAGAGATCGTAAATTATCTTGAAAGAGTCTTGATTCGTCGAAAGACAAACCGGTACCCGTTAAAATAAAATCCCTCCTGGTCCAAAAGGACATTCACGAATTTTATAACATAACCAAATAACCAAACAAAAGAACTTTGTGTCCATCCTAATTCTCAATTCAACTTATACTTAATCTTTAGTCTTATTCATAATAATCCATAAGATTCTTGTGTAAATTAACTTTTTTACGGTAAACTAATGTGGTCTTAGTTTTTAACATTACTAAGATACCGTTACATTTTCTACCTATATTCTGTGTTACCAGTCATGTTTCTTACCATAAGTCTCACACTAATGTTACTACTTTTTTTAGTTTTTCCGTATTTTCCTTCTCTTAGACCTTTGGATATATATTGACTATGAAGTCTCTCCAACCTTTAATTCACTAAACAAGAAGAAATTTTCAACAGTGAGAATTTCTTTACAAAAAACTCGTTAGACCATCGAAAATTTTAATTTCTTTTTTTAATAAAAAGGAGAGTCGAACCATCGAAATGATCTAAAGTTGTTATAAAGGTCAAAAGAAGGGAAAGGACCTGTACATCCTTCTAATATGAGGAGAGAGGGAATTTTAATCCCCACTAGTACTGGTACACTGAACGAAATCAATTCTTCTGTACTCACCTACATTACGTGACTCAAGATTCCTCCCTTTTTATTTCTTACTCATTTACCCGGGACCTACAGTGTAATAAATTCATACGTCATTCTTTGTTTTACCTCTGGACATGTGAATTTTATTCTAAAACGTTCTAAACACTAATCTGTAAGTACTTTTGTTGTTTATTTTTCCATAGTTTAAACAAATATACTTTTCTACAATAGATTTTTACAAACCAGAACTAGACTTTTTTAACTTAAAACTTATTGAAGACGAGGAGTTTAAGGAACTAGTATAAAATATTTTTTGAGTAGTCGTCAAACGGGGTTTTAACGTATAATAATTTCAACACTTTACTAAATCTTTTCTATATTAAACTTTATAATGAACTTAAATCTACCGAAATCGTCAAGAAGGATACGTACATACAGAGTCACCTTCGTGGAATATATTCACTCCTGAATAATATCAAGATCCAGATTTTGATGAATTTTATCAAAGTGTAATTTCTATAGTCGTGTACTTAAGTGACATTATGGTTTATCACATCAAAAGATAAAAAGAGTTTTAGACAGTAGATAATCTCGTTCTTCAGTAAAGGAAATGAGAGTGAGTGACTCGAGGTTCAATGGTTTGATTCAAAAGGAGGTAATTGTCCGGGAAAGGTTACACAAATTGATTTAGAAAAAAAAAAGACAATAAGAAATTACAAAATAACTTTGAGAAGTACCGTTTATCTACCCCTTTGTCACCTTTGTCACCGACTCAAATAAAAATACCCGAGTTTTTAGCGACGTCTACCACAACGTCGGTACTTTAATTTTCTGCGAATGAGGAACCTTTCTTTCAATACTGGTTGGATCTGTCGTATAATTTTTCGTTTCTGTAACGAAACAGTGGTTTCCAGGTAGATCAGTTCCGACACCAAAAAGGTCATCAGTACATACCTACACTCTCAACCTGATATTTCTTTCGACTCGCGGCTTCTTGACTACGAAAACTTGACACCACAACCTCTTCTGAGAACTCTCAGGGAACCTGACGTTCCTCTAGGTCGGTCAGGTAGGATTTCCTCTAGTCAGGACCCACAAGTAACCTTCCTGACTACAACTTCGACTTTGAGGCTATAAAACCGGTGGACTACCCTTCTCGACTGAGTAACCTTTTCTGGGACTACGACCCTTTCTAACTCTCGTCCTCCTTTTCCCCTGCTGTCTCCTATCCTACCAAACTACCGTAGTGACTGAGTTGCCTGTACTCAAACCCATTTGAGGTCCTCAACCACTACCTGTCCCTCCGGACCGTACGACGCCAAGTACCCCAACGTCTCAACCTGTGCTGACTCGTTGACTTGACTTGGAGAAGTTAGATATTACTCTGATTTCCATATTTTTACTGATTTCCGTATTTTTACTGATTTCCATATGGTTACGACACGACACGACACGAATCAGTGAGTCAGTACAGGTTAAGAAACACTGGGGTACTGTCACCGGACGGGACCGGTACCTCTAAGAGTTCCGTTCTTATGACCTCACCCAACGGTACTGGAGGAGGACCCCTACATGGTTACGATGACAACTATTATGGTGTCTTCATGTGATTCCTTTTCGTAAGATGAGCTACCATTACGTATAAAATTTCGTATCACTTACTTCAAGAAGAGTTTATTAATCAGATCCCTTGGTTCTCATTACTAGTCTGTTAATCAAATTGGAATACTTTGAAGTGGTGTCAGACCTTCGTGCTGACTCTTAACACACTCACCATCCACCTTCTTGGACCGACCGTCTTGAAACATTAGTCCGTCAACTTTTTTCTCTTCTAACGGATCTTCTACTGTGATTGTAATGAAATCACTCGTGGGGATAAAACCCGTTGGTTAGGAGAGTAGTGTGGTGTGTCCGCACACACATCTATGAGTACAAATACAGGTACACGAGATAGTAAGAAGGTTTACGGGGTGTCGTAATACATTTCAATTATACTTGTCACGACTTCATACACACTAAAGGTGTCTTCGTCTTTTTAGGATCTCAGTACGAATTCACATGGTTCCGTCCCCTTTTCGGTAGAGGACACGACTTCCTTCTAAAACCTCCCCTCAATTCCCCTCGTCGTCATTGGACGTATCTCACTTTTTAGGAGGTCCAGTCTCGGTAAACGGGACGAGTCGACCGATCCTTTCCTTTCTCTCGTCCACCTTCGTTAGTAGTCGA
This sequence comes from Capra ibex, assembly GCA_006410555.1. Lineage (NCBI taxonomy): Eukaryota > Metazoa > Chordata > Mammalia > Artiodactyla > Bovidae > Capra > Capra ibex. The sequence goes on from SJYO01018757.1 coordinate 69,603,561, forward strand.
CCCGGAGGTGAACGGTGACTAAGACTTGTCTTATGTAAAGAACTCGTGAAAAACAATTCACATTCAACGGACGTTCCCCGTTTTTAGTGACCTAAATATTTTTTTTAGTCGTCGAGTTTTCTTCCCCTATTTCTATTGAACTACCTTAAATATCCTCACTCATTTTATTCACCACCTTTCTTCATCCTCTAGGTTATAGATACATTTTATTAAATATCTTGAACTCTTCCCTTTCCAACTCAAATTATATTATTAACAGAGTCTCTGTCGATCGATTCTATACTTTATTTTATATAAAGGATGGTATGAAGTGAGATGTCTGATTTTTTTTATTGTCTATTTTCCAAATTTATATTTTTTTTTGATTAGTTTTGAGTATTTTATTATTTTTCATAAACTTCTCTTACATCCCTTCAATAAAATAGTATAAATGATTTTTCTTGACACCACAACCTCTTCTGAGAACTCTCAGGGAACCTGACGTCCCTCTAGTTTGGTTAGTTAGGATTTCCTTTAGTCAGGACTTATAAGTAACCTTTCTAACTATGACTTCTACTTTGAGACTATGAAACCAGTGGACTATACTTCTCCACTGAGTAAACTTTTCTGGGACAACGACCCTTTCTAAATTCCGTCCTTCTTTTCCCCTACTGTCTCCTACTCTACCAACCTACCGTAGTAGCTGATTTACCTGTACTCAAACTCGTTCGAGGTCCTCTATCACTTCCTGTCCCTTCGGACCGTACGACATCAGGTGCCCTAACGTTTCTCAACCTGTACTGACTCGTTGACTTGTTTTTGTTTTTTTCTAGAAATTTTTTTTTTAATAGTAATACAAAAAAACCAACGCGACCCAGAAGTAACGATACGTATCCAAAGAGATGAACGTTTCTTGCCCTTGATAAGAAGCAACACCACCCACCCGAAGAGTGACGTCGTCGAAGAGATCAACACCTTGTACCCGAGATCCGGTACGAGTTATCAACACCGTGCGTCCGAAACAATGAGTCGATGTGCACTTTAGAAGGGTCTGGTCCTTAGCTTGACCACAGGAGACGTAACCATCTGCTAAAAAGTGGTGACCTGGGGTACGTTCAGGATTCTAGAGGGAGGGAATAATCACGTAGTTTTGGTTTTGGAACGTTTCTTTCCTCTAATACCCAAGTTTGTAAACACAGTTTATTTGGAGTGATATTTGTTACGACTTTCTGTTACCTGACCCTTTTTATAAATTTGTATAGTTTGTTTACCAATCATAGGATTATATTTCTTGAACATGTTTAACCATTCTGTTCAAGGATTATATTTAATCCGTTTTCTGAACTCGTCTAGTTATTCTCTTTACGTTGACCAGTTATTTCTATACTTTTCTATTGGTTTATTCATTTGTTTAATCTTGACTGTAATATAGTGAAGTATAGTGTGACTCACACTCTCCAACATCAGTAAAAGTACATGACAATAATTTTCATTTTTAAACATGTTAGAAGTCCCTTTAAACCGTGATACATTTACATGGAAAATCACTAAATAATAATACTTTAGTATTCTGTTGATTTATTTTTCAATGTTACAAAAATATAATCTTTAATCTTTAATTAAAAAATATAATCTTTAATTAGGTGTCTAATTAATATTTTATAACAGTTCATCATCGGTAAGTTTTACTATGTCTAAAATATATGAAATTTTTTGAGAACGTTACACGAACTGTATACCGTAATATAATCAAAGTCCATATGTCGTGTTTCTAAACTATAAAGATACATGACACTTATTAGAGGTGTTCAGATCAATCGTAAGTAGAGGTATGTATCGATATTAAGAAAGGAACACGACTCTTGAAAATTCTAGAGAGAATATTTGAAAGTTTATATGTTATGTCATAATAATTGATGTCAGTGGTATAACATATAAAGTTCAGTTCTTAAATAAAGAGACATTGACCTCCAAGTATGGAAACCGGTGGAAGTGGGTAAACAGGTGGAGGTGGGAGTTGGAGACCGTTGGTGGTTAGACAAGAGACATAAATTTAAGAAAGAAATAAATATAAGGTGTTTTTTCACTCTGGTATACCATAAACAGAAAGAGACTGACTAAAGTGAATTGTATTCCGGGAGTTCAGGGGGAACAACAGAGGTCACCGTTCCAAAGGAGTAAAAAATACCGACTTATAATTCTAGTCCTTCGTTGTCAGTCTTGACCTGTACCTTGTTTTCTGACCAAGGTTTATCCTTTTCCTCAGGCAGTTCCGACATATAACAGTGGGACGAATAAATTGAAGATACGTCTCATGTAGTACTCTTTACGACCCGACCTCCGTCGTGTTCGACCTTAGTTCTAATGGCCCTCTTTATAGTTCTTGGAACCTATACGTCTACTATGGTGGGAATACAGTCTTTCACTTCTCCTTGACTTTTCGGAGAACTACTTTCACCTCTCACTTTTTCAACCGAATTTCGAGTTGTAAGTCTCTTGCTTCTAGTACCGTAGACCAGGGTAGTGAAGTACCCTTTATCTACCCCTTTGTCACCTTTGTCACAGTCCGAAATATAAAACCCGAGGTTTTAGTGACGTCTACCACTAACGTCGGTACTTTAATTTTCTGCGAATGAGGAACCTTCCTTTCAATACTGGTTGGATCTATCGTATAAGTTTTCGTCTCTGTACTGAAAAGGTTGTTTCCAGGTAGATCAGTTCCGATACCAAAAAGGACACCAGTACATACCTGCACTCTCAACCTGACACTTCTTTCGACTCGCGGCTTCTTAACTACGAAAACTTGACACCACAACCTCTTCTGAGAACTCTCAGGGAACCTGACGTTCCTCTAGGTTGGTCAGGTAAGACTTCCTCTAGTCGGGACCCTAAAGAAACCTTCCTTACTACGATTTCGACTTTGAGGTCATGAAACCGGTGGAGTACGCTTCTCAACTGAGTAACCTTTTCTGAGACTACGACCCTCCCTAATCCCCGTCCTCCTCTTCCCCTGCTGTCTCCTACTCTACCGACCTACCATAATGACTGAGGTACCTGCACTCAGACTTACTTGAGGTCCTCAACCACTACCTGTCCCTCCGGACCGCACGACGTTAAGTACCCCAGCGTTTCTCAACCTGTGCTGACTCGCTGACTTGACTTGACTTGACTAATAAGATAACAGCGATACATAGTGTAAAAGAAATAGGTAAGTAGGTGACTACTTAACAATGTACCGAAGACACAGAACCGACAACACTTATCACGAAGCTACATGTATCTCCACGTATGGAGAAAAACTCAATCATGAAAACAAAAGAAGTCTATTTACGGGACTTTATCTTAACGACCTAGAATACCATCAATGAACGATGGTATACTAGGTCGTCTTTGATAATTAAATAAATTAACCTCCCCGTTGGGACCGGGATTATTCATAATAAGGATTGTGTCGGAAGTAACGTACACAATAAGAGAAAGATGAGTGATAGGAACTTAAACGTCATCGACAAAACCGAAGGGGCTACGGAGTCGTCCATTTCTTAGGTGGACGTTACGCCCTCTGTGTCCACTGCTCCCAAGCTAAGGACCCAGCTCTTCTAGGGACCTCCCCCTTTTTTGTCGAGTGAGACCATAAGAACGGGTTTTTTGGGGCACCTGTCTTCTAGGACCACCCGGTGTAAGACCTTCCAGTGTTTCTCAGTTTGCACGGACTCGTGTGTGTCGTGTTACGTTAATAAGTTCGAATACAGTCGGGGGACGAATATTCGGAGACGAATGTGTTACTGTGTACCATTGGGTAGTTTGGATACGTAAGGTTTACTATTTGGGGTCGGGGACCGGAAAGTGTTCTCGAGAGAATCGGGGAGAACTTGATAGACCAGATCAGTATGTGAAGACAAATCTGAGTTGTAAGAAAAATATGAACCTGAATAATTGGTTGTAAAATCGTTACACAATCACTGTTTCTCTGTAGTAAGTCTTTTCGAGAGAACATAAATAGCGATTGAAGGGGTTGATTTGTGTACCTTTTTAGTTCAGGAATGTTTACGTCTAAACTGTAATATCCTATGCGTACGGATGTCGAAAAGGAAGTTTAAAAAGTATCGCTGGTAATACAAAGAAGAGACATACTGGATCTTTAAGACGGGGAGGGGACTCGTAGGGTTTGTTTATTAGATTATCGTTATGAGTATCCTGATTAGGATTAAAGTGGTGATCGTCATTTAAATCGGATGTCCACCTGAATTTTCCCCAATCTCACCTGGTTTATACTATTAATCAAATTTAATTTCGTTCAAAAATAAAAAAGTGAGTAATTTAATACTAATTTAAGTATTAATAGTTCAAGGACATCAGATGTATTTATAATGAGATCATAAATGTCAAAGGGGACCCCCGAAGGGACTACCGAGTCTGCCATTTTGTAGACGGACGGTTCGTCCTCTGTACCTAAACTAGGGACCCAGTCCTTCTATGGGACCTCTTTCCTTACCGTTGGTTGAGGTCACAAGAACGGACCCTTTATGATACCTGTCTCCTCGGACCACCCGATGTCCGTCCATCGTTTCTCATCCTGTGCTGACTTCGTTGATTGCGATCCCCCAGAATTATATGGTTAGGACACATTATAGGAGGGATGATAAAGACCTCCCTTATTACAGTAATAAATAATACCGTTGAGATTATTAAGACTTGTGGGCAAATTGAGATCGATCGTATTATGGGCAGTAGAATAGTCAAAAATGTCTGACGCTTCGACATGATCCTAATAGGGACGATCATTACCATAGTTTGTGGATAATGTGACTGATGTATGTTTTGGAGTTGGAGGTTAAATTTTTAAGCAATAATATGGATAATTATGGTGATTATACTTCTTTATTATATTAAACTTAATTGTGATGGTGAAAGACAAATGATCAAAATAATCGAATCAGGAAGAATTGGTTAAATTACTGTTGTCGGAATTGAAAAATAATTAGAAGACACCGAGAGATCGTCGTGGAAATGATTGAGATTGTTGCATTGAGAATGGTGAGTATGGGTGTCGGTCCGTCAAGGTGGATAGGTTTCTTAGTGATCGAGTTTCGTGATGGAGATATATAGTGATGTAATGAATACAATGTCTATAAAGATTAATCGTGAAAGTGACCATACCTTAACTAAGAAAAGATAAAATAAAAGATAAAAGATAACTAAGGTAAGGTAAGAATAAGTTTTGTTGTGATCAAGGTTGTAATTAATGATAAAGATAGGACCACCAAGTCTACCGTTTCTTTGGAGGACGTTACGCTCTAGACCCAAGTCAGGAACCCAACCCTTCTAGGGGATTTCTTTCCGTACCGTTGGGTGAGGTCATAAGAACAGACCTCTTAGGGGTACTAGTCTCCTCGGACCGCAGGTACCCCAGTGTTTCTCAGTCTGTACTGACTCGATGATTCGTGTGACTCCTTTGGTTTATTTTATTGATTTACGTCCTTAAATGAAAAAAGTTTGTGGAATCATCCTAGAGAAGGTGAAGATCACATATAGGTTTTATAATATCCAAGTGATTGAAAAATTATTACGTTATGACTCGGGTTTGTTATAGATTCAGAACTAGGTTATAAAAGTAGACTAGTCGTACGTATTATCGAAAATGTCATTTTTACGGGGAGATGTCTAATGTGGAACACTGACGGTTTCCCCGAACATCTTAAGAGTAACTACCTAAACATCAAGAATATCAACATGACGAGTTTGACCGACCGATCCCATATGTGCTTCGTGTTGTTAGGATTTGTGGAATTTGACATATGTCACCTAGGTAAGGAAGATAATAGGAATACTCCTTATTTATATTGGTCGAGTTAGACAAACGTGGCTTGTCTGAATTTCTTTAGTGAGTAGTCTATGACGAGGTAATCGATATACCACGAACAGTAACATCGAGAGGAGAAAGTTTGTGGAATTGCAAAACATCCCCGAAGGGACTACCGAGTCTGCCACTTCTTAGACGAACGTCATGTCCTCTGGACCCAAACTAACGACCCAACCTTTCTAAGGGACCTCTGCGTTTACCGTTGCGTGAGGTCATAAGAACGGACGCTTTAGGGTACCTGTCTCCTCGGACCGTCCAATCTCAGACACACTAAGATTCTCAGTTTGTGTTCAACCACTGATTCCGTGTGTTAGTGGTGGTGGGATTTTTGACACGTACCGGAGTGTAGTAAATGTGATAAAACGAATCGTTTTATAAACTGTAGAAAAGTACACGAACACCTGGTAAACAAATAGAGTAGACCTCTTCCCAGATACGTCCGGAAAACAGGTAAATTTTTTAATCAAAGAAACAGAAAAACAACTACTCAACATTTTCAAGAACTACATAAGACTTATTGTCTGAGAATAGTTTACACATTACACATTTATAAAAGAAGGCAAGACACCCGACAGAAGCACGAAAGACCTATTACAGAAAACTCCGTATTTTCAAAAATTAAAACTCCTTTAGATTAAATAGATAAAAAAGAAAGTAAACAAACATGGGACAACACTTTAGTGTCTTTGGTAACGATTTAGGTTCCAGTACTTCTAAATAGTAGTAAAAAGGAAGAACTTAAATATGTCAGTAAGGTACCTCCTTACCAAGGTCCTGACGAGACACCTATGGGTTTAAACGTCTACCAGTTCAAGGAATATATCTAATCGAATTATAAACGTATATAGAATGTGTGTCTTAGGGAATATGAAATTTAGTAGAGAACTAATGAAGGTTATGGATTATGTTATATTTACGATACATTTATCAACAGTCGTTCCGTTTAAGTTCCAAAAGCAAAACCTCGGAAGAACTTAATAAAAAACCTTATAAAAACTAGGTGTCACTCAACTTAAACACCTACGTCTTGGGTGTCTATACCTCTTGACTGATTCGAAAAATAAATAAAACTCAATTAAAAACAAACACCATACTCTCAAGTCAAAGTAGAGACACACGTATCAGTCAGTCAACGGACCATGGTAGACAACTATTTTAGTAAGAGAGGGGTTAAATAATAAAAGGTGGGAATAGTTTTTAGTCACTGATATATACTTGCACAGCTGACCTGTTGTTGTTTTATAAAAAAATCGAGAGGTAAGTTAAGGTAACTAGATATAGATATACGCTTATAGTGTTACAAAATAAATGACAACGAAACATGATTCTACACTTTAACCCTTCTCACTCGGAGGTTGAAACTGAAGGTTCTAACAAAAACGAGAAACCTCAGGGAGCTTTAAAGTATACTTACAATCCTATTTGAACACAAAAAGAGGGGTTTTCGGAAACCCTTAAAATTATCCTTAGTGTAACTTAGACATCTAACGTAGTACATTGTAATGGTAGAATTGTTATAATTCAGAAAGGTAGTGATACCCTACAGAAGTGTAGTAAATCCAAAAAAAAGTAAAGAAAGTCTGTACTAAACACTAAAAGTCACATCTTCAGAACGTGGAACTAACTAAGTTAGAAAAGGGTTCATAAAATGACCACAACCGTAATAAATTTCACCTTAACAGAATTTAAGGAAAACTCTTATAAATAACGATCATATATGTTTATCAAAAAACACATAACTATAAAACAGAACATTGAAAAGACTTAATCAACTGATCGAGTTCACTAAAAAACAACTAAGAAACCCTTCAATATATATATTCTATGACAGTGACGGACACTTTTCTATACCGAAATGGAGAGGAAAGTATACACCTGCGGAAAATACAGACAGAAGTAACGGGACCAATCTTGAAAGTCATGTTATAACATTGTTACCTATTTCAGTCCTAGAATTAGACCATGACTTAAGTCTCCATTTGGAAAGACAGGAGTCGTAACTCGTACTACAAACGATACACAAAAAAGGATTACAAAACATAGTATAACTTACTTAGAGGAAAAGGAGGAAGAAAAACAATCACGAATATACTACTTTATTGTGATCATAAACAAATTTCGAAAAAGACGTAGTTTAATATACTAGTACTATATTAACAGAACATAATGTAACGAACCTAAAGTAAATTATTAAATAATGTAACGAACCGACTTATATGGACCTCAAAGACCATAACTCTGTGAACGAATACTATGTGTTAGAAATGTTATACGATAACCAAAGTATAACGATAATAAAACACTTCCTAAGAATATAGAAACAAATCTTCCTTACAATTATATATCAAAAGAAAGACACTACAGAAACATACTAAACTAATCTAACTTCAACCACTAAATCTCCTGATTCTAATCCCGACTTCTCACCATACCCTTGACTGAATCCCGATCCAATTCCAATCTCAAATACTAATACCATGTACCAAATAGTAAAAACCAAATATAAAATTAACATCAATATCAAATAATAATACCAACTACCGAATACCAATACCAAAGACCAATATTATATAACAAAGACCAATATTTGATACCAAATACCGAGACTAAAGTCAAAGAACAATGTTACATACATGATACCAAAAGCAAAGTTAAAGACCAATACTAATCCAAATACAAATACCAAATATTGATATCCATATACTAATATACTATATACTAAAATACCGAAAACCAATTCCAATTCAATCCAAAATAACATATCCATTCCCATGTCCATACTCGATCCCAAATCCTCTATCCCAATCCTCCCTCCAAATCCCAAAAAGAAACATTTAGATGGATTTCGAAACAGTTAAAACAAATAGAAACGTTTTTTTTTTCCCTGGAATCAAAATAACTAGAAAAGTAACAGGAAAATCAGAGAAAGTAAATAAAGACGAGGATAGAAACAATAAAGAAAGATAATTAAAACCCGAAGAAAAAAAAAAAAAAAAGATTAAAGAACTCCAAATTACAATCAACAAATAGGACTCTAGAAAAAACAAAGAACTATATCCGTAAATCACGACACTTTAAGACAGAATGTTGACGAAAGTGGAATAGGGCATTCAAAACCACATAAGATAAAGGTAAAAGTAAACAGAGTTCTGTAAAAAATTTAAAGAAGAAACTGAGTAACCAACAAGTCATCGTACAACAAATTAGATGTGCATAAACACTTAAAAGATCAAAAAAAGAACATTAACTAAAGATCAAAGGATGGTAACAGTAGTCTATACGAACTATACTCAAGTCAGACGTATTCCAAATAATTCTAAATAAGACACTACATTGTTTACTAGATAGGACCTTTTACAAGGAACATATGAATTCTTGTACATAAGACTAGGAAAACCCACCCTATAAGACAAATACAGACAATTCAGACAGAACAGATTACACAACAAATTCCGGTTACAAAGGAATAACCAAAAACAGACCTACTAGATAGGTAACTATTTTAATCCTATAATTTCCGAGAATGATAATTATGATAACATAACGAAATATAAAGAGGGAAATACAGATTAAACTATACATATACATATATATATGTATATATTCCAAGAGAATACAACCCCAAACATTTATAAATGTTTACGACATAAAATAATCTAACTGAGGAAATAGTAATACATTACTGGAAGAAACAGAAAATGATGTGAGAAACAGAATTTTGGATAAAAACGACTATTTTCATATCGACGGCTCCAAAGAAAACCAAAGATCTTATAAAGAAAAGTAGGAAAGTGAAAGTTAGTTACATACAGAAGTATACATTTCACTCAAAGAATATCCGTCGTGTAACGACCCAGAACACAAAAATAGGTAAGTCGGTGAGATGTTAGAACACTACTGACCTTTTGAATAGGATACATGTAAATTCTATTAATAATTATTCATATATGAATAACGATAGTACCATTAACAAAAGACCAATAAAACATTAAGGAGACAAGGAAAGAAGAAAAGAAGAAGAGAAAGAAACGTTAAATTACCAAAAGATCTGACCATACGAATCTAAGAAAATAGAAATAGAAAACACATAAATGTCATCTAAAAACGAAATACCAATGGTACTCTGAATGTATTTCGTTGAAAATAAATATCGTTACATAAAATTTAACCATTGTTGAATTTAAACTTACGTAAGACTTCAAGGTGTAAAAATGAGGGGTGACGATGTAAAATACAAAAACTACAGTATTAAATGTATAAAAATAGAACACACAGAGATTTAATAATGTCGATACAAATAAAATGATGAAACAGAAAATTGTAAGTATGATCGAAACATTTACTAATTGGGTGGTAAAAATATAATAAGACTTAAAATGATATATAAAAAGAAATGGTCACTCTAAATATAAAGGTACAAAAGGACAACGATTGATTGCGGGAAAGTAAAGTCGAATTTCGTTATGGAAATTGTAAAGAACATTCCGACTAGATCACCGTTACTTGAAAAAGTCAAAAACGAACAGACCTTCTGAGAAGTAGACAAGACTTACTTTTACAACGACCCATCTCATAAGAATGAAAAAAAAAGAAAACAATTATCGAGAAACTTATATAATAAGGTGAGAGAAGACCGGATGTCTAAAAGACGACCTTTGATACGAATATCAGAATACCTTCGAGGAAACATTCTCAGTCTGTACTGACTCGCTGAAGTGAAGTCCAAAAAGGAAAAACATACATTATTCAAAATAGAATGACGAAAATTCTAAGAAGGGACAGAAATTGAAAACCACGAAATCAATATTATATAGAACCACACTCGAAGAAACTTAAATAGAAAAGAACCTTGAGAGACCCGAAGGACCAAGACCGACAGACAAAATAGGGGGTCCAACCCTGCAAAAGTAGGTAATGCAGAAGTTTATTCAAAAGACCGGGAAGAGAGAGAGGACAGGTAGACCCTGGGGATATTACGTTTACAACGAGACGAACTACAACAAGGCATTCAGAGAGTTCGATAGAAATGAAAAAGAGTAAGACAAAAGAAAAACGAACCCACTCAAGATAACGGAACAGACACCTAAAAGACTAGGAAAAGAGGAGGAAATAGATCATACGACGACTTAGAGAGATAACATAAAAAAGTCAAGTCAATAACATAAGAAGTCGACGTACCGAAGATACACCATGAAAGAATATAAAAGACAAACAATTTTAAAAGTCATACAGGGAAATAAGAAGAGGATCCGAGTCACTCGTAGAGATACTGGAAAGTAGACTCAGAAATCCGTCCATTTAGTAATTTCAGAAAAAGACTCCAAAATACAAAAAGAAAACAAACCTTATATAAGGAGACAAAAAAGTGAAAGGAACTGAGAGGTATAACCAATCTATTTTGTCGGTAGAGAGGATTACAACTTCCTCTTCGGAACACATCCTCTACTTTAAATAGGAAGTTGTGACGAAACCAAAAGAGAGTTAAGAAACACTAACATGTTCGCGGATGAAATAAAAATCACTGAGAGTCATCAACTCCCACACGGTTCTCGACAGTCACAGGCTTTTCCTTCCTCGAGTCAGTCGCGGATCCAGGTCCGACTTCGGTCTGGAAGTTAGTTGTTGGAAAAAAAGAAACAAAAACCAACTCGAAGTACCGAACGTCGTAGAGTCAAGGGACTGACCCCTAACTTAGGCACGGGAGTCATCACTTTCATATCTCAGGATTGATGACCTGGTTGTCCCTTAACGGTTCGTTGTTGAAATTTTTATATGTTTATACGTATATAAACAGGAGGGAGTCCTCATCTGACTCTCTACCAGAAAACCTTAAAAGATGAGGGAGACTCGACTCGGAACTCCAGTATCAATTTTCGATGAAGAAAGGAACGATGGTAGGACAACTTAATTACTTATGTACGGGATGACCGGTGGTCTTGGTTCGTGAGTTTCCAGTGAGGGACCCATCGTCGGTATTTTTGGTCCCCCCACCACCACCACAAATCATCGATTCAGTGTAGGTTAAGAAACACTGGGGTACACATCGGGTGATCCGAGGAGACAGGCACCCCAAAAGGTCCGTTCTTATGTCTTCATCCAATGGTAAAAGAAGAGGTCCCCTAGAAGGGCTGGGTCCTTAACTTGTATATAGAGAACAAACCGTCCAACTAAGAAATGGTGACTCAGTGGACATATGGTCTACATTTTTGGTCCCACGGTCTATGTACTTGTTCGAAGGGGACTCTTTATGACCACGAGTTTTGGCTAACACGGACGGAAGGTTTCAGAGATCCCTCCTAATATCACCCGACAGTCTACACACAAGTCAACCTTCGGGTGGGGAATTCGGTATTTGGTAGTATCGACTATTTGGTAATCCTGACAAAGTGTGACTCGAAGACCCGGACAGGAGAGACGACACGGGATCCCCACCATCAGATGGTCAATTCTTGAGAAAAAAAACAAACAAAGTTAGATCACCCTTGACACGTACACTCGGGGTGGTCGGTGGTCTCGGTCCTCTGGATCCCAATCGGGGAGTCACTATGTTCGAGGAAACCCCCTCTATGACCGTTAGAAACTCGTTTTATTTTCCTTTCGTGTTTCTATACCATCGGTGACCGGAACCTTCACATTAAGTATTCAAGGGACGACGACGACGACGATTCAACGAAGTCAGCACAGACTGAGACACACTGGGGTATCTGCCGTCGGGTGGTCCGAGAAGGCAGGGACCCTAAGAGGTCCGTTCTTGTGACCTCACCCAACGGTAAAGGAAGAGGTTTCTTTTCACTTTTCACTTTCACTTCAGCGAGTCAGCACAGACTGAGAAGTGCTGGGGTACCTGATGTCGGGTGGTCCGAGGAGACGGGCACCCTAAAAGGTCCGTTCTCATGACCTGACCCAACGGTAACGGAAGAGGCGTATTCAAGGGATCCAAACACCATATCATGTACGGACGGGGAGTCCGGATGTGAAATTTTATTAGTCTATTCGGAGAAGGTGTCTTTTAGTCCAACGAAAAGTCGACCGGGGGAAACGAGACCCGGGACCCCGTCCACTCAGACACGTCCCCCGAGAAATTATTGACGAAGAGTCAAGTGTATCGGAATACCAGGACCACCTTCATTCAGGATAGCCGAAAGTTTCGATCTATAAATTCCCCGATCACAGAGTCCACGCCCACAATTTTCGACTCCGGACTACACCATAAGTTTAAGAGACAAGGGGGAGAACGAACACTCAAGGGAGGACTAACACCTAACGACGTGTCCCGACCCAAATACCACTCTAATACAGGGTCGGAGTCGATGGGTGAAGTCATACCTGCAAAAGGGTGAACGTGTTACACATCCTCAATGAGTCAATCGAAAACCCACAAAACAAAACAAGAAAGATTCTCTTTTAAAAGGTACACGTCGACACCTAAGTCACACAGACACCCTCCTCTACCGAAGGCCTAGGAGGATGCAACGATAGAACCTGATCTTGGATATTGAAAATATACCTTTTTATGGATTCTACGAAACAATTCTAAAAAAAAACTTCTTACTTTGATATAAACGTTACAGGACACGACACGAATCAACGAGTCAGCACAGGTTATGAAACATTGGGGTACCTGACATCGGGTGGTCCGAGGAGACAGGTGTCTCCAAGAGGTCCATTCTTATGACCTCACCCAACGGTACGGGAGGAGGTCCCCTAGAAGGATTGGGTCCCTAACTTGGGTCCAGAGGGCTTTGAGATCCACCTAAGAAATAACAGACTCGGTCCCTTTTTTAAGAGTAAACACTTTAGTATCTCGTTTTAGACTGTCGGACGAATTGATTTGTCTCCGAGAGAACCCCAGTCCTCCTCTCCCTCATACTCTTTCAACCCTACCACACAACACGAATCAGTGAGTCAATACAGGCTGAGAAAAACCGAGGTACCTGATATCTGACGGTACGAGGAGATAGGTTCCTTAAAAGGTCCGGTCTTATGACTTTACCTAACGGTAAAGGAGGAGGTCCCCTAGAAGGACTGGGTCCCCAACTTTGGTACAGAGAACGTAGAGGACGTGACCGTCCGCCTAAGAAATGGTGACGTAGTGGACCCTTCGGGGTCCTACCACAATGATAGTCAATAAAAAATAAGAGAAATATGAATACATAACAAACTGAAAAGTTATTTATTCATGACTTGTGTGTAAGGAAGGGATTATTTTTTACTTTGTTGTATAACCCAACCGGTTTTACAAGTAAACCTAAAAAGTCATTGTAGTATACCTTTTAGGGTTTGTTTGAAAAAACCGGTCGAGTTATGAAGGAAAAGACAAAAACCAAAATCTTTACCTTTTAAGTACTATTCGGAGACAAGTACTATGAGATGAACGATAAGACGGGAACACTTTAAGGGAAGGAGGGTAGTTGGAGTAGGTGAAACGGATTGTAGATGAACAGAAAATTCTAAATGTAAACAACTATTTTTAAGTCAATTACTAACTCAATTCTTTTTTTTTCTTAAAATAAACTCGGTCAAACTAGTAATGTTGGACCCTCTGTCTGAGAGTCTTCGAGACTTTTGACAAGGTGAACAATCTTCAGTTCCGTATCAGTGGATGTAAAAGCTCCGTTTCCTAGCATGTAGTTTTATTATGTGACTGTAAAATGTATTTCAAGTGGTTTCTATGCATTAGACCCATTCATACACGTTTCACTCGTCATTTCGTGGTACTGGGGAATGTATCAACCCTTTCTTACGATTGGAAGTTATTGAATGGAATGGCTGGAGTCTTCTTTCCCATTTTTGTGACTACAAACACCATTCGTAAGGGTACAAAGTCCTCCAGACCGATTAAATATACGGGTAACATGTCATCCCTCCCGGTCACGTCCGTCCCTTATACGATACGAATGTAAAAGAACAGGTCGAAATTTTATATTTAAAGTAAGGTAATGGAAGTTAGAATGTAGGTGTTCAAGAGACGAATAACACTCCGATTTAATCTACAGAAAGATGATACGAGGATAGGAAGACAAATTACTAATCTTAACAATTGAATTTGTGTTTCAATACTAGAATTCCTATTCTTATAGAACTATGTGAAGTGTAAAAGTCATTTGTGTCCGGGATCATGCACTATCCTTAGTTATTACATAAAAAAAAATTCTAAAAGAAGTCAAGTCAACGAGTCAACACAGACTGAGAAACGCTGGGGTACCTGACTTCGTGCGGTCCGGAACGACAGGTAGTGGTTGAAACCCTCAAATGGTTTGAGTACAGGTAACTCAGCCACTACGGTAGGTTGGTAGAGTAGGAGACAGCAGGGGAAGAGGGAGCGGAAGTTAGTAAGGGTCGTAGTCCCAGAAAATGTCACTCAGTCAAGAAACGTACTCCACCGGTTTCATAACCTCAAAGTCGAAGTTGTAGTCAGGAAGGTTACTTGTGGGTCTTGACTAGAGGAAATCCATCCTAGAGGAATTTCAGGTTCCCTAAGAGTTCGTAGAAGAGGTTGTGGTGTCAAGTTTTCGTAGTTAAGAAACCACGAGTCGAAAGAAATATCAGATTGAGAGTGTAGGTATGTACTGATGACCTTTTTGGTATCGGAACTGATCTTCCTGGAAACAACTGTTTCATTAGAGACGAAAAAGTATACGACAGATCCAACCAGTAACAAAAAGAAGGTTCCTTGTTCCCAGAAAATTAAAGAACCGACGTCAGTGGTAGACGTCACTGAAACCTCGGGTCTTTTTATTTCATTCGGTGACAAAGGGGTAGATAAACGGTACTTCACTACCCTGACCTACGGTACTAGAATCAAAAGACTTACAACTCTCGAAATTCGGTTGAAAAAGTGAGAGAAGAAAGTGAAAGTAGTTCTCCGAGAAATCAAGAAGAAGTGAAAGAGGGTATTCCCACTACAGTAGACGTATAGACTCCAATAACTATAAAGAGAGCCGTCATAACTAAGGTCGAACACGAAGGAGGTCAGGTTGTAAAACGCACTACATGAGACGTATATTCAATTTATTCGTCCCACTGTTATATATCGGAACTACATGAGGAAAAGGATAAACCTTGGTCAGACAACAAAGTACAGGTCAAGATTGACAACAAAGGACTGGACGTTTGTCTAAAGAGTTCTCCGTCCATTTCACCAGACCATAAGGGTAAAGAAAGTCTTAAAAGGTGTCAGAAAACAGTAGGTGTGTCAGTTTGCGAAACCGTATCAGTTATTTCGTCTTTAGCTACAAAAAGACCTTGAGAGAACGAAAAAGGTACTAGGTCGTCTACAACCGTTAAACTAAAGACCAAGGAGACGGAAAAGATTTTGGTCGAACTTGTAGACCTAAAGTGCCAAGTGTATAACGACTTCGAACCGAACCTCTTAAAACTTGTAATGAAATGATCGTACACTCTACTCATGTTAACATTACACCTGGTCAAAATTTCAGAAATAACTTAAACATTGTTATAACGAAGATAAAAAATACAAAACGAAAAACCGGAGCTTAGTACACCCCAGAATCGACAGACTGGTCCCCAGTTTGAACGTGGGGGACGTAACAGTCCACTTCAGAGTTGGTGACCTGACGGTCAACAACAACAGTTAGTGATACAACATAGACCGAGGAACGTTGGGACACCTGACGTCGTACGATCTAAAGGGACAGGAAGTAATGAAGGGCCTCAAACGAGCTTAGGTACTCGATACGACACGTCCCGGTGGGTTCTGTCCAGTACCATCTGTCAAGACTGTTTTACGCCAGGTGACCTCTTCCCTTACCGTTTGGTGAAGTCACAAGAACGGAACTCTTCGGGTACTTCTTATACTCTTCCTGGGGGTCCCTTCAAGGATTTACAAACAACTTACCTACTTCCTCATTCGCTTATACCCACCAATTCACTAATTTTCATCCGAGATCGAACCAAACAACACTTGTTGAACACATTCTTGTGAACGGTATACTTTCTCCAGTCGACCTTGGGTGGAATGCTAACAAGACACAAAACCTCCGCGAATTCATTCTGAGAATGTCAACCGACACGACCTTGGTAAACGCGATGAAATCCCTTAGATGTTCGAATAGTGACCCTTAAGAACCCTGGGAGAGGAGGCGTCAACACTGGGGACCTCACTAGACCATATACATGTACACCACTGTCCTTTGAAAGTGAAGATTGAAGTGTCGTCGGAGTCTTTACACGAAGAACGTTAGGTCGACCTTGAGTCTTACACTTCGTCATAAATACCTACCACCATTCCAAGTACAAGGAAATATGAGTGTCGTTGTATCTTTGGTAGGATTGGGATTTAAGTGAGTATTGTGACAAAAGAACCACACCGTTTTATATAATATTTTAAATTTTCGACTGTATATTTAAGTACTTTGAAGTTGAACACACACATACACATGTACACAAACACACTTACATACATTTAATCCCTGATGGACATACCGTCTTTCACTTCTCCTTGATTTTTCGGAGAACTACTTTCACTTTCTGCTCTCACTTTTTCGACCGAATTTCGAGTTGTAAGTCTTTTGATTCTAGTACCGTAGATCAGGGTAAAGAAGTACCCTTTATCTACCCGTTTGTCATCTTTGTCACAGTATGAAATAAAAACCCCCGAGGTTTTAGTGACGTCTACCACTCACGTCGGTACTTTAATTTTCTGCGAATGAGGAACCTTCTTTTCAATACTGATCGGATCTATCGTATAAGTTTTCGTCTCTGTAAATGAAACGGTTGTTTCCAGGTAGATCAGTTCCGATACCAAAAAGGTCATCAGTACATACCTACACTCTCAACCTGACACTTCTTTCGACTCACGACTTCTTAACTACGAAAACTTGACACCACAACCTCTTCTGAGAACTCTCAGGGAACCTAACGTTCCTTTAGGTTGGTCAGGTAAGATTTCCTCTAGTCGGGACCCACAAGAAACCTTCCTGACTACAATTTCGACTTTGAGGTTATGAGACCGGTGAAGTACGCTTCTGAACTGAGTAACCTTTTCTGAAACTACGACCCTCCCTAACCCCCGTCCTCCTCTTCCCCTACTGTCTCCTACTCTACCGACCTACCTTCGTGTCTGAGCTACCTTCACTCAGACTCACTTGAGGTCCTCAACCACTACCTGTCCCTCCGGACCCCACGACGCTAAGTACCCCAACGTTTCTCAGCTTGTGCTGACTCGCTGACTTGACTTGACTCGACATCCTAGTCATCCGTCTGAATGACACAAACAGAAATTTCCTTCTCTTAAGAGATAAAAATTTTGAAAAAGAAATCCTATTCAATGAATAAAAATATTAAAATCCAACCGTATAAAATTACATACTGATGTAAAGAAAAATTATTTCGTTACGATTATTCATTTACGATATAGAAAAATTGTTTAAACCTCCGGCTAACGTTCCGTTTAAAATCATATCACTACATCCTTAAATACCGGGGTTTATGGACTTAATACGAACTATGTACTATACTAATATTTATGGTTCATAAATCATGAAACAATTAAATTTTTAATTTAGAGAATCTAAATCTTCTACCAGGTTTAATACAGAAGGAAAAGTTACCCAGATAATTCTTAATACGGTGATCTCCCGAGACTTATGGTGTAAAGTCAAATAAATGTATACGTTACCATGGGGTGAGGTCATGTGAACGGACCTTTTAGGGTACCTACCTCCTCGGACCACCCGATGTCAGGTGCCCCCAGCGACCCTCAGCCTGTGCTGACTCGCTGAAGTGAACGTGAAAAGTGAAAGTACGTAACCTCTTCCTATACCGTTGGGTGAGGTCACAAGAACGGATCTCTTAGGGTCCCTGCCCCCTCGGACCACCCGACGGCACATACCCCAGCGTGTCTCAGCCTGTGCTGACTTCGCAGAATCGTCGTCATCGTCGTCGTTCCGTTACCGTTGTGTGTGGTCATGAGAACGGACCTTTTAGGGTGCCTGCCTCCTCGGACACCCGACGTCACGTACCCCAGCGATTCTCAGCCTATGCTGACTCGCAGAAGTAAAAGTGAAAAGTGAAAGTATGAAAGTACGTAACCTCTTCCTTCACCGTTGGGTGAGGTCACAAGAACGGACCTCTTAGCGTCCCTGTCCCCTTGGAGCACCCGACGACAGACACCCCAGCGTGTCTCAGTCTGTGCTAACTCCGCTGAATCGTCATCGTCGTCGTTATTATGATTGTGTTATTATAACAGTCATAACCGATTACGACAGAAGGGTTACTTCTATAGAATCTTTTTAAAATCTTATCGTGTTAAATTTCACTTTCACTTCAGCGAGTCAGCACAGGCTGAAAAACACTGGGGTATCTGACATCGGATAGTCCGAGGTGGCAGGTACCCTAAAAGGTGCGTTCACACAACCTTACCTAACGGTAAAGGAAGAGGTCCCCTAGAAGGGCTGGGTCCTTAGCTTGGGCCCAGAGGACGTAACGTCCGTCTGCGAAATGGCACACTCGGTGATCCCTGATGTTCACATCGTGTTATACTCTTTATAACGAAAAATTTATTTTTATTATTAATAGAAGTCTTTATAAAACCACTAGATTCCCTGTACGTGTTATTATATACTTGGAAACTTTTAAAATTTCAAGTTCAATTCTTATCGGAAACCTGACGGGATCACCACGTCACCAATTCTTAGGCGAATGGTCACGTCCGCTGTACCCAAACTAGGGACCAGACCCTTCTAAGGTGTATGGCGTCCCATCGATTCCGGGGCGTGCGATATCTCATCGGGAGAGTACGTTGTCACTTCTGGTCTACGTTGGTTTGTTATTCACCTATTTTGTTTTAATAAAAATCTTCCTATCGGAAACAGAAATTCTATGAGATTTGTCTAAATTGTATTTACACTCATATATAGATAACATATATAGACTATACCCGAAGGGTCCACCGCGATCACCATTTCTTAGGCGGACGGACACGTCTTCTACGTTCTCTGGGGTCCAAGCTAGAGACCCAACTCTTCTAGGGGACCTCTTCCCTTACCGTTGGGTGAGGTCAAAAGAACGGACCTATTAAGGTACCTGTCTCCTCGGACCGTCAGACCGTCAAGTACCCCGGCGTGTTTCAACCTCTACTGGTTCACTGACTCGTGTGTGTGTATATAAATTATATTTATACTCATACATATTAAACATTTGTATATATACTTTGTATTTTAAATGATTAATAGAAGACATACTTTAAACTAACTCCTCCTCTTCAATGGGATATAAGACTATATACATTACCTCTCTAATCCGTATCCGCAATTCTCTCTCTTTACTTAGGTTTTTTGTTTTGTTGTCTTAACTTGTCTAACCTTCAGAAGAGACTACTCTATCGTAAACTCGATTTAGAGAACTATCGATACCTCCTCAAATCTACCTTTCCTTTAATAAGACGAGGCTCTTTTTTCATACCTCTTTATCGGAATCTCTAAACTCCTGAAGAACCGTAGTAGTACCTATCTAAATCTCAGATGTTCTTATCGGGTGTACTTTTTTGGATGGAAAATTGTAAGTTGTTGGAAGTCGAAGGGTGTTTAAATGAACCTGGTGGGTAAATGGACCAGTATGGAACCTGGAACAAGAATAAAGAAATGAGTGAGTCGTTTATAAAAAAACTTACGGACGAATATATACAACCGTGATAGACAGGGAGTCCCCTGTCACCACTTCCTGTTAACTCTAAGGATGAGAGTATTAAATATTATGAACGTTCAGTCCTCTTTGGTTGTCCAGTATTTTTTGACCTCTGTCGACTACAATTATTTACGGTATACGTCTTAATTTGTCCTACCATACCATCCTCACTGACTATCATCGATCTAACCTACCAATGTCTACCGAACACACTAATCAAGAATAAATTCGACTCTGGGTTTACTGGTTTCCCTTAGTCGATATATTACTATCTTCACTCCTGGTCCTACTTCCGGTCACCTGACTACATCTCACTTGTTCTTTCTTCCTCCATACACTACCACAGTCTCTCCTTTCGTCTTCGGTCCACTTGGTCCCGAAACGTCCGGTCTCCCTCTTCAATTCTAAATGACATCTAAGTTGTTCTACGGCAATCTCCCGATAAATTCATCCCCCCCACCGTATCAAGTACTGTATCTTTCCAATGAGACTGGTGACACGTCTCTTGTTTAACACTCCCGGATCTCACCTTCCACCGAGTCTACCATTTCGCAGACAGATGTTACGTCCTCTGGACCCAAGCTAGGGACCCAACCCTTCTAAGGGACCTCTTCCGTTACCGTTGGGTGAGGTCATGAGAACGGATCTTTTAGGGTACCTGCCTCCTCGGACCACGTCCGACGCCAGGCACCCCAGCGTTTCTCAGCCCGTGCTGACTCGCCGAAGTGAAAGAGAGTGATTTCACCCTCGTCCCACGCACGTACACGCGTGTCAGAGCCAGGACAGGCTGAGAAACGCCGTGGTTCCTGACATCCGGAGGACGGATCGTCCGTCTAAGAAATGGCGGCCGCAGTGGTTCCTTCCGACCGGCAACCATTTCTTGGGCGGTCACGTCCTCTGAGTTCTCTACGTCCAAGTTAGGGACCCAACCCTTCTAGGGGACCGCTTCCTTTACCGTTGGGTGAGGTCATAAGAACGGACCTTTTAAGGTGCCTGTCACCGCGGAACCACCAGAACCGTCCGATATCAGGTACCCCAGTGTGTATCAACCTGTGCTGACTCACTGTGAGTGAGTGAATGGTTGACGCGGTAGACCTTTCGGGATCTTTGTACCATGGTTCAAGTCATCATGCTCTTCGTACTCTTCAGCGCCACCAAACCTGTTTCCACCATCATTCTGCACCTTTCCACCTTTACAAACCCTATACAACCTCCATTTTATTTGTGAGGATGACTTAAAATTAAACCCTTTTGATTTGTCAACTGACGCCACCTGTCCTCACCCGACTCGACCAACTCTCACTGTCACTTTGGTCTCCTAAAAACCTCCCCGTACCATTCAAATCCTGTGTGTTTACCTTTATGGTTCATCCGTTTACACTTGGACCCCAAGATTCCTTTTTCAAGAAGGGTAGTATACACACACACCTCTGAAGGTCCCGACTCGTTGATGCACATACACCGGACTTGTAGAGATCGTACCCAAACCCTTGGTGGTCGAATATCCACCATAATTTCGGTGTCCTCACTTACTCTGAAGTCGTGTGAGCCCTATTAGTAAGAATAGAAAATAGGTTTTACTTGGTATTCCATAACATAAAAGTTTTAAGTAGAAGTGAAGAAATGGTTCTCAGTCAAGGTTGTGAAATAAGACTTTGACATTTAATGCAAACCTACTTTTTTAACTTAAAGAAAACATGTCTAAAAGACAACTACCCTTTATTTGGAGTTCTGTAAGATAGTTTGTATATACCATAGGTCATGACTGTAAAACGTCTCCAGGTCATCGTGTTCGAAAACTTGACACCATAACTTCCCCTGAGAACTCTTAGGGAACCTTCTACTTTTGTCAACTAGGATTTCCTTTAGTTGGGACTTATAAGTAACTTTCCTGACTGCGACTTCGACTTCGAGATTATGAAACCGGTGTACTATACTTCTTGGTTGAGTCTTCTTTTCTGGGACTACGACCCTTTCTGACTTCCGTCCTCCTCTTCCCCTGTTGTCTCCTACTCTACCGACCTACCGTAATGGTGAGTTACCTGTTGTCGTTGTTATAGTTCTAAAGAAAGAGACTATTAACAACTGTAGTTTAGAGGAAACAAGAGAAGTATATAAAAGTATAAAAACACCGAAAACTAACCAAATCAATAGAAAAGTGTAAATCTAGAAAATAGATAGACCTTGAATCATATTTCATCAAGTCAAGTCAAGTCAGTGAGTCAACACAGACTGAGAAACACTGGGGTGTCCGACATCGTGTAGTCCGAAGGGACAGGTAGTGGTTGAGGGTCTCGAACGAGTTTGAGTACAGGTATCTCGACCACTACGGTAGGTTGGTAGAATAGGAGACAACAGGGGAAGAGGAGGACGAAAGTTAGAAAGGGTCGTAGTCCCAGAAAAGGTCACTCAGTCAAGAAACGTAGTCCACCGGTTTCATAACCTCAAAGTCGAAGTTGTAGTCAGGAAGGTTACTTATAAGTCCCAACTAAAGGAAATCCTAACTGACCAAACTAGAAGAACGTCAGGTTCCCTGAGAGTTCTCAGAAGAGGTTGTGGTGTCAAGTTTTCGTAGTCGAGAAACCACGAGTCGAAAGAAATATCAGGTCAAGAGTGTAGGTATGTACTGATGACCTTTTTGGTATCGAAACTGACCTGCCTGGAAACAACCTTTTCAGAGACGAAAAAGTATACGACAGATCCAACGAGTATCGAAAAGAAGGTTCCTCATTCGCAGAAAATTAAAGTACCGACGTCAGTGGTAGACGTCAGTAAAACCTCGGGGGGTTTTATTGCAGAGAGTGACAAAGGTAACAAAGGAGTAGATAAAAGGTACCTCACTACCCTGGTCTACCTCTTCCTTTACCGTTGGGTGAAGCCACAAGAACGGACCTCTTAGGGTCCCTACCCCCTCGGACCACCCGACAGTAGAGACCCCAACGTGTCTCAGCCTGTACTGACTTCGTTGGATCGTCGTCATCGTCTACCCTGGTCTACAGTACTAGAATCAAAACCCAAAAACTAAAAAAAAAAAAAAACTCAAAATTCGGTCGAAAAAGTGAGAGGAGAAAGTGAAAGTAGTTATTCGAGAAGTCAAGGAGAAGTGAAAGACGGTATTACCACCACAATAGACACATAGACTCCAATAACTATAAAGAGGACCTTTAGAACTAAGGTCGAACACGAAGTAGGTCAGGTTGTAAAACGGACTACATGAGACGTATATTCAATTTATTCGGTCCCACTGTTATATGTCGGAACTGCATGAGGAAAGGGTCAAACCTTCAGACAACAAGGTACAGGTCAAGATTGAACGAAGAACTGGACGGATGTCTAAAGAGTCCTCCGTCTATTCCACCAGACCATAAGGGTAGAGAAATTCTTAAAAGGTGTCAAACAACACTAGGTGTGTCAGTTTCCGAAACCGCATTAGTTATTTCGTCGTCATCTACAAAAAGACCTTAAGAGAACGAAAAAGATACTAGGTTGTCTACAACCGTTAAACTAGAGACCAAGGAGACAGAAAAGATTTACACATTTAATCCCCTCTTAGATTTAAATAAAATAAAGTTTAGAATCACTCGAGAGAGTTTTGTGAATGGTATATTTGGATCCAAAAAGGATAACTAGACTTTACGGTATACGATGTAAGGGTTCACCGAGGACTCTAGATAAAGACCTTAAAGATCAGTCGAAAGTACTAGAATAAGTACTAGGTTCAATACAAAAATATAGTGCAAGTTCAATGTATGTATAATTTTATTAAAGGTGTAATGTCATTGACGTGTTACTAGTTCAACGTTACTTTTTATGAAACGATCACAAGAAACTTCAAGAAGGTACACTCTTCGGTTAAGTATTTGGTCAACTTGGTTCTACAATCAATATGAAATGGAAGAGACGAAGTATAAGACAGGTGTAAAGGTACGTCAAAAATTTTACCATAAAATTTTTATCTAAATAATATTTAAATCACATTAAGTTTCTTTTTGAGGTGAAACCATCAACAATTCTGAATTGTTTTGTGATGAATAATTTTAAATCGATATTCTTTTTCCATACACCTTTTAAAAGACTTTGTCAATCCAACTTTCTCATGAAAAGAAATCGTCTATATTTGTACTCCTATGATACTTCTTTCTTCGTAAAAAAGGTCGAAGTAACGGTTCTTTGTCTTCCTCGAAATCTTTCACATTTTGCGACTTCCTAATATCCTAGTTATTTACACCAAACCTCAAATGAAAAACACGTCCTCATACAAGATCGACACCACTGTCCTTTTGTAAGATCTTATCAATAGTTCTAAGTCCTCGAACGTGGTCTCACATTTAACTGGGTAACGAAGGTAAGAGATCTTCAGATCGAAGTTTTTTCTCAGTTAATTCGATTTTTTATGTATTTTAATATTTTTAACACTTAATATCCCGTTATAAAACTCGATTTATGTTCTAACAAGATAGTACACTACTATCTCTATACCTATTTAAGGACAACAACGTATAACTTCATGATACAAATAGTTTAAAGACAACTCTTCCAGATTTAAGAAACCAGAGGGACGTTCCATCTTTTGGTAAGACTAGATGTACGACTTCTTAAGAGTTTACAAACTGTGACACTTAACCTTTCGAACTGAGGGAACAACCAACTATAGAAAACTATGACAACAGTCTCTCTTAGGAAGGACATTCTTTCTTTACGTCGACCGAAAAATTACCATCTTTTATAGTTTCCGGTGAATCTACAGGGTACCCGTAGAGTTTAAGTTGTATAGGTGTTAGTATAAATGATGAAAAAAGGGGGATTTGGTTAAGAAGGAAAAGAATTATTAACAATGGTGGTATATAGAATAATGGATTCGGTTCGTAAACTTTTAGTCAGAAGATATAGGTAAAAGGTAGGTTCGATACAACTAAATGAAGGAATAGTAGAGAGTAGATTCGAGGAAGACTACTGGGACTAACGTAGATAGAACTGAACACGGGACTAGGAGAATGGAACCTGAAGGATAAGACTTATCAAGAAACAAAATAAAATAAATGAATAAATCGACATAGTCCAGAATCAACGCAGTGTACCCTAGAAAACAACGTCACGAGCCGGGCAGATCGACACCGTGTCCGAGGTCTCGTGTGCCAGAGTCATCGGTGTCGTATACCCAAATCAAAGAGACGTAGTATACTCTAGGATCAAGGGACTTGTCCCTAGTTTGGGTACAAGGGACGTTACGTTCTGTCTGAGAGTTGGTGACCTGGTTGTTCTTTCAGGGACCTAAGGGATGAGAAATGATTCGTTATGTAGTAGTAGACCGGTGGTTTTTTTTGGGAAAGGTTTACGTAAAGAAGCACAATGAAAGGATCATTCAGAAAGCCCCCGAGAGAAGATGGGTATCTTCTTTTAGACTAGAAATCTCGCCGTAGGTTACGAGAGGTGTTCAACCTGGAACGGAGAGAGGTCGAATTTTAGAAATGGGAGGATCGGACTGAGTAAGGTTGGCAGGGACTGGTGAACCCCCACAAACCTTGGGAGACAAAACGAGGTATGGAAAAGTGGAAGTAAGTGTGGACCTTAAGAGAGGGTGGTAAAGACTCTTCTGGATTAATAGAAAGTTCCAAATCAAGTGTGAAATGGTGGTGTCTGACAAAAGGGTGTCTTAATTGGTGAGAAGGAAACGCAAAGAGAACACCTGGGGAAACACGTGATATCGTGGGTGAAACAACTGGACGAGGGGATTATGTGACCGTCGAGGATTTCGTTCCTAGAACCGAAAGAGAAAGAAAAGTGAGGATCATAGATCACTACGGACATGTTAAGTCCGTGAGTCTTTTCGAGGTAACTTACTTACTCAATCATTCACTCTTCACAGTCTCCGAACTACTTTTCCAACCGTCTCTTACGTACCATAATTTTGACCAGTTCTCCTTCTATGTTTTTTATGTCACTACTCTCGTTCTTCTTTCTAGTAGATGATTCTTCCTGAACCGAAACATACCACCTACTCCTACTCGTCGTACCACCCTAATTGACTACAATTCGAAGACTGATCCTAAGACCATATTCCAAGAAGATAACGACATGTTTTCCCGTCCACCACAAACTCCCGTTTACTTAAAAAGACCTATATTAGGAAGGATAAACGTTTATAATCGTGTGTGTACGATTTCAAAATATCATCGTGACGTCAATAGATCATCAAATGTCACATGTTATAAGAAATGAAAATAACAAAATAACCTGGGAATCTGGTCAATAGAGGTATTCGAAGTCAAGGGAATTACATTTTACTTCTATTATCGAATCCTAACAAATGTTCTCGATAATATACAGATCACGTGTCTACGTATCGTTCAGTCAACAATCTAGTCCCGAAACACTGAGCATTACGAATTTACTGAACGAATTCAAGTGTTTCCATTCAATTACCGCACGCACACTCGAGTCAGTGAGTCAGTACAGACTAAGAAACGCTGGGGTACCTGACATCGGACGGTCCTAGGAGACAGGTACCTTAAAAGGCCGTCCTTATAACCTCACTCAACGGTAAAGAATGAGGTCCCCTCAGCAGGACTGGGTCCCTAGTTTGGGTGTAGAGGACGTAACCGACCTTTTAAGAAATGGTGACACGGTGTACTGTATAAATTTGAGAAGACAGGAGAAAAACATGTCATCATAAGACAAAACGATATGGTCCTATATTATTATAGAAGATGTAATGAAATCCCGTACCGTAGAAATTAAAAGAACTCTCCGAATGGGTTTTTGTCCGAAACCTTAATGAGTCTCTCAAATAACGGTTTTAGTTCGTTTTATTTTTTGAACCGATTTTGGTTTTACGGTTATATTTATTATAAACATATCGAACGTACCTAAGAATCAGGGAGACAAAACACGAACCCCCAAAAGGTGTCTCTTAGACTCGTTGATCGAGGACCGGAACTCTCCAAAACACCTCTATACGAGAGTAAATTTAATTAAAAATTTCATAATCTGGTCTCGTTCACAGGTAGACCCCAGGACCTTAATTCCATCGTCTTTGGATCACCCTTGATCTTATCCTTCTTCCACTTAGACCCGACGTCGTCTGTGACTGTTAGTGGGGGTAGACAGGAACACAAGAGACATCACAGGACAGGTCCTTCTTGGACTTTGGTGTTTTATACTTTACCTCTACTTTAATTATTCACTTTGTCAAAATCGTCCATAAGAAGATTTAGTGTAAAAATCTTAAATTGAACTGATCCTAAAAGACGAATGTTTCCTTTGCGTTCCTATAATCTTTTAGTTGAGTCTACAACGTCTTCATATAAATATCACTTTTAAGAAGGAGTAGAGAGATGACTCTATTGGTCACAATTGTCAAGAAAACTTAAACAACATGAGACACAGAGAGAAAAACTAAAATTATTTTGGTAGCCCAGTATAATATACTTATAAGAATAACTTTCAATGAAAAAAAAGTGGATTGTTATAAACAATAACATGTATGTGTGTATTTTACGTTATGTATAAGATGAATTTACTTATTATAAGTTGTAATAAGATTCATTCTTGTGTAACCATTGGAATGAAAAATTTCATAGATACATTACGATACCCTGTAATAGTAGATAATCATTCCTGAATTTATTCCAATAAAGATTAAAAAAATATTAATATTCGTTATAACGGAACTTGTAAGTATTCGTGTGTGTACTTCAATCTTTAAAGAAATGTGAAAACATAAATCAGAACAGGACCGTTCATTGTTAACCTATGTCAAAAATTTACAGTTCTACTATCACTACAGATTAAACGTCTTGAAGATCAAACTCTAAATACATTAGAAAAAGTAATTGAAATAGTAAAACGAAGAAAGGGTCTTCGAGGAATCCTTACATAAAAAATATGTCAAGAATCGTATCAGAAATATTGTCTGAAGAACAGGTGAAGTGAAAAAGGTTGTGTGAAAACACAGTTGTCAGTTGATCCAAATATAGTAATATTGAAAAGACATTAGGAATACTCTATTAAATGGATACTTTTTATATTTACCTCGGGAGGGGACGGGGGATTGTAATACGTACGGACAAGGGTGAAAGTTCACTTACTAAAACTTAATTGGTGTAAGACTTTTACACATCAACGATTTATTTGTAACAGAAATGGTCATAATCTTACGAAAGTAAAGGGATGATTCTTTTATGTCTTTACAACACTAGATAAATCTTTGAGTTAGTTAGACTAATTAAAGTCGTGTCCTCAACGACAATCTCTTACGGACACTTTTCGGGTTAAAGGAACTTCTTTTACTCCAACTAAATACGGTTAAGTGTTGGGACCCACCTCACATGGTGAACCTATAAAACCTCGAAGGAGGTGTCACATTTGGTTACTTCCCGACCTACTAACACCTTCATCCAACTAAGAACTTAGTTTTAAATACCTATTTTATTAAAGAGTACGAAATTGAAATAGACTTTACTAAATTGTAGATAAATTGGGATTTTACTAAATTGGGATAATTTGTTCGTATTTACGCCTTTTACATTAAAATTCGACAGAACTTAAATACTTAGTTTTAGTCTATGATTTCCTCTCCTTAGATTTTATTATTGCCTAAAATTTTGATCTTAAGTATGTACAATTGAATTAACATTTGGACATTGTGACAAATATAATACGGTTAAACCGGAATTATTACTGTCAGTAAAAGTCTCCAGTAGTTTAAAAAAGACATTTCCCGGTCCACCATTTATAAAAATCGAAACACTAGGTATGGTCGAGACAACGTTGAGGAGTTGGGACGGTGACATTGTAATTTTATCGGTAACCATTTACTTACCTGTACCGACACAAGGTCAATTTGAATAAAATGTTTTTGATCACGCCCGACCTAAAAGGTCCCTGGTATCAAACACCTAAGATCAGATTTAGTCACCAAGGGCCGTACACCAGGGAGTTGGCCTTCGTAGTTGTAGTAAACCGTAGTAGACTCTTAAACGATGTTTACGTTTAGGTAACGGGGGTGGAGTCAGGATGACTTAGTCTTTCAAAGCTCCATTCCGAGTCGTCAGACACAAAATCGTTTCTGTGTGGGGTTTCAAACTCTTGGTGACCAGACATAAGAACTATATGTTCACACTAGGTACTTGGACGCCGTAGACATAGTGGACTCTTGAACAATCGTTACGTAGTAAACCCTGAAATGGAGTCCAGGTGGCTTAGACGTATCATTGACGTGTACTTTCAAACGTTTCGTGACTACACCCGTTACGGTTACCATAACTACTGTCTATCGTGTGTAACTCATTGTTCATATGACTACCATCGTCAACAGTTAGTAAAAAGTTCCTCAAGCGCGAGAACAAAGTCATTCATCATTGTAAACGTGATCATAACTGAACTGGATTGAAAATCACCGGTTGTGGGGTCTATTATAGGGCAATACCATTTCTTAGACGAACGTCACGTCCTCTGGACCCAAGTTAGAGACTCAGTCCTTTTAGGGGACCTCTTTCCTTACCGATGGGTGAGGTCATAAGAACGGACCTCTTGAGGTACCTGTCTCCTCGGATCTTCTTCGGTATTGAAGAAATACGTATCCGTAAGAACTTAATCACATCATAAATAGAAAAAAAAAGTAATAGTGGGGAGGTTTGTCGGAAACATCTGAAAAAAGGATTGACAAGGGGTATTTTATAATTATGGTGTACATATGACATATAGATGTATGCACGACATACACATAAACACAAAATATGGATTTTCTCATGTTAAAAAAGTACTGGGGAGATTTGATTAAAAATGGGAGAATCCCTATTATAACGACAAGGAAAGAGGAAGAATATTTACTCTTATGTCAATAATCCAACTGGGACCTCTCTATTAAACCAAACATCGGGGAGACTCTCCGAAGGGGTCCCCGAGTCGTTATTTCTTAAACGGCAGTTACGTCCTTTGAGTCCTCTGTGCCCAAGCTAGGGACCCAGTCCTTCTAAGGGACCCAGTCCTTCTAAGGGACCTTTTCCCGTACAGTTGTGTCAGGTCATAGGAACGGACCCTATAGGGTACCTGTCTCCTCGGACCGTCCGATGTCAGGTATCCCAGCGTTTCTCAGTCTTTATTGACTTCGTTGAATCGTACGTCGGTGAAACTTCTTAGATAAACTTAGTCGGAAGGGATGGAGTCTTTATGGACTTCCCGTCTCACCTCAGGTCTTTCTGTGGGAAATCACCTCTACCTGAAAGTTTTGAGAAATAGGTATCCTTCCAGATTCGGACTTGACCCTTAAAGTTCCTACGTACGTTTCTAGACCACAAGGACTTAAAACAGGACCATAGGACTATGATAAAATCCACGAGATAAACTCGGGTCTCACAAGAGATAGTGTGAATAAAAAGAGAGGACGCTACTTCTCTGGAAGGAGTAAAAGATTCAGGGAAAATTTATTAGAGTGTGAAGGAGATCTTTAAAAGGGGCAGGTCAAAAAAGGAGACAAAACATTGTAAACATTAGAAGAAGGGAAAGGATCTAGGTAGAGACGATTTAAGACTATTATCTGTTTAGAAATAGGGTGACTGTAGACGAGAACCGAATTAAATGAAAGAGGGGAAGTGATGGGGGGACGAAAAAATTCTACATTAACTATATATTGTGACGCATTCAAATTCCATACGTTGTACTACTAAAAATTAAAGTGAGTAAATAAAGGTGTGAAGAGTTTTCCAACGAATAAGAAGAAAGACAGAAGTGGGTGTGTGGGATTGGTTCAATGACCTTGTACCCTAAACCCCAGGATATCTAGACGACCCAACCAGTTTTAGAAAGATATTCTAAAACAACAAGTCTAGAAAGATATTCTACAATCCCCTTTTGGGTTTACTTGAAAAACCGGTTAGGTTATGAAAACCGAAGGTCACGGAAGAACTTCAGTAAAACATTAGAAACCGTGTAATTAACTAAAAAGATTCAGGGTCAATAGAAGAGACAAGTTATGTATAGAGTATCTTAATAACCTCTTTATTTTACTTATCAATTCAGGGTCGGTCGGATCTTAGACCAGATATCCTCCCAAGACTTAATGTAAGTTTACATCACTAAAAAAAGGGGAGTTAGTAATAGAAATTAAAACAACACTGTAAAACAATCAGTCAGATATCACTTTACACTGGTTTGACGCCACAAATAAATTGTATATATCGAATGAGACGTATTGAGACGTAGTATTTGACAATGGTCAGTTGAAGATTGAATCATAATAGAACCAGTAAAAATTTTCTATGAGTTTCTCCCTAATGTCTTTATATGTATAGGAGGTCTTTGACGTCTTCTGGAACTTCGTCTTTTACGAAAAGGTGGGTATCTCCAGTGCGAACTTCAAGTACTCTTACATTAGAAGAAGCTCTTAGGATACCAACGTTCCACCCTACGACTTCCATGTTACGACGGAATTGGTCGAAACTATTAATACATTACTTTTCTCCATATTATTATATTTAGGAATTTAGTTTTATCCTTTACCTCTTACATTTGACTCAAAGATTAGTATGTATAAAGACACGGTTAAGATCCCAGAAACAAAGGAAAAATACCTTTACTTATCCCACAAAAATTTTTCTTCCTTTACTTATTTTTATAGTTTATCATATCGTTTATTTTTTGTTTGCTTTTCGGATGAGAGAGAACTTTACCGGTTTATTAAGTCTAACCCCACTAATTTTAAACTAATAAAATTACAATTACTAAATATTTAACGTTTCGAATAATGTTGGTCCATGACTCCTACCCACAGAAGGGTCCACCGAAGTCACCATTTCTTGGACGGACGGTTCGTCCTCTGTGTCTAAGTTAGGGATCCTACCCTTCTAGAGGACCTCTTTCTTTACCGTTGGGTGAGGTCACGAGAACGGATCCTTTAGGGTACCTGTCTCCTCGGACCGTCCGACATCAGGTACCCAAACGTCTCAACCTGTGCTGAATCGTTGATTTGTTGTTGACTCCTACCCCTCACCCGTTTACCCTTTGCGCTCTTTCTCCTTTTGGTTGGTGATATACGGAGATATTGAAAATTGATAACTTGGTACCCGTTAATAACGAATAAGTTTAACAATTTATAGTTATTTAGTCTTCACAATTGTTTATGTTCAATTAGTAAGTGGTCAATAATTGTTTATGGACTAAACCCCAACCGTCCGATTTGAAACTTACCAGAACCAGAACACTTAATTACATAAGTTTAGACCTCTGAGAATCTACTTTCAACTTATCGAAACAAAAATTACATCCACTCAATGGGATGTAGGTAAATAAATAAACACTTTTCCAAACGTATGTTCTATTGTCCAGATCTATTATTCTATTGATTTCGTGTCTCGATAATGAAATCAATACCCTCGTCTCTTAAATCTCTGATAAAACATGAAATTTAAAAAAATACCAACGATGTTGTGTGATGTAACAACGAATATGTCTGTATTGGTGTTCTACAAATCACATCTCTGTCAAATACAAAATCTTTGTCATATAAAGATAGTTATGTAATTTGGTATTTTATATAGTTTTACTTGTAACCCATTGAAAAAGGAAAGTACAATGAAATCTCCAAAGTGTAAAGGAAAGGAAATTACCATTGTAAGGATTTATAAATGAATAGTTTAATTTTAATCTTAATCTGTTCTAGTCAATAGGGTGTACTAAATCCCTTTATGTTGTTCATTTTAAACTGAGATTGACGTCATTAATATACCGTCATTAGAGAACTACTTTCACTTTCTTCTCTCACTTTTTAAACCGAATTTCGAGTTGTAAGTCTTTTGCTTCTAGTACCGTAGGCCAGGGTAGTGAAGTACCCTTTATCTACCCCTTTGTCACCTTTGTCACAGTCTGAAATAAAACCCCCCGAGGTTTTAGTGACTTCTACCACTAACGTTGGTACTTTAATTTTCTGCGAATGAGGAACCTTCCTTTCAATAGTGGTTGGATCTATCGTATAAGTTTTCGTCTCTGTAAGGAAACGACTGATTCCAGGTAGATCAGTTCCGATACCAAAAAGGATACCAGTACATACCTACACTCTCAACCTCACACTTCTTCCGACTCGTGGTTTCTTAACTACGAAAACTTGACACCACAACCTCTTCTGAGAACTCTCAGTGAACCTGACGTTCTTCTAGGTTGGTTAGGTAAGACTTCCTCTAGTCGGACCCACAAGAAACCTTCCTTACTACGATTTCGACTTTGAGGTTATGAAACCGGTGGAGTACACTTCTCAACTGAGTAACCTTTTCTGAGACTACGACCCCCCCTAACCCCCGTCCTCCTCTTCCCCTACTGTCTCCTACTCTACCGACCTACCGTAGTGCCTGAGCTACCTGCAGACTCACTTGAGGCCCTCAACCACTACCTGTCCCTCCGGACCGCACGACGCTAAGTACCCCAGCGTTTCTCAGCCTGTGCTGACTCGTTGACTTGACTTGACTTAGATGTTGAGGTACCAAAGGGACCACTGAGTGACCATTTCTTAGGTGGACGACTACGTCTTCTGACCCAAAGTTAGAGACCATGTCCTTCTACGGGACCTCTTCCTTTACCGTTGGGTGAGGTCATAAGAACGCTCCTCTTGGGGTGTCTGTCTCCTTGGACCGTCCGATGTCAGGTACCCCAGTTGGTTCTCAATCTGTACTGAATCGCTGATTTGTTGTTAAAAGTACCAATGTTTAATTCTAATAAAACATTTACATTTTTGTCTTTCTCCTTGATATATATTGAATCAAAAGATTATATTAATAAATAATATAACTTAAGTTCTCAGTTTTTATCTTGATTATATTGTAACATTTCGTCGATATGTGGTTAAAAAAATTTTCAAAAAAACTTTTTCATCCACATACCTCTACTTTTGATCTCGCTCGACCCTTACTGTCGACTCCAACCCTTAATGAAATAATAAATAATGAAATAAGTAATAGGTTCTATTAAGAGTAATCCTCCTACCGGAGTTATCCTCCTCTCAAATTCACGTATCCCTGTTATAATATATAAGGATAGATGAAAAATAACTAACGAAATTTTAATTACGGATTTTCACAAAAGAAAGAAAAGAGGTCATTTAAAAGTTTATTTATGTACGGTTTAAATTTTTTTTTAAATTCAGTTTTTATCGGTCACCTTGGAAAGTACACTCTTCTGTTCTTTCGGTTCACCTTTACTTCTCCCACAAGATCCTTTTCTTACTAAGTAAGTAAAGTAATTTACGATTTGTTACTCTTTCTCTCTTTACTCTGTGTCAAGGAAGAAGGTCCTTAAAAGTTTCAACATCCTCTCCGTCTGTCCCTTTCGATAGTATGTGTTCCCCGGTCTCATCATTCCCCGACCTCTTATCTACTTGCACGATGCCTCGTCTTGTCACTGACCCGGGGTAGACCTCACAATTCCTGCCGAAGAGGATCCGATCTTATAACTCGTCCAGGAATTCCCTGATTCTCTGGTAACTACGTCATACAAGACACACCCATATTCAGGAGTAAGGAGAATCCATATAACCATCCTCACCTTAAAGACCCAACTTCGCATTTAACTACAAGTTGACAAATTTTTGACGGTTCGACAAAAAGTTTTCTCGATATTGGTGTTGTGTTCCAGGGGGTAAAGAGGTATAAGAACAGTGGTAAACAATAATGCAAAAAAAAAAAATTAATCTCGGTGGAACCACCCGCACTTTACAAAAAAGTATCAAAATTAAACATAAAGGGCTCACTCACCATTACAACTCGTAGAAAAAAATACATAAATGATATGAAAGTACATCGAAGAAACTACTTTACAAATAAGTTTAGAAAACGGGTAAAAATTCAACACAACACAAAATAATAACTCAACATTCTCTGTGTTTTCTGGTGAATAATATACTACCACCAATTACTTTTAATTCTTTTCCGTTTAGAAATTCATATAATTATCAAAGAACCCCGACCACTACGTTTACCCTTAATTGATATTTACCTGTACTCTCTAGAATAACCCTCCTATTATTATAAGATTTTGACTTACTACCACTACTAACGTTTTGACCCATTTAACTGATTTTATTAACATATGCATTCTATCCTCTTAAAATTTCAAGAAATTTTTCTTTCTACTTCTCTCCAAGAGATTTTCTCCTACCTTTACAAGAGATCCTTCTTTCTTGACGTACATGTCTCCGAATGTCCATATACTACAACAACCCCTTCTTTTCTTTTCACACTAACCTTTCTTCAGACTCTTCATCGTTTCTTCCTTCGGTCTTTACTCTCAGTCTCGAAGTAAGACTTTCAGAACACTGGTACGACTCCTTAGACCCGAACTAGGACATCTGTCCTTCTTTGAGGTCACTTCTACCAAACAACAACACTAGGATAAGAGTCACACTTTTTAGTTAAATATGTATAACTTCAATCACCTCATCAAAGTAAGTAGAATAAAAACGTCTCCTTTTTTACCTTGATTACAGAATAATTAGGATTAATATTTCCATTTGTGACCTTTTGACTACCGTAGTCGTTACACAGAATGTTTGGCCTTCTCTCTGAATAATGTAAGTTGGACCTTTGAAAAACAGGACAATGAAATTAAGTTCTACGGGTATAATTATACGGTATGGTCAGTACCCTCGATTCTGGTGAACTACACTTATTTCATGAAGACTGACACTGATGTCATAAATGACTTGAAGTTTATGTTTAATTCCATTTGGCGACAATATCGTTCAGTATGGTTTCTCGATTTAGAGAAACTACTGATATTCTCACACACAGTTTTGTCAGTTAGTGACTACTAAATGTATAACTTTATATAGGAAATATTTATGTAACTTTTATATGGAACTCGACATCAAAGATTTGTTTTATAACTCATATATCCTTTATTGTACATTTTCATTTCATATTCAAACACGGGATTTCAATGATCCTTATCTCGTTAACCACTTTGAGATTCATACCAACGTCATACTGAAAGTTTCAAAAACCAGGTGAGATTTCTCCGAAGGACTAGAATAGTGTCCTTCTGTCGTGGGTCGGTAAACTTTAGGGAAAACTCATTGAGGCAACGATGTCTCAGACTGAGATACTAAAGTTATGGACATCTGGTGTTTTAAAAACATGGAATAAAATACAAGGACCAATACAACGTCACAGAAGATCATCAGATACCCTTGAACTTATCTTAAACATAGGATGATAACTTCCTTTACCGTTGGGTGAGGTCATAAGAACGACCCTCTTAGGGTCCCTGTCTCCTCGGATCACCCGACGGCAGATACCCCAGCGTGTCTCAGTCTGTGTTGACTTCGCTGAATCGTCGTCGTCGTCGTAACACACTTTTGACATATTGAATTAATACAACTTAACCAAGTACCACGGAAAGTCCGGATGATATAGAAAGATGAAAAGACAGATAAGATAATTAAAAATTCTCAAACTATAACTTTAAGGTTGATTTTTAGAATTAAATAGATGAAATTTTTTACTGATTGTATATCATCCTCTTATATATTGAAACAAGACATAAAAGGTTTAGAGGAGATTTATACAATAATATGAAAGTATTAAAATTTTTTTCCTTAATGTCTCAGACTTTAAATTTCTGTGTTATTCATCTAAATCACTAACGGACTCCGACTTCACCCCTTACCTATATTTATTCGTATTCCCTAAAGTGACTGCCCTACTTTTACGAGATTTTGACTAAATACCACTATCAACATGGTCAGTTGTTTCAATGTTTTTTTTTTTTTTTTTAGTGACTTGACACGTGAACTTTACCCACTTAAAATACTATATATTTTATATGGAGTACTTTCAACAAAATTCTTTCTAAAAAAAAAAATTTTTTTCTATATTGGACTTTAAGAAATACTTGCACCGTCCTTTCGATCTAGTAGTCTGAACCAAAAATTCCAGTCTCCTCTCTACACTTGAGATACGTGGAAGTCTAATGGTGAAAAGATTGAAATTTTGACCTATTATTAAAACGTAATACAATTTTAACATATGTACATTTTTTAATACTAGAAATTTTCAACGTTGTACCGACGACAGTTTATCGAGAAGTTGTCCTCGTGTACGTCATAAGAATCTAGTACTCAATATTTCATCCGCTGGTTTCTCTAGGAACCTAACGAGTCTATTCGGACTCTTCTCAACTATTTGACTAATTCCATTATACCTTTGAAACTCCACCTGGAAAACCTAGTTCGGATTTTATACAGACAGGACGTAAGATTATATCCTATTATGTCCTAAAAGATTTTTTTTTTTTTTTTTATCAACGATAACAAGTTAACGATTCAACACAGGTTGAGAAACGTTGGGGTTCTTGGACAGGAAGTGATAGAGGACCTCAAACGAGTTTGAGTATATATAACTCAGCCACTACGGTAAGTTGATAGAGTAGGAGACAGAGGGGGAAGAAGAGGACGGGAGTTAGAAAAGGTCACTGAACCGGGAAGTGCAGCTCACCGGTTTCATGACCTCGAAGTCGAAGTCTGGAAGGTTTCTTATAAGTCCCAACTAAAGGAAATCCTAACTGACCAAACTAGAGACACGACAGGTTCTCTGAGAGTTCTTATAAGAGGTTGTGGTATCAACTTTTCGTAGTTAAGAAGTCGCGAGTCGGAAGAAACACCAGGGTGAGAGTGTAGACATGTACTGATGATCTTTTTGGTATCAAAACATATTTCTTGGATTGTCGACCTGGACCTTAATATTACTCCATTATTAACGAAATTGAATGAATATATTTTCGAAAAAAGAATAACTTTGATCCTTTTGGAGACATACAATCGAAGTTAGTTTCATTTATTGTTTTTAGTAAGGTGATAAAACCTTCTTTTCACCTACTGAGGACAAAGAAAGTAATAACGAAACTTCTTCCGACCTAACTTATAGAAGGGATGACCTGTGAGAGTAGAAATACAACAATATTTGATATTCCATTCTTACTTAGGAAGGTTTAAATTACACTACCTGCAAATCTTACAATCGTTCATAATGTAAAATACATTTAGAATTCCATGTGGTTACTTAAAAGATATAAGTGAATATACTCTAATATCAATCTTTCCTTCCTTATTTATCGTTCTGATCTTTAGGTCACTAAAGACTACTGTTTCGACTGAATTTTGAGTTGTAAGTTTTCTAATTCTAGCACCGTTGGTCAGGGTAGTGAAGTACCGTTTATCTACCCTTTTGTTTCCTTTGTCACTCTCTGAAAGAAAAGAACCCGAACTTTTAGTGACGTCCACCACTGACGTCGGTACTTTAATTTTCTACGAATGGGGAACCTTCTTTTTGATACTCGTTGGATCTACCGTATAATTTTTCGTCTCTGTAATGAACCGACTGTTTCCAGGTAGTCCAGTTCCGAAAAAGTACATACCTACACTCTCAACCTGATATTTCTTTCGGCTCGTGGCTTCTTAACTACGAAAACTTGACACCACAACTTCTGAGAACTCTCAGACAACCTGACGTTCCTCTAGGTTGGTCAGGTAGGATTTCCTTTAACCAGGACTTATAAGTAACCTTCCTGACTACGACTTCGACTTTGAGGTTATGAAACCGGTACACTACGTTTTTGACTGAGTAAACTTTTGTGGGACTACGACCCCTTCTAACTTCCGTCCTCCTCTTCCACTGGTGTCTCCTATCTACCAACCTACCGTAGTGGTTGAGCTACCTGTACTCAAACTCGTTCGAGGCGCTTATCCACTACCTGTTCCTTCGGACCACACGACGTCAGGGACCCCAGTGTTTCTCAGCCCGTACTGACTCACTGACTTGATTGGACTCTTTAGATCCCAAGAGGGTTTAAATTATAAGATATCTTGCTAGAAGTATAACTGTGTACCTCGTGTTGGTGTCTACCAGTCAAATCACGTCTCCATCAGACCCGTCGTTGGGTAAAACAGGCGAAAGAAAGAAGAAGGTCTCACGTATATACCTTCCAAAGACTTTTCTCATTTACTGAGTCGTCAAAGGGTTTACACTATTGAGTCCACTTTAATTTATGTATGTTCCTGGTGACTAGTAATTTTGGGTGAAGGAGGATGAAGTGTCTCAGAAGGACAGACGTATAACGAAGTACATTGAGTATTCAACTCAATTTACTCTAGGAAGGTACAATTTGAGACTCGAGGAACTCTCACCACTGGTAAGGAATTAGTTGAAACTAAGAAGATCGTGGTTGGGATAAGGGTCTTATGTCATCTATAAACGGTTTGTAAGTGCTATGTATTTACTTCTGTCCACTCCACTCCACTTCAGCGAGTCAACACAGGTTGAGAAACACTGGGGTATCTAACATCGGATGGTCCGAGGAGGCAGGTACCCTAAAAGGTCCGTTCTCATGAGCTCACCCAACGGTAAAGGAAGAGGTCTCCCAGAAGGGTTGGGTCCCTAGCTTGGGCCCAGAGGGTGTAACATCCGTCTGTGAAATGACAGACTCGGTGGTCCCTTCGTTCCCTGAAGATTAGTACTTTCTACAAAACCCGTCTTCTTAAGATTTGAGTTCTTGTTCGAATTTTATATGGTCTTTTACTGTTATGCCCATCTGTGTATGACCTCTATTAGTGTAATATTCTCACATATGTATGTACGTATCACCTTTTTTTAGGGTGAAGTCAAAATCATTGAGTTCAACGGTCAATGAGATGTTTACGACTTGTAGTATATGATCAGTAGAAAAGTCTTATAACATAAGTTTTATAAGTTCTTAAAAAAAGACTTGTGAATATAAGGTCTATGACAAAATCTACGTATCCTTTGTAATCACTTACTTTGTTTCCAGAGACGGGAACACCTCGAATGTAAGATCTTATCTCCCTCCGTTTGTAGTTGTTGTTTGTATTATTTAGTTCACTTTCTTTCTTTTCCATGTTATAGTTTATACCACATCCCCCACTCCCCAGTTAACTCCTTTCGAAGTTCCACCCCTTAAATCGGTTCAACGGTAAAGACCTTCCAATAGTCGACCTCTCTTGTCACCTTCCCCCGACCTCCCTTTCTCAGGTCTCCCACACCGGACTACATAGACTCCTACCCTCCTTGTCGTTCTTCTTACCTTGTCGTTCCTCCGACCTCGTGGGTCTCGTTTCCCTCTTCTTATCCCCTACTTCATCTCTCTATTCCCACACATACCCCCTACATTTATCGGTTGATTAACCTTTTCTGGGACTACGATTCTTTCTAACTCCCGTCCTTCTCTTCCCCTGTTGTCTCCTACTCTGCCAACCTACCGTAGTAGTTGAATCACCTGTACTCAAACTCGTTCGAGGTCCTCTACCACTTCCTGTCCCCTCGGACCGTATGACGTCAACTACCACAACGTTTCTCGACCTGTGTTGACTCTCTGACTTGTTACCCCCGACATTATCGTGTCTCCGGGGCACCTCGTGACAATCCTGAGACCCAAGACGAGACTTTCCCCTTCGGTAACGGGGTAAAACTCTTCAGTACTCAGACTGAATTTAATAAAAAATACAAACTTAAAATAAAAAAAGAAATTTTTAAAAAAATTAACATTATATCAACTATATGTTACAACACAATCAAAGACAACATATCATCACTCAGCCAATATGTATGTATATGTATTTGGGTGAGAAAAGTCTAAGAAAGGGTATATCCAGTAACGTGTCGTAACACATCTTAAGGGACACGATATATAGTCCAGAAATAATCAACAGATAAAATATATACTTTCACTTCAGCGAGTCAGCACAGGCTGAGAAACGCTGAGGTACCTGACATCGGGTGTTCCGAGGAGGTAGGTACCTTAAAAGATCCGTTCTCATGACCTCACCCAACGGTAAAGGAAGAGGTCCCCTAGAAGGGTTGGGTCTCTAGCTTGGGTCCAGAGGGCGAAACGTCCGACTACGAAATAGCAGACTCGGTGGTCCCTTAGGGTAACACCGAAAGGGACACCGAGTCGACCATATCTTAGACCGACGTTACACCCTCTGGACCCAAGTTAGGGACCCAACCTTTCTAGGGGACCTCTTCCTTTACCGTTGGATGAGGTCATAAGACCGGGTCTCTTAAGGTACCTGATAAAATATACATCATCACACATATACAGTCAGGGTTGGAGGGTTAAGTAGGGAGGGGAAGGAGAGGTGCAACCATTGGCATTCAAACAAAAGATATAGACACTGAGATAAAGACAAAATATTTAATCAAGTAAACATGGTAAAAAATTCTAAGACAACTATTCACTATATACTATAAATAGAGAGAGACTGAATAGAGTGAACTGAATGTAAAATTTACCTAGACCCAACTCTTGTCTGATCTGACATCCTCCAGTTCCTACCTTCCCTCTGAACTCTCCGAGACACTAGTTGAGATAAACAAAGAGATGACTGTCGTAGGAAACCATCTTCACTTTCGTATAGCCGTTTACCGGGACAATTCAAGACGAAAACGTAAAACAACCTCATTCACCTTATGTCGTACACTAAGATTCTTTCGATATAAAGTCCATATCATACGTTTTGGGGAATTTGAAAACAGAAGGTTTTCTTCTATTTCATGAGTTTTCGATTTACTTACATCTGGTACAAAAGAGGAAAATTTTTCCATTTTTCTAAGTTTTACCTCAACCGTTTGAAGTAAAAGAAAGTAAAACGGTTTTTATATTTTGGTTTGGTACATTTCCAGTACGGAAGCAACAGGTAATACCATAGTTTACGAGAACTAAAATCCGATCTCTGGAGAAATGTAGTTGACTTCTTGTTTACATTCGGAAAGTACACTTATACAGATACTAAGTACTTGAGAGAGGAGCCTCTCATTGGAAGACCCCTGTAAAGGATGACGGACGATTTCTTCAACAGTTTAAGACGTTCGACTGACTACTTATAAAATCGTATTTACTCGATGGTGTAAATAAATAGTTATGTTCGAGGAGCTTCTGTTCCAAAATAAAAATACTAACAATAAATAATTATACAAACCAATAAAAATTAAAACAAAATAACAACAATATAGAGGTCCTGGACTTTGTTATGAACAGTGAACTTCCGTAAGTTATTTATAAAAAATTTCTGAATTATATAAAACTATTTGAGGAATTTGTGATTCTATATTTGTCAAAGTACGAAAAAATTTTTTTACCCTGTAATTCTTACAAAGAAAAATAGAATCGTTAACCCCCTTGAGTTCGGGAAGTTTATAACCCAACCGGTTTTTTTAACAAGTGTAGTAACAAAAAGGTAGTATACCTTTTTGCAACCAGTGAACTACGCCTCTCGACTGAGTAACCTTTTCTGGCACTACGACCCTTTCTAACTCTCGTCTTCCTCTTCCCTCACTATCTCCTACTCTACGAACCTACGATAATGACTGAGTCACCTGTACTCAAACTCGTTCGAGGTCCTCTATCTCTTCCTGTCCCTTCGGACCACACGACCTCAATAACCCAATACTTATCAACCTGTACTGAATCGGTGACTTGTTGTTGTTTGTTTCATTGTATGAGTTGACAGTTTTATGGATTATTTTCTCCTTGATAATTGTCTAAAGAAAAAAAAAAAAAAAAAAAAAAAATCCACTCCCTTGTGGAAGAATTTCTTCTTGGGTGAGTCTTAGGATTGACCTGGGAAAATTACAAGTCACCACTGTCCCGTGTTTCAGAGTTCTAGTTACTTAGGTCACTACGTAAAAGACTTCAGGAATTTCTTCTTTGACTTAAAGTAAGGTGAAACATAGTGTACCAATTCCTAAAACGAAGAGTCCTTCGTTACTCCCGTCAATCCGCAGGATCGACGGTCAAACAACTGAGACACACGGTGTACGATGAGAGTTGATCCAATGAGTCGAAAAGAATTTAGGGGTCCCTATCTAAAATAGGTCATACTTCTTAGTTTGTTGAACCTCTTTGGAGTCCATAAAGAAGTTATTTCACATTACTCACTTATATAAAGTTTGCCCGACAAGTCTACTAGATTAGTCGTAAAATATGAGTTTAAAATAAAAAATTCTTAATCCAAAAAAAAAAGAGAACCGGATGACTCTGAAGGTTACAAGTGACAAGTATCTAAACTTACCAAGAAATAAAGTTATTTAAAATTGTTTGTTATTATAGAGGAGGAGTCTTTCGAGTAATTTTTTTAGTATATTCGTCCGAAGGAGGGGTGACGTAAAATCAATCCTTCCATTAGTGTTTTTCTCCCTTATATTTTATAGAATGTCAGTAAGACTCTTGGAGACCAAGGTAAGATATTAAAGGGTCGATTTTCAATGATTACATGTTTCAAGTCTATGACTTTGAAATTTTTAGTTCTATGTGTGTAATCCTACACGACGTCAGTGTGCCCACCACCGGGCAACACAGCGTCAGACCACTTACCGGTGTTCTACACAAGATCTCTGTAGGTCCCCAGGCGTAGGACACACCCCCGTCGCAGGTGCCTGAAGACCTTTTTAGCCGGACACTTCTTCGAGTAGTTGCGACGTTTATCATGTTACTTACGGTGTCTTTCGGTCTCGTAGAACAACCGGAGAGCCTACCTTCAGAACTCCAAACAACGGGTCCTTCGATTACATAGCATTGATGTTGTTTTTGTGTATAGTCATACGTCATTAGTGTTAACAGACATATGATCTTTGTAAAGAAAACGGTTGTTATTAGTTCAGCGCATAGACGGGATGTATTAAGGTGGTCACATGTGCACATGAGTCAGTAAAGA
This sequence comes from Capra ibex, assembly GCA_006410555.1. NCBI lineage: Eukaryota > Metazoa > Chordata > Mammalia > Artiodactyla > Bovidae > Capra > Capra ibex. The sequence goes on from SJYO01018757.1 coordinate 69,647,756, forward strand.
CTGAGAGACGTTGGGTGTCTGTTATCGGGTGGTCCGAGGAAACAGGTACCCTAAGGGGTCCGTTCTTATGATCTCACCCAACGGTAAAGGGTGAGGTCCCCTAGAAGGACTACGTCACTAGCTTAGGTGCAGAGGACGTAACCGTTCATATAAGAAATGGTGACTGTGGAGGAACATTATTCGATGTGTCACAGTAGACAACAGAACCCGAACCGGTGATAGACGAAGGGACGATAGGGAACATTCAAAAATCTTAACTTCTTTACTCCACGATTCTCTTTTTAGACTTTTAATATACTAAATCCGTAATAAATTGAGGATTGTTCATATAAACTCATGATTAAAGTAAGAAATTCCATTCCGTTAAATATAAGGATACCATCTTTGTTGTTACAATAAATAACCCAACTCGTGCTAAATACACATACATGAATATTCGGACAGTGAATAAGGAGTAGTATGGGACCTGAAAACCACATGACTTTACATTTGAGAAGGAAAATCTTTGTAGGTGGTTTTTTCGAGTAATGTCGTAGTATATTCAGAAACTTTTATCAATTGACACACAATCCATGACATGATTCGTAAAATGTACACGATTAAGTAAAGTAGTACTATCGCTTTGTTACTGTATTCATGATAATAGAGGATGAAATATCTACTTCTTTAACTACCAGTTTTTGCCTACTTGAACGGATCCAGTGTGTCGATCAATCCCTCGATTAAGCCAGTAGACCAGGGTTCCGGTTCAAGAAATGTGACACTTGAGGGAACGGAGGACATCGAGTATCCAAGTCCTTATTAAGAATATCTGGTATACCTCAAACAATAATAAGTAGAATTTAAATTGTAAAAGGTTCTAGAAAATCATTTCATTAAACTAATTCTAATTACGAGGATCTGAAGGGACCACCCTTTCACCATTTCTTAGGTGGACGGTTACGTCCCCTGTGCCTAAGCTAGGAGACCAGGTCCTTTTAGGGTATACGGTTTCGTTGATTCGTGGTGTGGACGACGCGGACACGAGATCTCGGGTGCTCGGAGTCGATGACTTCAGACACACGGATCTCCGGCACAAGGTGTCGTTCTCTTCGTGACCTTACTCTTCGGACACGCCACGTTACTTTTCACCGGGGTTGGCGGTGTTGATCTCTTTCGGACGTGTGTCGTCACTTCTAGGTCACGTTGGTTTTTATTTATGTAAAAATTTTCCGTTTTTATTATTTTTTCTAATTATCAAGATTGGGACGGAATGGAAAGGGGTAAGGTGGTTTTACTATAGTAAATCGTTCATTTATTGAATGTAACTCCTGTGTAAGGTAAAACTACCTAATCAAAAGAAAAGTCTTTCTGAACCGAAAGAACAGAAAAGATGACAAAGAAGAAGACCACCAAGATTCAGTAGAAATCAAGACATTTATTCATAACAAAGATTCATAATTTCATACCTATTACAAGATATTAATAAATATTTTATAATGACAAAATGACATAAAACATTCCTTCGAACGTCTATAAATAGAACGAAATCTTTTTAAACTATTTATCGATTAAGATTTTCAGTTTAGTGGTGGAAATATAAAAATTAGTAAATATCCTTAAATTAAAAAATTTCATTGAAACATAAATCCTTTTATCGTTTACAAACAACATCTTTCAAGCCCACGATCGGTTTCTTGTTTATTTTTCCCCTCTAAATGTTTCTTGTACACATTCAATCAAGAGTGGTGAATATTAATTGGTCACAATAATGACACTAAAAGGTAGAAACGTACATGTACGTACACACACACACATACACACACATATTCATTGATGTGGAATTTTTTTGTACACCTACGGTAATAAAGAAGAAGACACTTAAAAAGTAAGTTGTATGTCATTTTAAAAAGAGTCATTCATAAGAAAATGGTGTAAAAAATTTGTAAGATATAATTCATCTTACATCTATTAATTTTAATTAAAACAACCAAAAAGTCGTTGTGATTTGACCTTATCGTAATATTTCACAGTAAAGAAGAAAGAAATTTTTTGGAAGTATTAAATTTTTCACAAATACTTCTATCCAAACCATATTTTGATGAATTTTAGTTATCATAAGTCACTTGACCCTTCAACGTTAACCCAACTGACATAACTTTAGTATAATAAATTTCTCCTTAGGAAACGGACTTTTTTTGAATTGACAAAGTAACAAGTACAAGGTACAAAGTACTGGTGAGTACTCAGGGATCAATCTAAACTTAAAACCTTAGGGTTCAAGTATTAGGGGGTGTCACCGGTTTTACTTGACGTACAGTTTCAAAAACAAAAAGTCAGTTTGTAAATATCCCTTACGGACACCATCTAAAATTAAACCAAAATTTCTTGTGTTCTGGGGGTTGGGTCTTAAGGATATCCTAAGAGTTCCAAAGTCAGAAAACAAACGTTTTTGAAGAGTCATCTTTAGTACGGTATGTTTGTTTTTAAAAAATTATCTATTAAAAAAAGTTCCTTTGAGAACTTAAAAAATTTTGGGTCTAGTCTTTTATAGATAATACAATTGAGATTTAGAAATTATTTTCCCTTAAGTCAGGTACGTTAATCCGAAGGTGTTAATAAATTCCCTCTTTTTTCCGAAACTCCCATCCTTGCTACAGAAAAAGTAGAAGATTCGAACTCGCATCACACGGATTCTATTATCCGTACGTTCCTTGCACATATATCAGTTGTATTTTAGTAAAGTAATTCTAGAGATGTCTACTCCTTTGACTCCAGTTTACAGTGGTTCCTAAAATCTCCGTCACAAAGAAGTACAGGGAGGGAGAATGGAAGATGGAAAGTGATGTCTTCATACAAAATAAACAAAGTGAACGGTTTATATTTCTATCGTTATATCTCAAAACAAAAAGGATGAGAAGTAAATGGATTTCTCTTCTGTCTACATATACATTCCGTGTATATAATGTATACACGGATATCCTATATATATTTGTATATGTCTATACAGATATACATGTGTGTGTGTGTACAACATATATTAAGTAGATTCAACTACTTGTAAAATAAAGATACCGAGAGAATGCTTGGAAAGGGGGACTACTGCTATATGGATATGTCCTTTTTCCAATAGAAGTGTTTAAACCGTTTAAAGATTGAATTCCAAGAAAAGATCGAATTCTGGAGTGTGGAACGTCATGACTCACTGACATGAGTATTCATTGTAAATGTATCACGAAATAAAAGTATTCACAGAATATGTTACTTACCAGAAAAAACTACGACGTCGTCACTTGAGGTGTCTTATTTTCACTGCGGCATAAATAAGGGGTCAGTACAGTCCAATTATTTGTGTAGTTCGAAGTGGATGAAATCAAGTGTGAAAAGAAGAAGTCGTAGACGGGTCCTTATCCACGATTATTTAGCTACATTACTCCCCGCCACAAGTGAGACGAAACTGGGGTTTTATGCGGATTTATTTCTACTAATATCGGTGAATAGTTTAGTTTATGAACACATCGGTAATGGTTAAATAAAGGGTGATGAATTTAGTTATGTCTTCGTTATACAAGAATAAAAAAGAAATCGTATAAGTACATTACGAATTGAGTACTTTTGTTAAAGTGCTAGTATACGGTTAAAAATATTGAAGACGTATATGAGGTATGTTTTGTTTACAATGATATAACGAATAAAGTTTGTAAATGAAATGGGTTTAATATTTTATTATTCCAAGGGTTTCTACGTAGTATTTTAATATGAATGGTTGACGAACTGGAGGATGATTTAGCGAGTAATAAAAGGTAGGGTCGGTTGAAATTTCAAGTCTGTAATTCCTTTATTATTTTATGTTTAAATCACTTCAACCATGAAAACACTATACTTTTAATTAAACGAAGATTCTTGTGAATCCTTAAACGAATGGTAAGGGCGTAAAGGTTATAAAGACCCGTTTCTCCGTTACCAGTGAGAAGCTTCTCTTCTACCGATGGGTTTCCCTCCTTTACATGTAAATCTTTTGAGATTTATAAAATAGAAACATACTTTGTGACTACCTATAAGAACACACATGTGACTGGTAACGACTCAATTTGTCCTCTGTATAAAAGTTCCAAAAACAATACCGGTTTAAAGGAAGGTCTTTATTAGACGGTCAAATATAAGGTGGAAGAGGTTGTGACCTATTAAAAACGGTTAGTTCATTCCTTATGTTCCAAAAGACAAATCCAAATATCATTGTGACTTGTGGTAAAAAGATACAACTTATTGATACCTAGACTAGACTCTTGGTGGACAAATACTAAAAACGAGTATAATTAAAACGATTTCTATGAAGAACCGTTTTTGGTAAAAACATCAATTACGTCGGTTTAGAAAAGTAGAAAAGGAGTGAAAACGACGGTAAAGAAAATACGAAACTTTTTAAAGGGGTTTAGTTCTCCTCTATTTATACGTAGATAAATTCTCGAAAGAAAAAAGTACCAAAGTAAAAAAAGGTAGATTGTGTATATTCCTATTCATACTGTAAAATTACTTACCTACAACAAATATGGAATCGGAACTCTAAATGTATCCTTTTACAATACAGTATAAAACACTGAGAATTTCAACTTTATTCACCCTGATGTCCTTTATTTTTATACCATTTACATCCTTTATTTACTCTTAAAAATACACTTAAGAAAAGAGTTTGATAGTAGGGATTAAATTAAAATATCCAATCGACTTGTAGTTCGTTTAATTTAACACCAGGTCCTTAGACCCAAGATTAGTACCAAGATAGTGATGTCCTAGTATTGATTTGTTTATTAAAGACACTTTCACGAAACCAAGTAGACACGTTTTCTAGTTAAATCTACCTCACTAAAAATTTGAGTGAACGAGTTTTTAAGACACTTTAGGACTAAAAATTTGACTGTTTTTGACGACCAACTGAAAGTTATAGGGTAAAAGGTTGGGAGGGAGGAGGAAAAAAATCATTGCCTGGAGAACTAAAAGTCAACGTGTATCTCGGAGGTCTTATTTTCGAGACAACAGTAGAACAAAGGTTCGTTTTTACTTTTCTCTTTACAATAGACCCTGAAGATCCCTCACAGAAATCTCTCTCTCTCTTGGGGACAAAGAGAATAAGAAAAAAGAACCTTATACCGTGTTATATAACTCATTACTGGTCCTGAACCATGAGTCTTGACTGTTTCGATAGAATCTGCTACTCCACCTTCGTTTCGAGACTCCCACTACTAAGTCATTCTCCCTTCCTCTGACCCGGGATTTGTAAAACACTTCGACGAGTCGGCGAAAATCTGACGAATAAGGGTTAAGACCAAAGTGTACTTTCTCTTTGACAACAATGTGACTGAAAGAAGAGTGACGTCCGTTCGAATCACGCACACGTACGAGTCAGCACAGGGTGAGAAACACTGGAATACCTGACATCGGGTGGTCCGAGGAGACAGGTACCTTAAAAGATCCGTTCTTATGACCTCACCCGACGGTAAAAGAATGAGGTCCCCTAGAAAGTCCCTACCTTGACCACAGAGAACTCAGAGGACGTGACCGTCCACCCAAGTAATGGTTCACGTGGTGGACCCTTCGGAACAATGTATGTTAATAACATTCTTCATATTTTCGTATATGTATTTGCGTGTGACGCATATTGTATATCCCGAATTTTAGTAACAACGAAATACTAAATGTAAATTTCGGTACAATGAAGTTTTTATAAAAATTTAGTAGAGTAGACATTGTAAACTATCTGTAAACAATTCACTTAACCATTAATGGAAGCTCAAATGTCTTCTACTTGCAAAAAATCAAACCGTCAGTAGACTTTCCCTTTTGTGTAAACGTATAAAAAACTTAATTGTATACGTTAAATTGTATTACCAGAATTAAGGAATATTTCTTTTCATTATCAGCCTTTGATAAATTCTTGGATCGCTGATGACTTGTTACGTTTATAGATCAACAGTAAATAAACCACTAAGATTTGTTATAGACTTGGTTACTTTATGTCAGGAGACACAGTGACGGTGACAGGTGTTACGGACAGACCCTGTCTATCCCGTGTTTTATTTACATACGACTTCTTTACTCGGGTTTTAATGTCTAGTCTTCTAGTGGTTTGTAATAATGAAAATGTTATGTCTCTTGTATAGTAATTTTACTTATAAGACGAATACTTGTAAACATAATAGATAAATTTTATTTTAATAATGTTCCATATATATCCGGAAGACAACTCTGTGAAACGTACAAGAGTCATCAGATAAAGGGTTCTGTGAGTGGTTCTGTGGTAAGACGGTACCAGTAAGGAAGAAGTTCCCTATGTTTTGGTGACAACTACTTTCACCAAGTAAATATGATACCCCGGAACAAAATACGTACCTCTCTCGGTCAAGGATTCATCCTGTTGTGACCCCAGTTGAGTTACTCAACCTAATTTATATGAGAGAGTATAGTTGTTAAATTACTTAAAAACCACAGATGGTATTTTATGAACAGAGGATTAAACATACGACTGTAGAATGAAACCCGATATATTTATTGTCCGTACTCAATGAAGAATATAATAAAATATATAATATAGGAAAAATATAAGCAGATTTTGTTGGAATTGTATTTCCCACAACATGATTTCTGTCACATATTATTCTTAATCATTCTCTCTTACTTTCTCCTCTTACAATCTTTTTACATTGATAATAGAATTTGAAAATAATGGAAGGAGAAGTTCTCCCAATTTTCTGGAAAGTAAAACGTTTTCTTGGACAAAGTCAAGAAGATTAAGTCGTACGAGAAACCGTATGTAGGAGAAGTCTAAAAGATGTACGACTTAGTAGTGAAGTTGACGAAATGATTGGGCCGAAAGGATCGTCCTTTTTTTTTTTTTTCTTGTTTAAATGTATCTTTTATGATAGGAATTATGGGTCAATTTTCTATGTACGAGAACAGAAGTAGGGTCTGTATTGAGGGTGATTTCACTACTACTTTCAAAAAAACAACAATACAAAATTTCCGTACCTACATTTTCCCATTTCCGAAGGGTCCACAACGATCACCATTTCTTGGATGGACGGTTACGTCCTTTGTATTTCTCTGGGACCCAGTCCTTCCACGGGACCTCCTCCCGTGTTGTTGGGTGAGGTCATAAGAACGGATCTCTTAGGGAACCTGTCCCCTTGGACCACCCGGTGTAAGGTATCCCAACGTTTCTCAACCTGTACTGACTCGTTGAATCGTCCGTCCGTATGTTCCCATTAGTCTTACCTTCTCCTATCTTATCGTTGGTTTAAGACTTGTGAACGGTTCATCTGTCTGATCACCATTTACTGTTTCTGGACTTTTCGATTTGGAATTTTTTGTTTTTTTCATTCTTTTCAGACCTTCTTTGGACCCAACTTAGTGTCTTTAGGTGTTTACGGGTTCTTAATTACCATACAGACCTTAATTCGAACCTCCATTTTGTGTGTTTCTCAACTTTTAGACATATTTTTCGTTAATCTAGGTGTCTAGGGGAGACAATGAGTCCAGTCGACTCGGGGAGATGGTAAAACCCCTTTCCGATTTTTACCACCTATAGACCTCTCTAAACTTGTCTCCCAGATACCTAACTCGTCATTGTCAACTACCACTTACCTAGGATGTCTTTTTTTATCTAAATTCGTTTTCAGACAACAACCAGTCAGGGATTCAGTACAGACTGAGAAATACTGAGGTACCTGACGTCGTACGGTCCAAGGAGACAGATGATAGAGGGTCTCAAACGAGTTTAAGTGCAGGTGACTCAACCACTACGATAGATTGGTAGAGTAGGAGACAACGGAGGAGGAGGAGGACGGGAGTTAGAAACGGTAGTAGGTCCAGAAAAGGTTACTCAATCGAAACGTAGTCCACCGGTTTCATAACCTCGAAGTCGTAGTCAGGAAGGTTACTTATAAGTCCCAACTAAAGGAAATCCTAACGGACCAAACTGGAGGAACGACAGGTTCCCTGAGAGTTCTCAGAAGAAGTCGTGGTGTCAAACTTTCGTAGTTAAGAGACCGTGAGTCGGAATAAATACCAGGTCGAGAGTGTAAGTGTGCACTGATGACCTTTTTGGTATCGAAACTGATATGTCTGGAACCAGTGGTTTCCCTACAGACGAAAAAATATATGATAGACTCAAACAGTATCGAAAGGAAGGTTACCCGTTAACAGAATTAAAGTACCGATGTCAGTGACAGCCGTCACTAAAACTTCGGATCCTTTTATTTAAGATAGAGACGAAGGTGAAAAAGGGGTAGATAAACGATACTTTACTGCCCTGGTTTACAGTATTAAAATCAAAAAAAGCCCAACTCAAAGTTCACTCGGAAAAGTGAGAGGAGAAAGTGGGAGTAGTTCTTAGAGGAATCAAGAAGAAGTGAAAGACGGTAATCTCACCATAGTAGACGTATCGACTCCAACAACTATAAAGAGGACCGTTAGAACTAAGGTCGAACTGAGTAGGTCGGGTCGTTGAAGTGAACTACATGAGACGTATATTCAATTTATTCGTCCCACTGTTATCCGAAAGGATTAAAACTTGTTCAGTCGACGAGGTACAGGTCAAGGTTGACGGTGAAGAACTGGATGTATGTCCAAAGAGTCCTCTGTCTATTCCACTAGACCATGAAGGTACAGAAATTCTTAAAAGGTGTCAAACAACACTAGGTGTGTCAGTTTCCGAAATCGTATCAGTCACTTCGTCTTCATCCACGGAAATAATTTAAGGGAATGAAAGACGTACTAGGTCACTTACAGTCGTTAAACTAGAGACCAAGGAGACGGAAAAGATTGGGTCGAACGTGTTAACCTTCAAGAGTAAGTGTATGACGACTTTGACTTAAACTTCCTAAAACTCGTATTAGAATAATCGTACACTTTCCTCGTGTTGACATGTTATCAAACCTGTAATAAACCGTAGCGGGAAGAAACCCTAACCTTGTTTTTAACTGGAAAAGGTGAAGGCACCGACAACGACTATGTACGACTTAAAATTCTATGTTTCGGAATAAGAAGAAGATTGATGGTTTGTGACCATCGGTCCTAATATGAGAGTTCTATCCGTCAACTTTAAAAGAAACTCCTTAGAATTGTGACGTCCTACTTTCAGAATTTTGATAACCGTAATTCTCCTACGACCACTTTGGAGGATCGAACACACTTTGAGTCTTGGTCCTTTTTCGAAGGGGCGGATTGTGTAGGGCTCAAGAGTTAGTCAATTACCCTGATCAATTACCTAGTAGTGATCAGTCTCCGTTCGGAGATTGGAGTCTTTTCTTTTATTTTTATGTCCCCCTTTTTTGTTCGACTTTCTTTATTTGATGTCTTTTTACTTTTGAAGTTCCTTCGATAGTTATAGAAGTCTCTTCTTATTCGTAATGTAAACACTTTATCCTTGTTCTATATTTTTGCACCCGACCACGTGACCCTACTGGGTCTCCCTACCATGTCCCTCCCTCCTCCCTTCCCCCAAGTCCTACCCCTTGCGTACATATGGACACCACCTAAGTACAACTACATACCGTTTTGGTTATGTTATAACATGTCATTAATTGGAGGTTATTTTTATTTATTTAAATATAAAATTTTTTTCTTCGTGTCCCGTCTTATCTTATCTCTTATATTTTCACGTAGAAGAAGAGATTTCTAATTTTTTTTCAATCCTAGACTCTTAAAATTTTCGGACCTTCAATCTTTATATTGTTTTTATGTATTGACTTCTCTTCTCAGAGCTCTATTTCAACTCCTTTGAAGAGACTTTGATCTCGTTTTTCTGATTTTCCATCTTTTCTCTTCTCTTTCCTGGTCAAGTCCTCTAGGGTGTCGGTTTTTTGTCCCTACGTTCATATCTTCTACATCTTTGTCAAGTGTTCCACATCTTTTCCTTTATCAAGTTCTTTTAGAGACTTGAGTTCCGTATTGAACAGTTAAATACGGGTGAGTCCTGGATTTTATCACCACTTTTATTTGGGTACGGTCCCTTCCTGTCATCTCCATTCTCTTATAAGATTTTCGAAGATCTTTCATTTTTATATTTGTTTTCGAGTTCTCAGTCTTACCGTAGTTTTAAACTATGGTTGTGGTCTTCGATTCTTCTTTTCCTCCGTCACGTTCTTTTTAAGATTTCCTTTACTAAAGATTGGATTTTAGGAAATGGGTCGATCACATTTCTACGTATTCTTACCTATGAACTTAAAAGTCAATATATTGTAGAGTTTTTCAAATGGAGGGTCCGTAAGAAAAAGAACCTTTCAATGACCCACTCTACAAGGTAGTTTTATTTCTTTTTATTTGGTTGTTTCTTCTTCCGTACCCTAAGTCCTTTACCTCAAATTGAGTTCTCTCTTCACTTTCTTCAGAAGTAAATTCTTAAACGAAGGGTGTACCGTATCACCATTTCTTAGACGGACGGTTACGTCCTCTATGTTCTCTACGTCCAAAGTAGGGACCCTAGTCCCTCTAAGAGACCTCATCCTTTACCGTTGGGTGAGGTCACAAGAGTCGTCCTTTTAAGGTACCTGTCTCCTCACACCACCCGAGGCCAGGTGTCCCAGCGTTTCTCAGCATGTGTTGACTCGTCTGCGCGCGCGCGCGTGTGTGTGTGTGTGTGTGTGTGTGTGTGTGTGTGGGGGCGGTCAACTCTGACTGTCCAGTTTTCAGGGACCTTCGTTGTTGAGTTTCTTTTTTAACTGTCTGATAGACTACTTACACATAGATAACACTTTAGATCTGAGGTGACTCTCCAATTCTTATTTAATCTCTATTCATTTATCTTTTGATTAGTATTGTTAGTACCGTTTCATTTTAATAATTGAGGTTTTTCTTGTATTTGTAACACGTTTCTTCCTTTTTAGCAGTTTCTGATGAACATAGACGATACTTATCTTGAATGTACCCGTATTATTAAAAATGTCTATTATGTCTAGATTATAGTAAATAGATGAAAAATTTGTAATTTTAACAAATATAATACTATTAAAGGTGTCTGTGTTTTTCATGTATTATCTAGGTGTATGTAGGTAGTTAGTCAAAGTTCTTGACAGTTATAAAACCGCACATTCAAAGTAGAGTTTCAAACTTACGATAAAAAATTTCATGTCCACTGTCTGTAGTATAATAAATTGAGAATTTGTAAAATTATTTATAGACTTTTTAGCCTCATATAAAGGAATTTATTATTATGGTACTAGTGAAGATTGTTGTATTTGTCTTTGTGGAATTATAGTAGATTAAGTATCAGTTTAAAGGGATTGACAGAGTTTTTGTAGATAAATGTCAGAATAAACTTGACCTTGGACTGTTTTATATATAAATAACATAAAAAAGAAAAAAATATGATCACATATTAAGTGTCATATTTTAAGTTATAAAATTTCACTTGTTAAATTACTGCAAATCATACCGTGTGTGAGGTCATGAGAACGGACCTTTTAGGGTACCTGCCTCCTCGGACCATCCGACGTCAGGTACCCCAGCGCTTCTCAGCCTGTACTGACTCGCTGAAGTGAAAGTGAAAAGTGAAAGTACGTAACCTTTTCCTTTACCGTTGGGTGAGGTCACGAGAACGGACCTCTTAGGGTCCCTACTCCCTCGGACGACCCGACGGTAGATACCCCAACGTGTCTCAACCTGTGTTGACTTCACTGAATCGTCGTCGTCGTCATGTAAGTGTTACAATATGTTTATGGTGAAGATAGACAGGGGTAAAAGTAGTAGGGTTTTATTTTGGGGTATGAATGTTTCGTCAATGAAGGATGAGTGGAGGAAGGGGATCTTCGATCGTTTGTGGTTAGAGGATGGAAAGGGATTTCTAAATAGGTGAGATCTATGATATATATTTGTGTTAGTGTGTTGTACACTGGAAACACAGATCGTAGATATCGTATTTTAAATGGTCTAAGTCGATGTGACATCGTACATAGTCGTGAAGTAAGGAAAATCACCGATTTATAATATAATTATTACGTTGTTATTATGTCGTCTTTGGTTGTGTTGTAACATTTCGTTAAAAAGAGGTTATTCTTTTATTATAACATTAAAGGGGTGTAGGAACAGTTGTGATAAACAAAAGGAAGAAGGAAGGAAAGAAATAGGAACGTCGGGTGGGGTCATGAGAACGGACCTTTTAGGGTCCCTACCTCCTCGGACCATCCGACGTCAGGTACCCCAACGATCCTCAGCCTGTGTTGACTCGCTGAAGTGAAAGTGAAAAGTGAAAGTACGTAACCTCTTCCTTTACCGTTGGGTGAGGTCACAAGAACGGACCTCTTAGGGTCCCTGCCCCTTCGGACCACCCGACGGCAGAGACCCCAGTGTGTCTCGACCTGTGCTGACTTCACTGAATCGTCGTCGTCGTCGTCACCCACACTTCACCACATAGTAATACCGAAACTAAAAGTTGAACGATTGTTAATTCGTAGAAGAGTACACTAATAACCGGTAAACATATTAAAGAAATCCCTTTACAGATAAGTTCAGAAACGTAAAAAAAAAAAAATCAGAAACGTAAAAAATAACCTAACGAATAGAAAGACAATTCAACGTTCGTAAGAAATGTATAAGACCTACATACACATACATACAAGTAAGAGTCAGTACATGTTGAGAAACGTAGGGGTACCTAACATCGGATGGTCCGAGAAGACAAGTACCTTAAAAGGTCCGGTCTTATGAGCGTACCTATCGGAAAGCGAAGAGGTCCCATAGAAGGGTTGGGCCCCTGACTTGGGTCTAGAGGGCGTAACGTCCACCTAAGAAATGGTCGACTCGGTTTCCCTTCGGGTTCTTATGACCTCACCCATCGAATAGGGAAGAGGTCTTCTAGAAGGGCTGGGTCCTTAACTTGGTCCCAGAAGACGAAACGTCCGTCTAGAAATGCTAGACTCGATAGTCCCTTCGGGTATAAGACCTTTGATCTAGGAATAATCTATATACTAGAAGTTTATAAAAGAAGGGAAGGTAGTCGTCAAAGAAAAACCTGTACAATTCAAATTCAACAGATAGTTTGAAGGTTCACCTTCACGATACAGTTCTCATCGTCTAAGATCAGATTTTGAGTACCGTCTACAAATTCTATTCACACACTTAACCCCTCAGTAGTTAACTGATCTACCGTAGGGTGAGGTCATGAGAACGGACCTTCTAGGGTACCTATCTCCTCGGACCACCCGACGTCAGGTGCCCCAACGCTTCTCAACCTGTGCTGACTCACTGAAGTGAAAGTGAAAAGCGAAAGTACGTAACCTCTTCCTTTACCGTTGGGTGAGGTCACAAGAACGGACCTCTTAGGGTCCCTGCCCCCTCGGACCACCCGACGGTAGAGACCCCAACGTGTCTCAGTCTGTGCTGACTTCACTGAATCATCGTCGTCGTCGTCGTCAACTGATCTACCCTATCATGGCCCTAACTCACTACTACCTCTGGTCTGCACATTTCCATTTCGGTACCCCAGGTAGTTCTAATTACTCGGATCTTTCCAGGTACTACTAAGTACTACATCTCCTTTTTTGTCCCCTAACACCATGGACCTTCGGTTTACAATTCTCACAAAGGTCCTCCTCCTTCTCGAATCGGTACAACTTATATCGTCTGTCCAATTCTTTTTTCTCATCCAATTCCGGCTGATCTCATTTAAAGTCTCTACTGCCCTCCTGTCTTTAATCTTTGTCACTCAAGTCAAGATAACCCCTTTAAACGATTTTTACCCTTGTCTCTTTGTCCCACCATTGGTTTCCTGTTTCTTACTTTCTAAAAAAACACAAACGAATGACTTGACTTGAACATAATAAAAAGGACAGAATTTTTGTTTCATAAATTCATAAATACACGACTACTCTTACTAAGTTATCTCACCCCCTTTTGACCTCTCCTTTCTGACGTCCCTCTTGACACCGGGTCTAAGACTCGTTTGACTTTCCTTGCCCGAGAACGTATCTCCACCCTACCAATCGGAACCTATCGTCTCTTTTGAGTAGAAACCATGATCCTTCCTTCCGTTACAACTCACAAATCTACGAACATCCAAGTTTCGAAAACCATCTAAGGAAGACTGACAGAGTTTAAAGGATAACTTAATCCTTCGTTTCAGTAGTAAACCGTCTCTTCTATCCTCTCCTGTCCTACCCCTAAAGTCCCCTTTCCCTTTCATACTTTAACTATATATCTTCTCTTCGTCCCACTTACTACCCTTCGGGTTCCTGGTGAATTCTAAACACTACTTAAAGTTCTCTTGCGTCAGTCGTATTCCCACACTCCAAAAGGTCGATACGTCCGTACTCGTCCTTTTCTTCACATAATTTGTTCTGACATCTAAAAGATTTACTTATTTTACTCTCTCCATTTTCACAACTCTCAAGTACTTTGTCTCACTTATATCACAAACTGGTACCTTAAATTCGAACCAGTCCTTTCTTCTCTCTAGTTGTTATTTCACTCTCTGCGAAATCCACACTCCTTCCTCTCTAACTATTTTCTTGATTTATAAGTAGAAGTATCATTCTTTATTTATAGATTTTGACATTTATTTAGTGATTCACTATCACATCTGTATAATAAATCTCTATACTTATATTGTGTAGACAAATCCATATCTAAGTTTTTAAATTTTAGAAAGGGTCTTAAAGGGTGTTTCTTTAAAACTTTTTTTTTAGATGAAGAGAGACTTATTCTTCTAGGTATTTGTTCCTAGAAATAACGACGTAACAAATTTTAGTGTTTTATGGTTTTTATAAGACTTTACTAGTTTATCTCATGAAAGGATCTTTATGTTGGGTATTACAATGTCTATTATTTAGGAAAGTCATTAAAGTAACATTGATCTCTTTACCTCTGTTCAATGGACTAATTACCGAGGGTTGTAGAGTCGGGATGACCGGTGAGCACAACACGTGACCGACTCCTTACAATATGAGAAGAGGTCGAAGAATTACTAAAGGACCCGGACCGACAGTAGAAGTGTTTCTCTACAATCTCTGACGTGTCTTTCATTGCATAATCTTTCATAGTTCGGGTTCTTAAGTCGTTCACTAAGGTTTACGACTGATACAACGTTTAAGTCCACTGATAATAGAGACGCCTTCCACTTTTCGTCGTCATTTCTGTTTATTACGATGACTTTATAATGCTGGAAATGACCGATAGTTCATCTGGATACCTCCACAAGTATTTTAGACAATATGTTAAAACTAGAGGAGGTGAAGTTTAAGGGTTTAAACGGTGGGGAAGTACACACAAATATAGAAAGAAGATGTTAATTACCCTACCCTATATTAATTAACCGTCACCATTTCTTTAATAAGGATATTTACTTACGTGATATACTTCTTGTGTCAAACTTAAAAATTCTTTTCATCATTTTTATATGAGTTTAATATAAACTGAGACTGGTGATATAAACGACAAGGTAACTACTGTTCCACTCGGAGCCGACCAATCCATTCATCCGGACATAACGGAACACTTATAAATAGAATTTGGACACGGTAACTAGATTCTACTACCGAAAGGATTCCGAAAGGATCACCTTTCGGCAAACAGAGTGACAGGTATGATCAGTTTAGTTAATTGTTTAGTTATATTAGAGATAGTTTTAGGGTCACCTAAAAAAAAAACCGTCTTTGTCTTTTTGAGTAGGACTTTAAGTATACCGTAGAGTTTCCTGAGACTTCTCGTTTTGTTAAAACTTTTGTTTTCATGTTTCGATTTCCATGGGGTCCAGAACCAAAGTTTCATGTAATGTTTCGATGTCATTGGCTTTGTCATACCATAACCGTATTTCTGTCTGTTTATCTTGTCTTATCGTTCGGGTCTTTATTTGGATGTGTACCAGTTTACCAGTATACCAGTTTACTAGAAACTGTTCCCACGGTTCTGATGTTTTACCTCTTTCTTATCAGAGAAATTATTTACTACGACCTTTTGACGTTTTGTCATTTCAACCTGAGAATAAAATGTGATATATTTTTTTAGTTAGGTTTTACCTAACTTCTGGGGTTTGATATATCGCAGTCTTTTATCGAGATCTTCTTTTGGTATCGCCTTTTCGAAGGACTGTTACCTCAACCGTTACTAAAGAACTTATACTACGGTTTTCGTACCTGTTGTTTTCGTTTTCATCTGTTTCTCGTGATGTAGTTTGAATGTTTGAAAACACGTAGTTTCCTGTATTAGTTGTCTTACTTCTCCGTTGGGTGCTTTACCCTCTTTTATAAACGTTTAGTATAGATAATGAAATTAAAACCGTTTCCTGAACTTGTCTGTACGAGGCTTCTACTATGTGTTTACCGGACATTCGTATACTTTCTACGAAGTTTATGATTAGTAGTCTTTAGGTTCAGTTTTGGTGTTACTCTATAGTAGAACATGGATAATCTTGTCGATGATAGTCTTTAGTCTTTTATTGTGCAACCGGTTCTATATCTCTTTAACCTTGGAACCATGTAACAATCATCCTGATATTTTACCACATTGGCGACACGTTTTGTCATACAACCACGGAGTTTTTGAATTCTTTACCTTGAACTATACTAGGTCGTTAGGTTGTAGACCCATATAAAGATTTCCTTAACTTTCGTCCCAGAACTTCTCTATAAACGTGTGGTTATAAGTATCGTTTTTACAAGTTACAAGTGTTGTCAGTTCTCCACCTTCGTTGAGTTTCCAGGTAGTTATTTGTTTACCTATTTGTTTTACACCAGACACGTATGTTACCTTATAAAATAAGTCAAAATTTCCTTCCTTTAGGACGGTGTACGATGTTGTACCTACTTGAGACTCCTGTAATTCAATTCTTTTTATTCGGTCAATGTTTTTCTGTTTATGACATACTAAAGTGAATGTATTCGATAGATTTCATCAGTTTAAGTGTCTTTGACTTTTATCCTACCACTAATGGTCCCCGACTCTCTTCCTCTTGCCCCTTCATCAAATTACCTGTATCTCAAAGTCATTCGTTCTATTCTTTCAAGACTTCGAGACAAAGTATTGTTACACCTATATGAGTTGTGATGATTACATGTGAATTTTGACAATAATACCATTTAAAATGTAATACACAAAAACTTTGGTGTTATTTTTGTCTTGTACCAAAGAAATGAAAAGAAAAAGTTTTTGATCGGTAAAATTAAAAGGTTGGGTAGACAATACATACCACTGAAGTGTTTTATCCTCTTATCATCGATAATGTAAAGACACATGGAAGGTCTTCCCAGACGGGTAATAGATTGTTCTGACTTTAGTCAGTGGTAGGAGAAAAGAGTCAATTAAGTTACCTTTACAGGAAACCTAATAGAAGAAACTTCGAATTTTAACAAAAGACGAATAAGAAAATGGACTTTAGATAAACTTCTAGATCTCTCTACCGTCTTCTAAGTGTATTGACGAAATTTGTGTAAACAAAATGACGAATGTGGGAAGATAACCACTTGGAAAATAGAATCGAACTAACACTGAAGAATGGAGGATAAATTAAGTGTAAACTCAGTCTGTCCCAAACCATGGACCACTGTCAAAATCAATATGTTTGTTTGAGTACTTCAAAACTTTTGAAATAATTACTATATTGTTTGGATATCAAGGGTTTACAATCCCAAGAATGGAGATTGTCAAAATTTGTCAATCACTAAAGAAAGAAGTTTAAAAGAAGTCGGTTCAGTGCCCTAGAAAGAAGTTCGAAGTGAGAAAAGAGGTTCCACTTGGTCAGTGTAAATTTAGGGTTTCTATTAGACTCTTTAAGCCGGATAACAGTTTTATTACACTTCCTCTCCCCTCTTGCAACCTATATCAGTTTATACAATCGAATTATGGTTTAATGTGACTTCGTATAGAAAGAGGAGGGTCACTGTATTACGATCGTACGTACTCGAAATGGACATGAAACAGTACCGGTTCGGTTTTCTGTTGTGTGCATCCTGTCAAATACGTTTTCGTTTCGTATGTCCCTGACATCCGTTCACTAAGACTTTGTGAAAAAAATAATTTCTTTTTTTTTAAACGTACTTTGAATGGAGATGGAGGAAGAGTAATCGTCTTCACGATGTCTTATTCTCTTTCTTGAATCAGTTTGTATCAAGTTGTCTTTGTTTTTTACACTCGCACGATATTCTCCTTCTTGAATGAACAGTGAAACAGATTTCAATTGACTGAAGTGTCCTTGTCTCCTTTCTCGTCGTGGATAATTTCTACTGTCTTGTCATAAACCAATATTTCCTAATTATCGATTCCCGTGTAAGTTGGTTTACAACGATACAGGAACGAGGTTATTTGTTTCCGTAAAGTAACTGTATACAGACTCTTCGAACGATCGATTTTTACGTGCACACGTACGAGTCAGTATAGACTGAGAAACACTAGGGTACCTGACGTCGGGTGGTCCGAAGAAACAGGTACCCTAAGAGGTCCGTTCTTGTGACCTCACCCATCTGCAAAGGAGGAGGTCCCCTAGAGCGGTTGGGTCCTTGACTTGGAAACAGAGGACGTAACCGTCCGCCTAGGAAATGGTCACTCGGTGGACCCTACAGAGAGTCGATTATTATGTAGACGAATTTATAATTATATTCTATTACAACACGATGCAATACGAAACCCCTAATACTACTGCAATTTTAATGACCGAGTGTAAAGTCGTACACTTATCAGAAACTTTGGACTTCTACAGAGTCTCAGTTCCCTGTCGGGTCAAACAAGAAGGACATAAACTTACAAATAAATTAAACTAAGGTACCAATTTACGTATGGAAGGAGACCATGGGACCAGCAGGATGTATAGTTCCCAAATTTTCGTCGTTGTTGTTCTTCTCATTACTAAGATCATCATCATTATTATAATTATCATATTATTATTATTATCATTGTTATTGTCATTCTTATTTGTACTAACAACAACAAGTCACCGATTCAGTACAGACTGAACAACGTTGGGGTACCTGACGTCGTGAGGTCCGAAGGGATAGGAAGTGATAGAGGAACTCAAAAGAGTTTGAGTACAGGTGACTCAGTTACTACAATAGAGTGGTAGAGTAGGAGACAGTGGGGCAAGAGGAGAAAGGAAGTTAGAAAGGGTCGTAGTACACAAAAGGTTACTCAGTCGAGAAGCGTATTCCATCGGTCATATTTATACTGTAGGGTTAGTAAAGGGTGTCCAAATGATGTCCGGTTAGGGTCTTATTCCGAGAAATGCGTATAAATACTATGAGAAGTGGTAAAACGTTTCTTGTGTTATAATCAATAATTGTCGCAATCTAAATCTCGACTTTTTAGGATCAAATTTAAGATCGAAAACACCTGTTTCTTACAGTACAGTAAAGTCATTTGTTTTCTACAACAACGGTAGTTCGGTAGCCCCTAAATTCTACCTCTTTTCGTCCTATAACCGGGATCTGTCAATTCCACGTATTGTTTCCTTACTAACATTATTCAGGTCTGAGAACATAGAAGGGTACGTGTCTTTTCACGATTTAAGTAATTGAACTCTACAGACCTCAAAAAATGTTAATCGTCATCAGAAGCTACAACCTACCGGACCACCAAAAAACAACAAAACGAAAAACCGTTTTGAGGATATAGAGGATAGAGAAGGAAATGGAGAAACCTCGTCAAGGAGTCTCGGCTCTTCGATATAGGGTCCGAATTCAGGAATTATTTAGATGGTCTTTTTTACATTAAGAGTTTCAAATGTAACACGAAAAAACAAAAAAAAAAAGTCAGTTGTGAAACTAGGAATATTGATTCAATGAACCTTGTTCATCAGTGTTGAAGTAGTTTGGTAGGTGTTTTATTCCTACTAAAAAGATAAAAAGATATCATCAAAAATACTCTTGAATAGTCCGTGAAAAGTTTCACGAAAAATGTAGTAAATGAGTTAGGAGTGTCGGTCGGAAGACACCATCCAAGAGAAGAATGGATGTCAAATATACGATACTTTGACTTAGTGTCGAATGGATAAAGTTTGTCCGTAACCCCTCTTGATTTACCTTGATACGTGTATTTCTTAAGACGGATCATGAATCGTGTCAGATAAGTTTTTCCCATGTAACTAAAAACTTTCACTTTCAGCGAGTCAGTACAGGTTGAGAAACACTGGGGTACCTGATATGACAGGTACCTTAAGAGTACGGTCCTATGACCTCACCCATCAATAAGGGAAAAGGTCCCATTGAAGAGTTGGGTCCCTAACTTGGGTCCAGACGGTGTAACGTCCGTCTAAGAAATGGTCGACTCGGTGGTCCCTTCGGGTTCTTATGACCTCACCCATCGGATAGAGAAGATTTCTCCTAGAAGGACTGGGTCCTTAGTTTCTCCCCAGAGGACGTGACGTCCGTCTAAGAAATGGTCGACTCGATGGTTCCTTTACCGTGGGATGAGGTCATAAGAACGGACCTCTTAGGGTACCTGTCTCCTCGGACCCCCAGATGTCAGGTACCCCAGCGTTCTCAGTCTGTGCTGACACGCTGATTTAGTGGTGGTGTAACAAAAAATGAGTAGTAAAGGTGAAACGTTTACTCCTTTAATTCTGAGTCCAATTTGTTGAAAGGTTTCAGTGTCGTTCATTCTCACTGACTCGTATCACAAACTAAAGGTTTCCATCTTGAGATAGGTGACAAGGTAGGATTGTCCTTCTACCCCTCTCCTCGTTTACTTTTGAGTAAGAAATTTATGACCGAATAAACGAAAATCTACCCTGTTATTTTTTCTAGAATCTAATCTCGACGACTCTTAAGTGATGATTGTAACCGTGAAGATTTTATAAATAAATAAACCGATGTACCACATAATCACCGTCGTGTGTCCTAGACGCTAGAAGGGATTCCGTACGTCATACAAATCGACTCCGTACATTTGAGAATCGACACGGTACACCCTAGATCAAGGGACTGGTCCTTAACTTGGGTCCGGGTGACGTGACCCTCACACCTCAAGACCGGTGACTAGAAGTCCCTTCAGGGTTGTAACCGTGTCGAAAATCAAGTGTTATCCCATGATCAATAATGGTCTGGAAATCCGAATTGTCCGTTACGTTACATTTGTACCGTAAGACTTTTACTATGTTTAACTTAGTTTTAATCAACATAAACCGACCAGAATAAATGTCTACGTCTCAATATCCCCCGAAGGGTCCACCGAGTCTACCATTTCTTAGACGGACGTTACGTCCTATGTCGTACGAACCCCGACCACGTGCCCCTACTGGGTCTCTCTACAATACCCCTCCCTCCACCCTCCCCCCAAGTACAAACCCTTGCGTACATGTGGACACCACCTAAGTACAGTTACATACCGTTTTGGTTATGTCATAACATTTCATTTTATTTCATTTTGTTATTCTTTTTTTTTATTATTAGACAGACGTTACGTCCTCTGAGTCCAAGTCAGGGACCCAGTCCTTCCAGGGGACCTCTTCTTTTACCGTTGGGTGAGGTCATAAGAACAGACTTCTTAGGGTACCTGTCCCCTCGGACCATCCGATATCAGGTGCCCCAGTGTTTCTCAACCGAACGGTAAAGAAATGACTCTTTCTAGAGAGGGCATTTTGGATGGTCGTCCCTTACTGTCAATTACACCCCCTAACCTTCTCTTGTAAGGAATGGAGGACGTCGTGTAAGAAAAGACACGAGTAGATAACAAAGACTAAGGAAAAACCGAAGGATTTTTGTATTCCTCTAAAATAACGACATGTATCTCACCTTCAGGAAGCATAGGTTAGTAAAGAACCGAAGGACAGGAGAGGACGGGATGGGACAAGTTTTTGTTTCATACGGTACTTGACACAATCCCTAATTCTTTTCTCCCGACCGAGGTTCCCCAAAGGTCAGATCAACTCCGTATTTTTTTTGTCTTTATGGACTTTTCGACGTTTACCCTATGGTTAATGGTGTTTCTTCTGATCCTAATTCACGGACGGTTTACTCTATGTTTATATACGAAACGTTTCCCTCCTCTCTCTGATACCGAACTCTTCGTACCTTACAGAGGTGTCCGTTTCTTGTTCAACCTCGAACTCCCTCTCCGCCCTGACTTACTTACTTTTCTCCCACCATTAGATCCTGAAAGTGTGCGTCGTAAGGTTTGCCCAACAACCCCTTTAAAACTGTTTTATTGACGATTTTCCTCTGAGTCTACATCCCTTGCCTGTGCACCATGTCCCCATCTACCCCTCTCACCCTGTTGAACCCTCTAATCCTGACTGTATATACGTCATGGTACACATTTTGTCTATCGGTCACCTTCCTTAGACGACATATTGTGTGCCTCGAATTGAGTCACGAGACGCTACTGGATCCTCCACCCTACCCCTTCCTCACCCTCCCTCCAGATTCTCCCTTCCCTAGATATATACATGTGTCGACTAAGTAAAATAACATGTCGTCTTTGATTGTCTTGTAACATTTCGTTAATATGAAGTTTTTTATATATAACACGATACAAACCGAAAATGAGGTAGACTTATATGAGATGCCAGTGACTGGTTGACAGGATGTTTCCGTAGATGTGTTATTCTTAGTGGTATTGTCCTCAACATGAGATGACGGACCCCTTTAGATTTTCTCTTCGATATCCAATGTTAATAAAAGTCTATTAATAATAAGTTGTAAGAGTTTTAAAAAGGTATAAAGGAATAAAACCGGTTCTGTCTAAAGGAAGCATCCCGGGACCTATGGTGTAGTATAGTGAAAACCTGTTGACTTTGATTCTAAAACTATTTTATATTGTTTACGTTATTACGTCCATTTTATGACCTAGTAAACATAGTTATAAATGTGTTAGAATTAAAAAAAATTAGGAGAGAATTAGGATACTACAGAAGGCCAGTACAGTAAAAGGAGAAGAAGACACGAAGGACCGATACGAAGAAGACCCTTCTCAACCGGTGACAACCTGTGACATCGTCTCAACAAGGTCAAGAAGTAAAGGGTAAACACCAGACACTTGATGAGACGGGGACGTGGGTTGTGAGGATCCTTGCACGGGAGGGGTCAATAGTCGCTGGAGGGATGACGGTTTGGGTTACTTATTAAAAGTCAGTCATAGAATGAATTCGAGTGACATCGTAGATTTTACTAGATCTTAGGGGAGGAACTTCCAAAAGTCAGGAACCGAAGGGAAAGGACTACAGGGGGTTAGTAACGTTATCAAGGAAGAGGTAGAGGAAACGGTGACCGGAGAAGAATAAACTGTAACCTTAGTAGTTCTCAGGTAATAGGAGACAAGAGAGAGAGACGGACGAGAGGAAAGACCCCTTTAGAGTAGGTGTACGAACCAAAAAAACGACCATTGAGTGTTTATACAGAGACAGGGGTCTCAGGATAACTACTCAAATACTTATATCGAATAGATATTTTAGAGGAATGTCCCACAACTACTATAGTATATAGTTGGACTTTGAACTGAATAGAGTTTAATTAATTTAAATGGGGTGTTTAAGAAGAATGAGAAAGGATGAGAGGACAACAAGATGAGTAAGACATCCAATTCGACATTTGGACTCATAAATGGAAAAGGGTCCGGGGACTAATGGTCAGTGATACATGACACTTACAATAAGACATTTATAGAGAATTTATTCAGAGTAAAAGAAGTAATAGTGATTTAAGTATGATAGAAGTATAGAACGGACTTAATAAGGTTATCGTAAGATTGGTCAGGGGATGAAGGTAATGATGTAAAAGATTAGGTAATAAATTCAAAAAAAAAGAAAAACTTTACTCTTTTTTTTACTAAAGAGTTTTCTGATGATACTTTCTGACGACGACGACGACGACGACGACGATGACGAGGACAGTGAAGTCAGCACAGACTGAGATACGTTGGGGTATCTGTCGTCGGGTGGTCCGAGGGGGCAGGGACCCTAAGAGGTCCGTTACCTCACCCAACGGTAAAGGAAGAGGTTACGTACTTTCACTTTTCACTTTCACTTCAGCGAGTCAACACAGGTTGAGAAGCACTGGGGCACCTGACGTCGGATGGTCCGAGGAGGTAGGTACCCTAAAAGGTCCGTTCTCATGATCTCACCCCACGGTAACGGAAGAGGTTGAACTTTCTGATCTCCTAAAGTTAAAAGGAGACAGGTAAAAAATTATTCTCCGTTGATAAAACCCGTACAAACGATCGATTGTGATGTGAAATCCATATTAAATATAATGTTTCTTAATAAGGTTTGGTGTATAGGTTAATGAGATGAGGGAAATCGTATTTTAAAAATAGAGTAATGAAGTTTACATATGTACGGTGTTGGAAGAGAGTTGGACCCAATAATTATCAATGTACTCAGAGACAAAGAATATTAGTTTATCCGACTTGATTTAGTTACAATCAAATTGACGTCAGATTAATGACTCCTTAACATACAAAGAAGGGAATTAATATCTTATAAAAATTCTATCCATAGTGAAAATAAATCGGAATAAATAATTACGTAAGTAAATACATTCTCCTGAAATCTCTATCTATAAATCGAACAAAGGTCATCTGGAAATTACCTATTTACTCAATTGTTTACGTTCTTACTTACTTTCTTTTTGGTCACACCTCAGTCCTCCAGGGTGGAGACTGAGCTGACGTACTGGGACCTACGAGACCGAAGTTGAAGAAGTAGATATTTTATGACGATATTGATTTAAGATCCTTGGAGTATTATAAAACTTTCCTATGTAACTTTATTACGAAAATTCTCATGAAACGTTTGAATTTCCCTGTCAAGATGGTAACATTACATAGTAATGAAAAGAACAATTGTGTATATATAATGGACTTAGTTGTACGAAAAAGGAAGTCAGCGTCTCGGAACGTCAAGTTACAAAAGTCCTCGACCTGAAGGCGGACATTCCTCCTTTGTGTGGTTTGTAACACCCCGCTCCTCCTAATGGTCCTTTTCTCCTTCTTTATCACTCCCGCCGTTACACCCGTCTGTGGATTCCCCTTTCCCAAATTATACACAAGGGTTTCTTCGATCGGTACATTGTAAAGAATTTACTTATAAACATATTTAGTAATAGTTCATGTAATGTCATGTTTATTTATGTTCCTTTAATGTTTTTCCTTACCGTATTTAATTTTCACGCTTATGTTTATGAAGACGGTATGTTTATGAGCATACCGGAAGTTTATTATCCCAAAAATTTGATAAAAAATTCCGACTACGAGAAAAAATTAGTTTGTGTAATGATCACATTAATGTCTTTGTCTTACTTTCTTCCTACTTGTTAATGAATCAACAACAAAGAATCAGTGATTTAGGACGGGTTGATCAAACGATGAGGTACCTAACATCGGACGGCCAGACGACCTCACCCAACGGTAAAGGAAGAGGTCCCCTAGAAGGACTAGGTCCCTGACTTGGACGTAGAGGACGTGACCATCCGTCTAAGAAATGGTGACTCGGTCGATTCGACCGAGAAGGGAATGGTCCCATCGATCGAAAAGAAATTATCGAACTGTTTGTACAAAATTTTTTAATATATACGTCCGGACTATTGTTTCATACTATAGGAAGGTTTTTGTGTCCTAGAAAGATTCATTTTACAGTAGTTTGATTCTTTTTCTCTACGTGAAAAATAAATACGGTAAGGAAAAATATTAAAGGGACATAAATAAACATGACATTACATGAACTATTACTAAAAGTAGAAGTGTACTGGGTAACAGGACTTAAATCAAGTCAGGTCTGTGTTTCCAGTCGTTGTTATCAATCTAAAACAAAGAAAGAAAAGTTCTTTTGTCTTGTTGATTTCCTACATGAGTTAAAAATTTTAAATATACCTTTATTCTTGTTTTCCTATTGGTGATAGAAGTTTCTGTATTTTTAGAAGGGATACCTTTAAAATATAAATTTTTTTAAAATTCTGACTATCATCTAACTATACCAGGTATTTAGTTTTCATATTCTACAAAAAGTCACTTTTAAAAGAGAGTGTAGTACGGGTGGTCTTTCGGTCAAAGGACTGAGTATCTGTTACAATGATTAAAGACAGATCGAAACATCTCTATAAAATATATACATAATATACATGTTTTTGAAAAAAGATAAAAAAAGTGTTTATAAATGTATGTTATGTATCACGAAACGTGAGATCGAGAAAAGGGATTCTTTGTTATCAAGAAACTATAAGAAGGTTCTTTTTTCAAGGGAAGACATATACAGAATGTTTATATATAATCATAAGGTAATGAACCTGTACGGTTTTATACAATCAGAAGATGACTATCAATTGAACAAAGGTAATAAACAATAGTGTTTGTTGCGACCTCATTTATTTGAAGGTATATACAGTATATCATACACACATGAATCCAGATGTCCTATTTAAGGGTATTTGGTTAATAAAATCGTACCCTATGTATGTAAATACTAGTTGGATCTGTCGTATAGTTTTTCGTCTCTGTAATGAAACGGTTGTTTCCAGGTAGGTCAGTTTCGATACCAAAAAAGTCATCAGTACATACCTACTCTCAATCTGATATTTCTTTCGACTCACGGTTTCTTAACTACGAAAACTTGACACCATAACCTCTTCTGAGAACTCTCAGGGAACCTGTCGTTCCTCTAGTTGGTCAGGTAGCATTTCCTTTAGTCAGGACTTATAAGTAACCTTCCCGACTACGACTTCGACTTTGAGGTTATGAAACCGGTGGACTACGTTTCTCGACTGAGTAAACTTTTCTGGGACTACGACCCTTTCTGACTTCCGTCCTCCTCTTCCCCCACTGTCTCCTACTCTACCAACCTACCGTAGTGGTTGAGTTACCTATACTCAAACTCATTTGAGACCCTCAACCGTTACCTGTCCCTCCGGACCGCACGACGTCATGTACCCCAACATTTCTCACTGACTTGACTTGACTGTATGTAAATTTAAAACCCATCTATAACCGTTTAAGGAGAGGTATCATTAGTATTATTAAATGTAAGGAACGTCGTTACCTACTCTTAAGAAAAAGAAGGTTGTTAGAATGGTCTTCACACGTTTGTTTGACAAGACAGAAACAGATGTACTATCTATTTTTTACCATAGGACCACATCAAAATTTTAAAAAGAATAAACCACACTCTATCTTACATTTGTATAAGAAGTCAATTTACTTCCTTACCTAAGGTAAAGATGTCAAAATGTCGAGGAAATTGAATCGTGGATATAGAGTTTAAATTAACGGTTAAATTGAAAGTTACTTAAAAGGAATTAACTGTGAAATCCATCTTTACCCTCGGATGTAAAGGGTTCTCATAGTTGACATCACTACGGATTGTCCCTTACCAACTCTTATTGGTGAAATAAAAACCTGAGTTTACCGTCTTTTCCTCCTAGATTACGTAACAGATCAATTAAAGACGGAGGACTCACCTGGTAGTGATTAACCAGGTAGGAAAAAAGAAAATTATATGTCAAAAATAAAATAATTTTTTAAAAAAAACTGGTACGATGTATCGTGCGTCCTAGACTTAAGGGGGTGGTCCCTTACTTGGTACCGGGGACATCACATTCGTGTCTCAGAATTAGTGACCTGGTGGTCTTTTCAGGACCAGGTAGGAAAATTGGATCATTTAAGATTACTCCTAAGACTCTTAAAGGATTCATTCACTAAAGTGTTGACGTAGTGTCGACTCTGAGTCCACACAGGTTATTTAAAACCGGTATTCCTCTATAAATTTAGGGTAATTTTATGTGTCATTCAAAATAAGATTTATATCTCAACCTTTTTCCAACCAGTGTAACAGTATACACTTCCGGTACCAGTGGACAATCTCAAGAAAAGAAGTCTGATACAGAAGTTTTAAGAAACGAAGGTCCAAGTAAAGTACAAAATCTTACCTTTGATACGAACTTGGGAAGTTGTCGAATGGACCCTAGAAACAGTGTCGTCTTCGACTAGAAAATAGAAGGAGAAAGAGTGTCTCACCAAATGTCAGTCCCAGTGGTCTTCGGTATACGTTTTAAAGACTAGGTCTTAGATAGTTGTCCTTCTTTGATTGTCGTACTTATGATACGTTTTCTAATAAACGAATACAGGAAAAGTGAACATATATGGAGTCCTCTAGTGTTCTATAGGTTCAAATACCAATATTATAGTTGTAAGATTAAAAAATTTCCTTCAAAATTTATTATATGGTAAATAACTTTATCTCATGTCGAAAGACGTATACCCTAGAAATCATATTATAGGAGCTCAAAAAAAGACAAAGGAGTATAAATAAATAAAAAGGGGGTTTGAAATTTGAAAAGTAAAACGTAACCCCATATCGGCTAATTGGTACAACACTATCAAAGTCCACTTGTCGTTTCCTTGAGTCGGTGTGTATATGTCCATAGGTAAGAGGGGTTTTGGAGTGAGGTTAGGTCGGACCGTGTTTTGTAACTCGTCTCAAGGTACGTGACAGGTCATCCAAGAACAAGCAATAGGTAAAAGTTATATTGTCTGATTGTCAGAATAAAATATAGAAAAGATTAGATGAATGGTGAACTTCAATGTCATGAGAGACACCTACTTCACACTGGTCCTCTCCCATCCCACCTTATAAGGGACAGTTTTCTCATCTTCGTCATAAAAACCTCACAACCCAGGTTTCTTAAGAGAATTTTTAATACCTTATACGTAGGTTTAAGTGTGTGTCTTTGTTTGTCCGTTTGGACCCAACCCCGACCGAGAGTCTTGTATTCATAAGTTGTGGTAAGAGGAATTCCCTTTTTTTTTCTCTCTCTCTCTCTCTTTATTCAAATTGTTAAACTGTAAAAGGTAAGGTCTCTCCAACACAATTCGTTTATAAAAGTGTGTCAAAATTTACTTGGGTATAAACGAAACGAGAAAACCTCTCCTATACCCTTACACTACGATATCCCGTCTACCTATATGTATGAATGAGTTTCGACATGAAAGTTTTTTTTCAGGTTAAAATTGATATGAACGTTCAGGTTATAACTTTCTTTTATATTTTAGAACCCGTTTTGTTTAAGATTAGAATTTCCCGTCTGTCTCAAAGATAGTACTTGAATTTAAAAGAAATTTGTCTTGATCCACTCGTAAGATCCACCCGTACTTTGTTGTAAAGATAAATACCTTGATAATGAGGTGGATTTTGAAAACTGGACAACTAAATTTTTACCAAGAGTTAAAAGATCGATCTAGGTATTGTGTAAATTTCAAGTAGGTTCAGAGTGTCAAGACTCTCTAATATAGATGTAGTCGAGAAGAATGAACCCCGAGTTTTTCTCGAAATTGTGTTGACACCAGGGGGGTGGGGGGTTTTTTTTCAACACCAGGGTCAGACGGTCCCGTTCATAAACTTTCGGAGTAAACTCGAAGCATTAGGGGTAGTTCAAGGATCAAACCTCCCTTGAAATCCTCTAATCCAAATGAGTAAGAGAAAGTTTTTTATTTCTTTCGTCACCCTTATATTTAAGTGAAAAACGACAACAATAAATCAGCGATTCAGTACAGGTTGAGAAACGTTGGGGTACCTGACATAGGACGGTCCGAGGAGACAGGAACCCTAAAGGGTCTGTTCTTATGACCTCACCCATTGGTAAAGGAAGAGGTCCCCTACAAGGGTTGGGTCCCTAGTTCGGGTATACAAGACGAACCGTCCGTCTACGAAATGGTGACTCGATGGACCCTTCGGGATCTAAGTGAATAAGAGAAAGTTTTTTATGTCACCCTTGTGCCCAAGGAGAAATTATTTTTCGAAATGATTATTTATATAAAAAAATAATAAATAAATCTTTTTGTTTATTCTTAAATTATTCAATTTTGACTTTAGTGAACCTGTATAGGTTTTAGACGTGTCTGTTACGTTTTTATTTCTATAAATTTAAAAGTATTAGTTTGTATCTTGAAGAGTAATCCACAGTGTTGTATGTTATCCAAAGTTATCTCCCGACGACATATAGTATATGGTATAACTCTTAGATAGGTTCTTTTCTAACTGAGGTGTCTTTCCATATCCAAATCGTTCTCAAACGACTTATATATCAATAGGTTTTTTTTATGTTATTTGTTATCGAATGTAGACATGTCGTGTGATGTTAAATAATTCGGGAAAATATATGACAGAGTAAATTAAGTGAGGTGTTGGAATACGTTATCTAAAATTACTCTATTTTTTTTTTCTAAATGAATAAAGTCCACTCCTTTCGTTTCGGTTACTTATTTCATTAAAGGGTCCTTGTAAGTCTTACCATCACGGTCGGAGATTTGACAGACTTGTTAGTCTGATTTATATCACAGGAGAAGTGACATTTGTCTTGACAGAGACTTTGTGGGATTCCGATAACCTCTCCGTTTCTGAAAGGCAACTAACAGAAACTGACTATTTACTAAACTTATATTTGAAAGTTTTACAAGTGGAGTTTACAATTCTTTTGAGGTGTTAGTTTAGACGTTTCGTTCTAAAATGTGGATTGGGGGAGTGTAACCCTTTCTGACTTCCGTCCTCCTCTTCCCCCACTGTCTCCTACTCTACCAACTTAGTGTAGTGACTGAGTTGCCTGTACTCAAGACCGTTTGAGACCCTCTATGACTTCCTGTCCCTTCGGACCGCACGACGTCAGGTACCCCAGTGTTTCTCACCCTGTGTTGAATCACTGACTTGTTATTATTGTTGTTGAACATATACATTTACAATCCGTTAGAAGAGAAAATAAAGTAAAACAGGGACGAAATTTGTAGAAACACAGTCTGAGATACACTGACTTCAGGGAACACCGTGGTCAAATTAAGTTATTGAAAGTTGTTTCCGGATCAAACACGGTCTTTGTCGGAAAGCAACAAAGACCGTGTTTTGACTTTCGGACTTTCTCTGGTCTTTGTGTCAGGAACAGGGTCTCCTTGAGTATCCGGTCAGTTTTTCTGTTTATACGTCTTGTTTATGAAGTATTTAATATTTGTCGTAACGTGTCTCCTTTCGTACGTGTCTTGTCTCATCCTTTTATACACGTAATTTAAAACTTCTCTTTAACATGGAATATATGGTGACCATCAATTTATTATAACCGAGACAGGAACTCTATAAATTTATATAACATGATCATTAATAATATACGAATAAATTGATAGATGGTTATG
Organism: Capra ibex; assembly: GCA_006410555.1. NCBI lineage: Eukaryota > Metazoa > Chordata > Mammalia > Artiodactyla > Bovidae > Capra > Capra ibex. The sequence continues at coordinate 69,678,806 of SJYO01018757.1, forward strand.
TATACATTCTTTTACTTCGACATTTTATCCTTTTTAAATTTATAAGAAGTCAAAGTAATTCATAGGAGGTATTTTTAGTTACTCGTAACTCAGGAATTATTGTTATTATTATTTTTAGTCCGGGTAAATTGTGAAGTATTATATCTTTAGATAATAATATACACTGGACTTTATCGTGAATAATGACACAATATTTATTGTTATTATATACGGTATTAATATGACGTGATTGATTTTTGGATTCAAACAGTCCTTTTTAAGGAAAAATATGGTTAGTCCGTACTTTGAAATATAAACTTCAATTCTCCACACTTTCGCTTACATCGATAAAAGATAACTTAATTTGACTAAAGGTTATAATTTCCTTTCTCTTTTGTAATAAAGATATCTAATAAAAGTATTTTTAAGATTAATAAATTTTAGTTTTATTATTCATGTCGTTTTTATGTAATACAATTTTACTCAGAGTAGACAGTATTACGAGACACATTTCGGGAAGAAAGTAGGATTAAAAATACACTTTGACCATTTGTATTTTATAAATAATTCATTCATTGTTAAGACAATAAAACCTATTTGTAATACATAAATCATCGGTATATAATGATGTAACAAGACAACGTTTCTATAACCTATAATGATCTATAATCAGGGTTAAGTACTTAGTAATATTTAGAGTGACTAGTTTTTTTGTTGGATTATGTGTTGTATGGAGTTAGGATCTAAAAGTATATAAGTCGATTGTAAAAAAAGGAGGAATCTTCTTCTCGGTTTGGTTTCTTCCTCTAAAAATAAAAAGGTTTAAATCTCAATATCAATTACTTTCAACCTCTATATCGGGGAGTCCCACAGACACACACACTTTGCCCCCCACTTTTTATTGAGTCGTTTGTGAAAGATGTTAATACGAGAAAAGAGGGTCAAAGTTTTCCACGGGGATAAGTTTGGTCAAAGGACTCGGGTGTCCTCTTGGATTGTGTGTGTTGTTGACGTCCTAGATCTGTCTAATATTTTTTTCTATTAAATGACCTATATAGAATTTTGGTTCCTTTTAGCTCTTTGACTGATGCACGTTCTTTCTCTTTCGAGTCTTCTCTCTCTGAATGAATGTCGTGTTCTAACCGAGTGTAGTCACTCAGATTGTGTACGACTGTCGGATCTCGTCCTTCGTACAAGAAGGACAAGTTCGGTAAGTTTATCCTTGGACGTATTGTAAATGTACTTTTAGACACCACGTCGAGTAAACGAAAACTGTCATTTTCAGATTACATCCCATTCCCACCCCATCGGTTGCATGAATGCCTTGTTTCGCTCTATAAGAGGGTGTCTGACCCAGTCGTTTACGTTCTGTGTATGTGTGTGTAAGGGGGAGAGTGAAGTCGAAAGAGTGTATGTATGTCGTCGTAATTATAAGTCAGTCTTTCATGCTTCTTTATCGAAGATTCTATAACTTTCACTTCACTTTCACAATCAACGAGTTAGCACAGGTTGAGAAACGGTGGGGTACCTGACATCGGGTGGTCCGAGGAGACGGGTACCTTAAGAGGTCCGTTCTTATGGCCTCTCCGATCGGTAAGGGAAGAGGTCCCTAGAAGGGTTGGGTCCCTAGTTAGAGGTCAGAGGAAGTAACGTCCGTCCAAGAAATGGTAGACTCGGTGGTCCCTTCGTGATAGTCATAGTCATTCCCGTTAATTATCCGGATGTATTAGAAGGTCCCAATGAGAAAATCTACTTTACGATAAAATGGGTCTCTAAAAATACTAGTTTTAGGGAAGGCGATTCTTTGTAAACACAATGGTCACATTGAAAATGAAAATCTAGGTAAAATCTGTTAACTGTGATGAGTTCATTTCATTATACTAAAACACTCCTTTTTTTTTGACTTGTTTTCCTCAGATATATCTGAATAAAGTAAAATTGAATTTTTTTTTTCGGGAACTGAACCTCAGTTTCAAAGTTAGAAGATCTTTCTTTTCTTACATTTTGACTTGTAGTTTTCTAATATTGACGACATTGGACAACGACGACGACGACGATTCAGCGAAGTCAGCACAGGCTAAGACACGCTGGGGTATCTGCCGTCGGGTGGTCCGAGGGGGCAGGGACCCTAAGAGGTCCGTTCTTGGGACCTCACCCGACGGTAAAGGAAGAGGTTACGTACTTTCACTTTTCACTTTCACTTCAACGAGCCAGAACAGGTCGAGAATCGCTGGGGTACCTGACGTCGGGTGGTCCGAGGAGGCAGGTACCCTAGAAGGTCCGTTCTCATGACCTCACGCAACGGTAACGGAAGACGACATTGGATTTATTTTGATTTAAAGAAGTGTTCGAAAAAAAAAAAAAAGGTCAAAGATTGATTTTCCTGTGGTGTGGAAGTCTGGATGTCCTGTGTGGGTGGTGAAGCTCCAAGTAAACATTATATCAATAGTCGGTTGAAAATGTACAAGGTTAAAACGTTGACCGTTAAATAAATAAGAGGTTCCAATAATTTCGACGTGGGTGTGTGTCGAACTCTCTTGTCCTGTCTGTTACCGGTCTTTTAGACTCTATAAAAATTTACCTAAGACATGAAACGGAGTATTTAGTGGGAAAAGATCACTATCATGTAGACTCCGTTTTTGTACATTAATGTACTTCCTCTAGAGTTTCCCTATCGTTTTGTGAATTATAAATGACATATGAAAAAAATGGTCAGTTTACCTTTTGTTTTTAAGTAGAAGTAAAGGAAATTGGATATAGGAGACTCGAAGTACGATAACTATTAGGACTAAAACCCACTGTCAATGTCAACGATAAAGGGTTCACAAATGATACTTGGTCCATGAAATTATACAATATTTCTCAGAACAACTCCATTTTAGATTCTGAGTCCATCCATCTCCCCTCTTAGTCAAAGTAAAGTACCACGATTCAGAGACGTCAGTACAGACTGAGAAACTCTCGGGTACCTGACGTCGGGTGGTCCGAGGAGACAGGTACCCTAAGAGGTCCGTTCTTATGACCTCACTCAACGGTACCGAGGAGGTCCCCTAGAAGGGTTGGGTCCCCAGTTTGGGAGTAGAGAATGTAGAGGACGTGACTACCTGACCAAAAAATGGTGAACGTGGTGGGCCCTTCGAGGGGGGTATAAAAAGACCAGTATGATGTGCCGTACGTCCTAAAATGAAAGGACTGGTCCCTAACTTGGACGTTGGGTGACTTCGTCATTCCACCTCAGAATTGGTGACCTGGTGGTCCCTACAGGGTCCTAAAAGTACTTGTAGAATTAAGAACCTCCCAACCCCCTGTGTGTGTCCATGGATTAATACTTACGTCAAAACGTTTCCGGGTCTTTAGGAAACCAACGATAAGTCTGAGTCACCACCCTCCTCACTTATTCCTTTCTTTCTATCTAATATTCCTCTCTGTTGAATCCGGACTCTCTTTATCCTTAACGGTTCTCACTCCTTCTTACCTCTTTCAACCTGATTTATTTGACGATCCAGATCGACACCCTCTCTCGTCGTTCGTAGTCGAGTCACCCTCTAATATGACAAGACGTCGTGACGACGTAATAGGTAAACAGAACTTTTCGTTTCCTATTAAAGTTACTGATTCAGTGTTCGTCAGGTGGGCTGTGATGTCATCCTAGGAATTTCACGACCTTGTTCTTCCTTCTCTGAAGACGGGTGACTGGTCCCACTCCTCTGATGGTCTTCAGGTCTGTGTCACAAGACTCCTCCAGTCGTCCCCTCGTCCGTCCCGGACACCGGTCACCCCTGTCGTTTGTCTTTCCTGGCGTCCCTACCCTCACCACTTTGGTGGACGGAAGAGGTTGTTAGAGAGTCCTCCACTTCAGGGAAAGGGACCCTGGGTGACCAACCACTCCAGTCTTCCTGTAACCCCATATGGCCATCCGTAGTCATACTTTGCTAATCAACGAGTCAGCACATGCTGAGAAACCCTGGGGAACCTGACATCGGGTGGTCCGAGTAGTCAGGTACCTCAAGAGGTCCATTATTATGACCTCACTCAACAGTAAAGGAAGAGGTCCTCTAGAAGGACTTGGTCCCTAGTTTAGTCCCAGAGAACATAACGTCCGTCTAAGAAATGGCAAACTCGGTGGTCCCTTCGGGTCCGTAGTTGTAACCAAGAACCTTTTTGTTTACAAGAAAACAAAGTACAACTGGAGTACTTTGTTTCTCTCGAAGGAGAAGTAGTCGTTCACTCCTCTGTCTCGTGACTCTAAACAGAAAAGAGCTTTATACTTGTCAAACAAAGAGATTTGTTTGGACCAAACAAAGGTACCTGACCAATCTGGTCTTGAATTGTCAACGTCTATATATATCCATACACATATATGTATTATATACATATACATACACGTCTATATATATACACACACACACATACGCATTATATACATACACATACATAAACTTAAGAGTCTTCTTGAGACGTTTGATTATAGAGACAAAGTGTTCCCTGTGTTCGTTTGACTTTCTCCAACTCGGTAAACAGGTTCCAGTGTGTCTATTATTCATTGTCTCGGTCAAATTTTGGTGTGGACGAATTAAGGTTTCGGATCCGATACACCCGAATCTCTTCCGTTACCGTTGGGTGAGGTCATGAGAACGGACCTTTTAGGGTACCTGCCTCCTCGGACCGTCCGACATCAGGTACCCCAGAGCTTCTCAACCTGTGCTGACTCGCTGAGTGAAAGTGAAAAGTGAAAGTAGTAACCTCTTTCTTTACCGTTGGGTGAGGTCACAAGAACGGACCTCTTAGGGTCCCTGCCCCCTCGGACCACCCGACGGCGGATACCCCAACGTATCTCAGCCTGTGCTGACTTCACTGAATCGTCGTCGTCGTCGTCGTACGATACACCGATTTTTAAGATTCAGTGATAACCCCTTATAAAGTTTATTTATGTTTTCATCTGTCTTATCTTGTCCGTGGGAACACATGGATAAAACGTCTAAGTTGTTAATAGTTGGACAAAGTAATTGTGACAGTGGGTGATTTTGATGGGACCGTAACAAAACTTCATACTGAGTCCATGACATTTTTAAAGAGAGTCTTTATAAAGTCAGACTCGGAGATTTTCTGTTCCTGACCTTTATTAAAGAAAAACAAGAGAGAAATTTTATAAGGTTTATTCATCTAAAGTGACTCAGTCATTTTATCAAGACAAGAAGGGTTCTTACGGGGTTTAACCTGGGGTGTAATAAAATGACTCTACAAGAAAAACTCTACAATTAGAACGATCTCAGGAGACGAGTGGGACTTTAAGAGGACACTTATGACTACGAGTAAGAATAGAGTACGACATGAAAGACGTTTTCTCCGATCTTATATCGATAGAGATACTTATGTCCTCTCCTTATTTTTTATCAAGAGTCCTTGTGGTCAGTCTTTCGTTATCCCGTTCTGACAGGCAACTTGTTCAAGTGACCCACGAGTGAGAGTTACAAAATTTATCTGGGATATCCCCTATGTTTTTACTTCTTCATTCGTCCGTAAGTGGTTTATAATTATCCTATCGATGATATATGGTTTAGATAAGTCCTACGATCCACCTGTAACCGATTACCGGTTTCCGTAAGATATGGTTCGATTATTGGACTATACCCTTTTGTGTATTCTTTTGTTTCTTGATGTTGCATTGGTTTTTATATCTGTTCTCCATGTGTCAATGACCCCAGATTTTCTTTTCCCATTTGAATAAAAAAGGGTTCACCCTATCAACTCTTTACTTCTTTGGCTCCAGACTTACTGTTCTGAAAAGGTGTTAACGTCTCTCCCTCTTGGTCCCATTTGGGAGTAGAGAGTTGAAGATTAAGTATGACTAAAGCTAGAGTTCCTCCTGATTTCTTCAGAAGGAACCCGTCAGGTCACGTCCCACAACCTTTCAATTCTAGGGTGTACGGAGTCCTGGTTTGTTTGTTTGTTTTTTTATTTGGTTTTGTGTTTTGTCTTCGTTATGACACTGTTTTATTGTTTTAAGTTATTTCTGATTTTTAAAAGGTGTAATTTTTTTAGAAATTTTTTTTCTTCTTCTATTTCCTGATCTCTACGAACTGACGTTTATAAAGATAGTGTTCTTTTCAGAAACCCTACGCGGAACTGTCAGTGTACCTTAAACTATTTGCCTCCTAACAATTCACAAACCCCGTCTCTTTTGTCGTAGTTGTTGAACCACACTATATAAGGCTGTTACGCCTGGTGTACCGAGCCGACTGTAAATCCCTGTTGATATTCCGTCCCTACTCCTTTCCCACTTCTACTTCTGACGTCAGTCTAATCTCTTTTCGAACTTATGGTCCGATTCAACGAACGACACTTCCAGGAGTTCTCACTACTTTAAGAGTTTTCAAACTTCGGCTTCTCAATTCCTTTGTACTAAATACCCAGTGACCCTATTTGTACCTAATATACGAAACATTAAAATTAGAGTATAAATTAAAATTAAGGATAAATACTCTTACGAAACTGTTCGTGACAGATTCCTCTCGTAACATAAACAAGGTTTCTACCCACACCCTCCCGTACTGTCCCATCGCCCATCCCTAAACGAGTCCCCTGTCCGTACTCCCTCACTTGTCCGACGTTCCTAAGAAGTCACTTCGTCTCCCTTTCCCTTTACCACCTTTATCAACTCTTGTCGGCGTCCCACGTGGACTGTCCGATCAAGGACCCCGGGTACCTTCTGTACCGAATCTCCGTCGTCTTTTTGGGAGTCCCTTAGAGATAAAAAGGGATCCTCGTAAACTGGATACAAGAGACAATCGAGGATAAAGAAGTACCCACAGTTCTGTTTTATTGACCCTGAAGGGACGATCAGGACACCAATTCTCAGACGAAGGATTACGTCCCCGGAGTCCAAGATAGGGACCAGTCCCTTGATTCTAGGGTATACGGTACCCCGTTGATTCGGGTGGATGGTGTTAATGACTCGGGTGTACGGTGTTAGTCTCTCTGCGGGTGAACGGTGTTACTTCTAGGGTGTATTGTGTTGATTGTGGACTACCTCTTATTTATTATTTTTCTGTTCTATTGAGCCAGTGTATAAGATTATTCCTACCTAATCCTCGAGGAAAAACTATGTATTCCTTCGTGTAAACAAAGAGTCGGTTTTTTGATGAAAGTTCCATTGATACTCATTAATACTAACTTTACAGATTTAAGTTACGACATATTCTCCTCAACATTCTTCGTCAATTAGAGACTTCGAACTGTTTTGACTTAAACGTCGGGTCCAAAGGATGAATGACCAACTCACTAGGACCAATTCAATAAATTGGAGAGACTTAAAGTCAACGGAACTACCGTCTTCGTCTCTTATGGTAAGTTTCAACATCTGTTTTAATCATATATCTTTACGAAAGGATGTCAACACATGGACCATCTGTTGATTACAACCAAGGAAGGCGGAAGAACCACTTTAGTTATGCTCTATTTTCCCTTTAATGATTATTGGTCTGTGGGACATTCGAAGGTTCAAGTTGGAGGAAATAATTTTGAAATGTTCTTGACGATTCATTATCGTTTTGTCTAAGTAAAGGAAAAAGAAAGGAAGAGAATTGATGAGTTATCCTACCCCATGATTCCCTGTCCTTTTACAGTCTATGTGTGTGAATTTGCCTTCTTATTCCTGTTGAGCATATTGGGTTGATTTTTTGTTTGAGTAAAAAAAAGGTCACCCGTTTTTTTCTAGACAACTGTATAGAGATTTCTTCGATATGTATACCGGTTACTCATGTACTCTTCTACAAGTTGCAGTAAACAGTAATTCCTCTACGTATACTTTTGGTGTTAGTCTATGTTGAAACGTAGGTGACTATGGATATTAATTTTTCTGGTTTTTTTTTTTATCTATGTACATATACATGTTGACTTAGTGAAACGACATGTGGACTTTGATTGTACAAAATTTAGTTGATATTGATACAAGATCATATTCTCTTTTTGTAAAAGATTCATTTGATTCTTTTTTCCTATCTGTCCCCAACTATTCTTATATCTCTTTAACTTTAGAAGTATGTGATAACCACTCTTACATTTTACCATATCGACGAAACCTTTAGACGAAACGTCTAAAATTGAGGAGTTTCACAATTTGTATCTCACTGGGACACGACACGAATCAGCGAGTCAGCACAGGCTGAGACACTAAGGTCCCTGACATCGGGCGGTCCGAGGAGACAGGTACCCTTAAGAGGTCCGTTCTTATAACCTCACACAACGGTACGAGAGGAGGTCCCCTAGAAGGGTTGGGTCCCTAACTTCGGTCCAGAAGGTGCAACGTCCGTCTAAGAAGTGGCAGACTCGGTGGTCCCTTCGGAGATACCACGTTATTAAGGTGAACATCTATACACCCCATGGGGTCCACCGTGTCACCATTTCTTAGACGGACGGTCACGTCCTCTACGTCCTTTGTGTCCGACTTGACCCAGTCCTTCTAGGGGACCTCATCCTTACCGTTGAGTGAGGTCATAAGAACGGACCTTTTAAAGTACCTGTCTCCTCGGACCACCTGATGTCAGGTACCCCAGTGTTTCTCAGCCTTTAGTGACTCGTGTGTGCGGTGTCGTCTACATATGAGTCTTCTTGACTTTTGTATAAATGTGTTTTACAAAATGTAGTCGCAAGTATCACTACAACAAGTACTATTTTTCATCTTTATTGAGTTCGAGAATAGTTACCACTTACGTATTTGTTGTGTGTCGTATAAGTATGTCACTTTATACACCAGTACTTTTCCTTCACAACTACTGTACGATGTTTGTACCTACTCGGAATTTTTGTAATATGATTTACGTTCTTCGATCAGTGTTCTTCAGTGTCATGTTCTTCATAACATAATAAGGCAAGTGTACTCTATCGGTCTTGTCCGTTTAGATATCTCCGTCTTTCATCATCGACGGTTCTCACCCCGTCTCACCCTCAGCCCCATCCCCAGTCTCTATCCTTATCTGAGGATTATCAGTACGAAGATCCTCGTAGTTTTACAAGTTTTCAACTAACACCACTGCCAATGTGTTGAGACTTATAAAAATTCTTGTAAATTAACTTGTTAAAATTAACTACTTGACAAACTATACTCTTTATATAGTGTTATTTAGAAATTTACCCTTGCGTACATTCTTAATTACTAAAATTTTAAATTTTTTTTTTATTTTNATCAGTACGAAGATCCTCGTAGTTTTACAAGTTTTCAACTAACACCACTGCCAATGTGTTGAGACTTATAAAAATTCTTGTAAATTAACTTGTTAAAATTAACTACTTGACAAACTATACTCTTTATATAGTGTTATTTAGAAATTTTTTTTCTCATTACCTAAAAGTCTAAGACTTTGTCTTGTCAGACAAGGTAAACCAACTCTTCTAGTACAAGGGAGTCCGAGTTGGACGACGGCCTCTTTCCATGAAGTCTGTGTAGAGGTACTGGACCCCATAAATGGACTCGGGAGTCACTGAACCCCCAAGGGACCACTGTCTACCATTTCTTAGACGGATGTTTACGTCCTCTGGGTCCAAGCTCCGACCCTTTTAGGGGACCTCTTCCTTTACCGATGGGTGAGGTCATAAGAACGGACCTTTTAGGGTCCCTGTCTCTTTGGACCGTCCGATGTCAGGTACCTCAGTGTCTCTTAACCTGTAGTGACTCAATGGTAGTGCAAGTGAAAAAATGAAGTGGTCGATGAATCATAAGAGAAGAACCTATGTCTTCTTCATGATACTTGGGGATTGACTCCGTCACTAACGAGGAACCCGTAACGGAATGAAACATGTCGTTTCATGTTGTGGAGTTTCTAATAGATCGGAACTGGAGTTAAGAGTCTCTCAGTTACTCTGGACTCTGAAGAACGTCAATTACCTCTTAAATTCAGGGCTTAAGGTGGAGAGTTTGTTTTTCAAGTAGTGTGAAGTACTTTTATAGGAAAACAAATATAAAAGAACTCAAATATGATATCTTCTCCCATCTTTCGAGGGATATACCATAGTTTCCGTCTGTCTGTAAAGAGTACGTAGACTTAAAACACTATATTCTGAACATGAACTTTTTCAGATATTATGAATATTCTCAGATATTATAATTTTTTTTTTTTTTCTTATGGTTACCTTCTCCTAGTCCTATACCCTCTCGATTTTTTACTTCGACTTTATATCAGGTCATGAGTGAAGGTATGAATCCAGTAATAAGTAGGACTACGTTGGACTTTCTAGACAAGGACCCACCCCTGGTCGACTTGCCGGTCCCGTGGATTGTTGTGTTTCATTTCAAGGAATGATGTTCACCTTTTGAACGTTTAAAATCGTCTATGATTAGATAGTGTAGTAAAAGGAAGGGGTGGGGTTAAAATGGTTTATAGATTAATTCAAGTACGGAAGTCACTCTGTACTACTTTCTCTCGAGGTTCAAGGTAGTCTCTCTCCAATATTGGTATCTCTTAGGTCGGGGTTTACTTTTACTTCATAAACGTTAAGTTTCAGAGCGAAGGACTGGGGAACCATGTCTGTCCTTTAAAGTCACCTCACCTGTCGCGAGTGTTTACGGTGACGGAAAAGACTTGAAAAGGATTCCTTCTAGTTAAACACATAAATATTTCGACTCATTTGAGTCTCCTCGAAACCCACGTCCTTCTCCCCGTGTCCCTATCTCAGAGTTTCTGAATAAGTGGACCTCACACTTCCTTGTCTTAATCCTAGTTTTGGATCGTCTTATTCAATTTAATCATCATGTCTTATATAAGGATTTTTGACCCTTTGTAAAATTTATCGAATAGAAAATGTGAAAATCCTACCTATAATACTTTAAGTTTTCTCGATACCTCGTTTGATATCTCCATAGAAACAAAATTTAATAACTAAAAGTCTTTCAATCCGTTCAATGTGTTATTTTTAAGGTGTTATTTCCACAATGTTAGACTCCTATACTTTTAGATTGACTAATTTTTCCATCCGTTGCCTTTCTCCGGTGGGGGGGTGGGGCTTTTCGTCTTATTCATGTCAGACGGGAAAATCGAATGGACAGAGAAAGTCAGTGTCGGTTTCGTGTTAGGAGATAAAGAAGTATAGACCCGGAAAGTACACTTCGTACCTAATCCAACCGGTGTGTACTCTTTCCACAGTCAAGATCAGAACCTTGACGACATTTTGATAGGTCTACGTTCCGTAGACGTAATCTTCTCTTTTTTTTATTTTTATCTTTAATTACCAAGTTTACGTCTACGGTGTTTTAAGTTTTAGAAACCTCCCTGAGAGGTTTTTAAAGAATAAACCTCTACTCTGGTAAAGACTCTGTCGTTTTTAGTTAAGTCAAAATAATTATAAAATTGTATTAGGGGGTGGGGGATTTAAAAGTACGGAAAGAAAAAAAGTTCCTCCTCACACCCACCTCCTCCCCTTTCTCTTTAGGAACGGATCATTCGTTGATCTCCAAAGTTGTTGTTGAACGACAATGTTCGTTTTAGGTCGGTCGGTGGACAAAAACATTTATGTCAAAATAACCCTGTATCGGTGTGGGTAAGTAGGTCGTAGTAGGTTCCAACCAACGAACACACGATGTTGTCGTTTCGACTCATCAACAACGTCTCTGGTATATCGGACGTTTTGAAGTTTATAAATGGTAGACCGAGAAATGTCTTTGTCAAATGGTTGACGACTTCTCTTTTATCAAGTTGTAACAGAAACAAAACAACAAGTCGAGATTCAGCACAGGCTGAGAATACCTGTTCTGGCATACCTGACGTCGTGTCGTCTGAAGGGACAGGTAATCTCTCACGTCCTTTATCCTACTGTTAAAAAAGACCCACACCTTTGACAGAACAATACAAAAAGACTCATGTTCTTCGTCGTCTTAAATTATCTTTTTTGTATCTGAAACCTTAGTTAGTGTTACGAGATAAGTTTCGGACTGAGACGGTACATGTCAAAACGCTTTCACTTCAACGAGTCAGTACAGGCTGAGAAACACTGGGGTACCTGACATCGGATAGTCCGAGGAGGTAGGTATCCTAAAAGGTCCGTTCTCACGACCTCACCTAAAGGTAAAGGAAGAGGTCCCCTAGAAGGACTGGGTCCTTAGCTTGGGTCCAGAGGGGGTAACGTCCGTCTGCGAAATGGCCATCAGACTCGGTGGTCCCTTCTAGAGTCTATTTATTGATTGGGTGAGACTCGGGGTCAAATGAATGTGTACTTCACGGTGCACTGGACTCCGTTCAAGGATTGAGTCACAAGGACAATGGAATAAAGATTTTACCGTTAATGTCATCGTAGATGGAGTGTCCCTATATCACTCCTAATTTCCTTAATTCTCCATACGAGTCTCGTCTCTGGACACGGACCGTGTCTCCCCCGAGAGGAAGTCACGGGAACAATACTAGTGACTCAAGGACACCCATTGTAGTAGGGATCTCTCGTTCACGAGTAGATAACAGGATGTACTTGACCAGTGAACAATCGACACCACCGTCAAAAGGGAAAAGATCAACTTTACTAGGTGGATAGTGAGATGAATGAAAAATAAAGAAGAATTTCAATAAAATAGTAGGTAAAGAAAATAGGAAAGACTTGGTTGTCAATTGAAAGTGAAAGTTTCGTGTAGATACAACACTACTCTCTACGGGGTCAAAACTCGTAGAGGATTCTATTCCAAGTAAGAGGAATCGGACCGTAACTGCACTTGGACGAGGTTTGAAGGTAAGATGACATGGGACTGGGTTCAGGAGAATAAAGGTTTCACTGAACAGGTCGAACTTGAGAAGAGAATGTCGAAACGTAAGAAGAAAAGGGGGTTGAGACAATAAAAGAGGTAACCTTATGAGAAAGGGTACGAAAAACGAGAAGATTTACGTTGAACAGAGAACCACGGGTCAACTTGTGAGTAAAGAAGACGTCTCGGAAGAGACTGGGGTTCAGAATGAAGGGAAGTATCAGACACTCGGTAAAATCCCTAATGAGAAATAATATAGTTATATATTATGTCATGGAATGTGTCTCATCCACGAGTTTATATTCAACCGACTGACTTAAGTCCCTATTTGTATATTCGAAAGTTGTTAGAAACGATATATAACGACAAATCAGTGATTCAGTACAGGTTGAGAGACTCTGGGGTACCTGACATCGGGTGGTCCGAGGAGACAGGTACTCGAAAGGGTCCGTTCTTATGACCTCACCCAACGGTAAGGGAGAACGTCGGTTAGAAGGGCTATTGACTAATAAAAGGGAAAGTTTTTTTGGGGGTGGAGGTGACCGCAGATTGTCCCATATCCTTTCCCCGGTAGGTGCGAATGGATCGTCTCCACACATGGTCGTACACACAAACTTCCGGTTCCCATCGACTACATAAGAACGAAGACCTGGTGATATAGAAAATACCGTTACGACGAAGACTTGTCTTTTAGTTCATGATAATCGAAAGGTTTCCCGACATTGTATAAAGTATTAGATGAGAAAAGTAGAGGTCTTAGTCTTTCTTATAATAACAGGAGGGTGTTCTCTCTAGTTCTTCTTTTATTTACTGTAGTTTCATTGTTTCGAAAGTACGAGACTTAACTCTGCATATGGAATACTCATTCTACATTATGAATAATTTTTAATGAGAAGTTATTAAATTATCTTACCATTGTGGTTAAGGGTTATTATTTTCGAAAGTATATTTGTTTTCAAACCCCCTTTCTTTATACTCCCCGTTCACACCAATATATTAAGAAGAAATACTATGATATTAGTTTTTCAAAATTTATCATGGTAAAGAATCCCGGATAGTCTTAACACACACACGTGTATTATTTCTCTTTTTATTAATATCCCGAAGGGGCCACCAGATCACCAATTCTGAGGTTGACGATTTCGTCCTCTCTGTCCAAGCTAAGGACTAGACCCTTCCAGGGTGCACGTTGTCTCGTTGAGTCGGGTACGTGTTGATGACTCAGTCGTGAGGTCGAAACCTCGGTACGATGACTCCTGGAGCGTGGATCTCCGACTTCCCTCGGTGTCCCCGTCGGTGGGGTCACTCTTCGGGCATGTGGAGTCCCTTCTCGTCGTGGACGAGGGACGAGCGGTGTTGGTCTCTTTCGGATGTGTGTCGTTACTTCTGGGTCGTGTCGGTTTTTATTTATTGTTTACTTAGAATTTATTTTTCATTTTAGTCCGTACGTTCGGAATTTTTTCTTTTCTTGTGTCCATAGAACGAAGTAGACTATTAGAGAGTTCGTTTAATCGTATCTCCAGATTGAATGTTTATGTACGTGTCATCCAAGTGTTGACCATGATTGTATCAAAGTTTTGCGACTTTGAATGGTCGACAAGGACCTCTTTAACTACTTAAGAAAGACACGTCCTGTTCCCTAGTGTCACTCCTTTAAGGAGTAGATTTGTCGAGACAGTACTCTTTTACCATCTCATATAAGTTTTTGTCCTACTACCTTCTCAGTGTCTATGTCTCGTGTAATTTCTACACTACAATTGACTCCCCCTCTTTTATCTGATCAGTAAATAGAACATAAAATGTAATTCCCTTGTTCAAATATTATCATTCGAAGAGTAACGTAAAAGGGGTAATGAATAAGATCCTTACTTTAAGTTCCTAACCATTGTCCTTTGATTTACCGAAACAGTAACTTTAGAAGTCGGTCTCCGGTTTCTTCTTCGAACAACCTCTGTATTGAGTCTCATCACTTTTGCCACAGACACTTTTAAAATATCGTTATTTTGACACTGAAAGGAGCTTCTCCATCTATGTATAGATAGTCAATGTAATACTATCTTTTGACCACAAGAACTCTCCTAATTTCGTGTAAATCTATACCTCTAAAAAGGACAAGTTGAAGGACATTCCCCGAAATATCCGTGAGACGGATCGAATTAGAGACTGTACTTAAAAAAAAGACGAACTTGTCTACAAGGACGTAATACGGGACCCTTGTTTATGTACGTTTACAGTGGGAAGAGAGAGGAGGAGGTCGGGGAAGGGAGGTCACGGTTAGAATGACAAGGAATACAAGAAGTAAATACTTGTCTTTCCTCTTTAAGTGGTTCACAGTATTCCCTTTCTTTGTGTAGATTGAGGTGGTACCTATAGGACTCTATAGGTCTGTCTTTCCTCAACTCTCGAAACAAGTTTGTCCTTTCTTTTCTCTGTTGTTGGTGGTTTCGGATGAGTTCTCAGAGTCTTCCCTCCACTGATTCGAATCTTTTGAGCGGGAGAAGATTATCTGTGTCATTTAAGACTCCACGAAGGAGAGATTTTCTATAATAATCCTTGGTGAGTGACTACTCACAAGAGAGGACAAAACGCTTTACGAAAGTTTTTACGCACTCTCCTGTTCCAAGTGGTCTCGTAGAAAAAAATTCAGTCAATAAATTGAAGTACTGATTTTAATAATATATAATATTGTCGAAGTTTTAGAATGTGGTTGACCTGTTGAAGGGGTGTCATTTGTTTATAGTGTCCCCAAACCCAGAAGGACAAACAAAAAATGGACTTTGTCGTTCGGTACTTCAACAGGAAATTAATTGAAGAAAGAATCACCGACTTAACAACGATATTTCTCTTACATATTGGTCGAATTATACTGTTAAACCTTTGGCGGGGGGAAATACGTAAAGTATTTGAAAATTGTCGAAATCTAGACCCCGGACTCCTTTCCTCTCTCTTTTGTCACCGAAAACTCTTACTACAAGAGTTGAGTTCTGAGTAGTCTGACCCTTTCGTCTTGTTCTGTCCACCCTCGTTGATTTGATGATAACGGGAACTCATAAATTTTAATTGGGCTAGTTACGTTCACTTAATAGAAGATGTTCACTGAGTGTCTTCATAAGTACAATTTTTCCCCTATGTGGAGTCTCCAGTGAGGTAGGTTTGAGGATGAGCACACCTTCAACAGAGAAATTATTCGGAGACGAGTTCAATATTCCTTTCCTTCGGGACCTTTGTCTCGGTGCCTGGGGGTCTGAGGATATTCATCCACACTCTGGTACTCCTGTGACTACAGGTCTCCTGACTTCATACATTGACTGATAAGTACCTCGATTCTAGTCTGAGTGTCCTGTCACGAGGTAAGCGATAGGAGAAAACACTTTAATTTTTATAAACAGAGAGATGAATTGACTTTTATACGAAGGATCTTTGAAAGTTTAAGAGTAGAGACTTTATTACTTTCACTCTTTTTGTGGAAAAATTCAATTTATCATTGTATAAAGAATAAACTATTAGGTATGAGAAACTTTGCCATTTCGCAGACAGATGTTACGCCCTCTAGGCCCAAACTAGGGACCCAGCCCTTCTAGGGGACCTCTTCCTTTACCGTTAGATGAGGTCCTGATAACGGACCTTTTAGGGTACCTGTCTCCTCGGGCCATCCGATGTCAGGTACCCCAGCGTTTGTCAGCCTGTGCTGACTCGCTGAAGTGAAGTGAAGTGAGACTTTTCATCGGTTCTTGGTCTTTTATCCGACTTTAGTAACCTTGTTGGTTTTATTTACAACTATAGGTACAGGAAATAAGTACACCGTTCAGGATATGAAGTGAGTCTATTACCCGAGTCTTAAATATGTATTAAGAGTGTTCGAACTGACAAAAGAGTCGGGTGTCTACTAATTTTTGTTTTTAATTTACTCCCATCCTTCGAGACGATCTACCTTCGTATAATTATCGACGGTGAATTTTTTTTCAGTGATTCTCGGTCCTTTTAATTGTCGTCTATGAGACCACAGGTTTTGTGTGTCTTTAGACCACAAAGAATAAAATTTCTGGTTGTCAAAATATAGAGTCATCGGACTTCTTTAAGACTCGGTATCTTTTATTACGATTATGTATACTTTTCATGTTTTAGATTAATATTTATAAAAGGTCCCCTTTTTCGAACTTTTCGAGGTTAAACACCTTTTAATGGCTACATTTTAAATAAAATATACTTAAAAAAAACCATTTTGATTGTAAAAAGTTGATTCGAACTGTCACAAATACTCCGGGTGTTCCTCCTGTTATATAAAAATTTGATAAAATTGTATAAATTCATTAAAATTTCTTATTTAAGACTTATGAATCTTGAGTTCATATCTAAGTTAAAGAAATGTTTAAGGGACACAAATGATATAATTCTTTATTCCGAGACAGGATTAGTCAAAAAGTTTCGTTCCGAGACAAGAGAATTGGTGAAAGGTTGTAATATGAAGACTTCAACATATAGAGTTATGTGACAGAAACTTAAAGATTTAATTCAAACACAAAGTCTTCTTTATTACTCAATCATATTCTGACAGATTTAACGGGTAGACGAAAGGGTAGTCCGTTAGAACCCAAATCTTTGTCAGTTAGAGTTTTGTAAGTTCGACATTTGGAGTAAAGTTGTCTACAAAACACGTTGCCCATCGTTGCTAAAAGTATACAAAGTGTTCCGTTTTGTTCGACCGAATACTGGAATTAAACGTACTTAGAAACGTAAGAAGAAATACAAAAACCTCAAGTTGGACGGTACAGAGATCCTGCAAATCCAAAATGTACCTTCGTTCATTTTGTTACCGGTGACATAGGGGACGACAACGGTAGACACTACATCCTACTCTGGTCAACAGAACCTATGTAAGTCGGAAACTTCCTTCGACTTTATTTCGTTGAAAGATTTACTAATACGTGATTCTGTAACGTTAATTAACCGACAACTTTTAGTTCTGGTACTATGACTCGGTACTATTACAATCAATAGTTGTTCGCAACTGTAAGTACCTGATACCTGTAGTATCGTAGACTCACAAGATAATTTAACACGTAATTTTTATAATTTCAAGAAACTTTTGGTGTCTGATCTTCTTTTATTGAGTGTTGTGTATATAGACAGTTTCAAGAACATAAGTTTTATATATTTCTTTTCTTTAAGATGTTGAGTTATTGTCTTCCTGTGCCCTGAATTGAACCTTTTCCCGTTTTCTAAATCCATCGAGTGTTTCTTCTTTATGTTGTTACCGGTTAGTTGGGTTGTTTAATTTTGGTTTATGGACCTTGAGGGTATGCGACGACCTTCCTCGTACTTTCCGAGGCTCGTGATACTTTTGACAAACGTCAAAGAATTCTACAATTTCAATGTCGATATGATACTAGATTATAGAGACGAGGATCTATCAATAGGATCCAATTTTTTTTTTTTTGGTGTCCAGGTGTGTGTCTGGGTTTTGACCTTTATTAAATCTACAGGTTATTTTCCTCTTTTCTATTAGTATAACACGTTACAAGAATCTTTTGTTACATTGAGTTGGTACTTTTCCATAGGGTGACTATTTGTGTAACTTCCCTTCTGTCTGTCTTCGTGTGTTTACAAATATGATGTGTTGAGTTAAGATCTTGTCGGATTTGAGATCTTGGGTGGATCTTGGGTGACTACTATCTTTAGTCTAGTCACCAAGGAGGACCACCACGCCTTCCATCTTCACCTTCATTGTTTCCTTCAAAGACCCCAATGACTTCAAGACACAAAGGTACACGTGAACAGTTTGACCAAGGTGTCATGTGAATTCTAGACTTACAAAGTACTATATGATTAATGAGTCGTTATTGATTCTTAAATTTTTGATGTTGTTCCGAAGGGATCACCGGGTCACCAATTCTTAGACGGACGGTTACGTCCTCTGTGTTCAACCTAGGTCCCAGACCTTTGTTGGGTGTATGGTGTCTCGGTGATTCGGGTACCCGGTGTTGGTGATTCGAACCCGAAATCTCGGGTACGAGACGTTTTTTCTCTTCGGTGGTGTTACTCGTCGGACACATGGTGTCGATCTCTCATCGGGGGGACGAGTGGTGTTCGTCTCTTTCGGGAGCACTACATTCGTTCTGGGTCACGTCCGTTTTTATTTATGTTAAAATTTTATTTATTTTTGATGTTCTTGTTTTTATTACCTCGAGTACTCTATTTGTCCCGATCCTTCTCTGGTGATTTTTACATTGTATACGTTGTAACCTTGGGTTCGTAATAGCTTGTGTTAACAGTAATCATGGTCCCTTCTATTGAATCTAGTGGCTCTGTATGCTGAATTTTACCGATTTCCGACTGAGGTCTTAGGATCTTACGTGTTTTTGTTACCTCACCTTTACGACCAGTGTGATGCACCGTGTCTCGACGACCCCACGACTCTTTTGCGTACACTTTCACCTTGAACCTCTGACACCCCGACGACTTTGTTTGCGTCCGCCCCTTATGTCAGACGGTGTCTCGTCTCGAGTCGGCCCCGACCCTGTCGCGCGGAGACGTTCCCTCCGGGTCCACGTCTGTGAACAAAAATTAAAAGAATTTTATTTCGACTTTCGGAGAACGACGGAGAGTCGTCGGTTCGACTCCCAAAAAAGGAAACGACGACTTCCAATATCAAGACAAGGATGGTTAGGTCTAAGATACGGGTCCATTTGACTTACTTTGCAGGTATAACAAGAGTGTACAGAAGTGGGTAAACAGTTGACACTTACTCCATCAAATGTATGTCTTTGTATGAGGACGTCTTGTCTGGAATGGGTCATACCGGTTGGTGAGTGATCGATGACAACACGAAAACAATGTCGTAAATATTTAATTCTTGAGACCGTAAAAGACCTTCTTCTATGACTCCAAGCCTCTCCATCTCTCAACGGGTTTAAATATTTCAGAAAACATCTGAATCTTAGTCTTGTGTCCAAACAAGTTGAAGTTTAGGATACGAGAAATAGGCTGAGACAGTGAATTGAGGTGGTCCGAGGCGGCAGGGACCCTAAGAGGTCCGTTCTTGTGACCTCACCCAACGGTAAAGGAAGAGGTTACGTACTTTCACTTTTCGCTTTCACTTCAGTGAGTCAGCACAGGTTGAGAATCGCTGGGGTACCTGACGTCGAGTGGTCCGAGGAGGCAGGTGCCCTAAAAGTGTGCTGACTTCACTGAATCGTCGTCGTACGAGAAATAGTGACGTTATGAAAGAGGAGCTAATAAAGTAGGTAAGTACGTAAAAAGGAGACCCTGTTATCTCCGGACGTAGGGTAGTCTTGACAGGTCGTTCGGTACAAAATTAAAACGATAGAGGAACCAGGAGTAGGGTTGTGGATAGAAACTCATAGAGGTAGTGGATTTAAGGGGAAGGTCAGAGTAAAGTGAGAACACAAAATTAACGAGTCATGTGTTAGTGTAAGTTGGAGTTTCGACATTCTGACTATAGACGGGATATGTAGTCCGGAAGGTACGATTCATATCTTCGACCTTCTCTTAAAGGTCACTCGAGTAGATCCACTTTCGGATGAGATTTCAAGTACAGTCTATGATACAAGTTTATGTCTTAATATTATATGTCCTCGAAGAGTCCGAGAAAGGGGTTTCTCTATAAATACGGAAGATTTCCTTAATAAATACCAAAGTGACAGATAACATACTCGTTGTGAGACTTCTAAAATACATCTACCCCATTTTTTTACCTACTTATTATTTCCCTACTATCGAACCTAATCTAGTAAATCAGAGACAAAGGACGTGTAGTCTACGTGGAATTATACGACATACGTATGAGGTCTAGATTCTTCGAAATAAGTGAAGTAAAAGTTTCGTTTGTAAGTAAATGTGTAGGTCATAACGGGAACAATTATTCTATGCATTCTCTATGTATGCCTTTTTGTCTTCTTACGTACGATGGTAAGTTCTGTAAATTATTAAGATTACCGTATAAAGTCCTCCCGTTCACACATATGATTAATGGAGTATTTAGTCAGGTCAGGACCACCGTTAACTTTTGAACTTGTTAAAAGAGTCAGTTGTCATTTAAGTCCCGTAGAGTAGTTTACAGTATTTGTTGAAGGATGAAGGTTAAACTCTTGTGACAGTAATTGGATTTTAAAACCTGATTTGTTGCCGTAGGGGTGTGTTACACGATTACTTGGAAAGAATCCATGTCGTCTCTCGTTGACGGTACTGTAAATTCCTTAAATATTTCGATTGGTCTGTCAAAGTGTTCTTGCTTTACATAAATTTATCAAAACAAAAGACTGAGTCTTAAGTTTACAGACTCAGTCTTAAGTCTGTCATACACCATCATCACCAGTACCACCTTACACACTCCTACACGAACACACTATTGACAGGATCGAGTGACTGTAGACAAGTGTCAGATCGACCTTTTAGAAGAGATGTCTGAAGAACTTTTATACACGATGGGTTTAAAGGGAGAAGAACGTTTCCAAATAAAAAGTCCCATAATAATCTTTCTAGAAGTATTCGTTTTCCAGTAGTCCTGTTTTGAAACTATCCGTACGGAAGAATCCCCTTGTTTTTCATGATCGTTCACTTCCTCGGCTATGTCGTTACGACACAGTATACGTCACTCGTTAAGCTCTGTCTTTCCTTCGTAAGTAGGATGAAATAGGTCGGTCTGTTTTTGTGTACGTAGGGTGGGTCCCGTCGAAAGCATAAGACAAAATTTACTATAAACCTGGTCGATAGGAGACTCATATGTGACCCTTCTGTTCTTATTCAAGTATTATAATTCTTACGTATAAAACCTTATTCAATATTTTGAACCGGAAAGGTTCTTCAGTGATGTCTGGTTATCTCCTTCCCTATGTAAAAAGTAAAGTGTTTTGACACTCCATATTATCACTAAATTGGTTTCCTATTTATATTGACCTAGTTTTCTAATCTGGAGTTTCGTGTCGTAGATTTCGTTTGTTTGATATTTGGTTGAAACCTTACGGAATTACTTCCGTGTAAGTACAGAGTTTTACTTGTCGAGATTAGTGTTCCCCTGGAAAAGGTTACGGGAGACTCGTTATGTTTTTTATTGTATATCTAATGTATTGAATTTGTGCGAAATGTAACAGACTGTCTCATTTTACTATGAATCTCAATGACTTTTACTCGTTCACGATGTTCCGAATCTTTATTATTATTACTTCACAACTTGTTGGTAACGATAAAATCTTGATCGGTTAAGGAAATTTACGAATTTGTCGAAAGAGTCTATTGTCGTCTTTCCCATGTTATTTAGGTTTTATTTGTGTTCAGACTTTTAAAGGTAGAGATCGAATGGAATTCGAATATCAATCAATACTGGGTTTGGTCATTGAAAGATATTTCCCTTGGAAATATGTCGATCTTGTTCTTCGACCAACTTGTTTTCGTAAACAGACTATTCACCAAAATATACATATATACGAAATGAAAATAACTTGATATTAAGATCTTATTTTATTCGAATTTTTATTAGACTGTAGACAGTAAACTGTTGACAGAAGAGTGGGTTTAGGAGTCATTTGTAAAGAGGTGAAAATCCATTATGTCTTTTTAATGTTATAAGATTAAAAATTTCGATATATATATATATATATATATACATTTCTTATGGAATTGTAAAAATTTCTGAAAAGTGTGTATATAAAACTATGTGTAACTTAAGTATTCATAAAAACGAGTTGGGATTTTATTAACGAAAATTCTTTTATCTTTTTTTCTTTTTTTTTTTCTCTCCGTCCGGAAAAGATGGTACACTACCCATGTTTGACCGATTATTTTAGTCTCGTCTTATACATTTGTTAAACGTTCAAGTTGATAAAGTCCGTATGTTCTAAAAAAAGGTACAAATGTAAATGTCTATAACTCTTCAAAAATAAAAATTAACCTCCCATTAACGAAATGTCAACACAGTCAAAGACGGTACGTTGTTACACTTAGCCGACATACATATGTATGCAGGGGAGGGAGAGCTTGGAAGGAGGATGAACAAATTAAAAATTTCTTTATTCTCAGTACCTTTTTAGATCGAACAGTATTTGTTGTTTTTCCCTTTCGATTACCAATTTAAGAAGGAGAATCGGTGATCCGTCTGGAGACACTACCGGTATTGTGACGGAAGATCTCGGTAAAGTAGTGGTACTCAAGTCATTATTATGTCATCGACCTTAGTTCTGTTTACCGACATCGGGAAAACGGGGAGTGGAGTCTCACCTGATTTAAGCTTGTGTTGTTTATAACCGATGAGTGAAAAACCAAAAGAACAGAAGACGGGTTCACAGACCGTTCACAAGTGATAGAGCCATAAATATCAGACCTCTAAAGCAACTAGACTTTAACGAAGGAGATTAAATACGTCACTTCCGAAGCGAAGAAGGGACCGTCACACCCGACGGGGTAGAGGTAGGAGGTGGACCTATGGCTGTCAATTGCGACCTAAAATCGTCCCACCGGCCCTTTCTGTCGTTGACTTACGAGTGAGACTAATACGTGTGCTTTGACTTTTACACGAAAAGAAGAGTCCCTTCGCTATTCGGAGGTGACTTGAAGACGTCAAGACACAAACGTACGCGAAGCATGCGGACTCGATAAAGATGTCACCGTTTTCAGGACTATACAGTTCAACGGAGAAAGACGTTTCAACGGAGAAAGTAGTCGTCCGACAACTGTGGCGGAGAGTGTTGAGGGGGAAGTGAAGGAGGCGAGTGACGATCAACTCTCCCTGACTTGAAGCGTCAAGGAGAAACAAAAAAACGAAGGAGGAGGTAAAAATGAAGTCCCAAAATTCCTGTAGACTCCTCTGAAGGACACGGACATTACATCGGTCAGTTTCCGGTGGGATGGACGAAGAGACGGAGGAGGTTGGTGACCGACCGAAGAACCTGGACGAAGGACTTCTACCGAAGGACGGACTGTCGTTGGAGAACGTCAACACACTACCAAAGATCAACAAAGACGGACCTCAATTTTTTTTTTTTTCAGGGTTGGTGTTCGACAGTCACTGTAAAGTTGGTTCCCAATTGGGAGTCTTCAATACTGTTCAAGTTTGAACTATGTCAAGAAGTCTCTACTCTCCCCTTTCACTTTCATAAATGTATGTCTATCTACGAAGTGTTTATATCTTTAAATTAACTTCGTTAATATAACGAGTGAATTAGATTATTGGAGTGAATGTCTATTTTTTGTCAAAGGATAAGATGTGACCCTATAAGTCAAGGGGTGTTCGATGTAAGTATCAAGAATCGATGTGACCGTGGTGTTACTCCAGTGACACTGTCCACGTTATAAATGTATAGTGTAGATCGAAAAAGTTTTTTTTTTTTTTCCTTTTTCCTTCTTCCCTTTTCTTTTTTCTCCCTTGTTTTCTTTATTCGTGAAACGAAGGACTGTAATCGGAAAGAGGAATTCTTAATAGTTAGTACCATATTTATGTACGTGCTTGTGTCCTTCCCGACAAGGGTTCTTATCTATTTTCACTCGTCAACCAGAAAGGTGACGTCAGAAGAGAAAAGACTTCAGAAGGGGGAGGGAAAGAAGGAGTGGGGTTTAGAGAATCACAATATTACAATGAGAGTAAACCTAGGTTAGGATTTGGAGTTTTCTATATGTTTATATAGACAATCGATTACTCTAATAAATTTGGTACGATACATGATTATATAGTTACTGAAAGACCTTTGTTGAACTGGATTTATTCCTGGAATCGAGTTACCTTACTATAGGAAGTCCTCAAAGTTTTGTCACTCCTTCTGTGCCAGCCCAAATCCGAAAAACGCACGGAGAGTTTACAAGTATGTATCAGTCTTAGGGTAACACGTAACCGTATTTAGGTCGGAACTAATGTTCTTCCTGGTATACTCTCTGTTTATACCAGAGTCTCTTACGAAATGGTAACACCATTCGGTCGTTTGTTTTGGGATTAGTTTTTTTTTTGATGGTTTTGTGTGTAAGATAAGTCGTAACAAGTTATCGTACATCGTTGGACTGTCGTTGGAGAACGTCAACGCACATCAAAGAAAAAAAAAATTAACACCATTCTTGTAAATTTGACTCTAGATGGGATATATGGAATTTCACATGTTATGTCACAACAATTGATATCCGTGTTACTACATGTTTTCTAGAGACCTTGAATAAGTAGCATGTGTTGACTTTGATATAGATAACTTAATGTGGGTGGGGAGGGGTTCGGGGATCTTTGGTGGTAAGATGAGACGAAGATGTCCAGATAAAATATGTGAAGTACATTTACCTTAGGACATCATAAACAGAAAGACACTGACCAAATAAAGTGAATAGTATTATAGAAATTCTATACACCGTTTAAAGGAAGAAAAGAGTTTTTCAAAAGTTTTTGAAAGATTTCCGTTTGTTATAAAGTAACATACATATATAGTATAAAAGAAATAAATAAGTAGGATCTACTTGTAATTCTAACGAAGGTGTAGAACCGATAATACTGATTACGACGTTACTAATACTCACACGTTTATAGAAAAGTTCTAAAACCTAAACTTAGGAAAACCTATATATGGGTCTTCACCCTGACGATCTAGTATACCATTAAGATAAAAATTCAAAAAACTCTTGGAGGTTTGATAAAAGGTATCGTCAACATGGTAAAATCTCAGGATGGTTGTCATCCGTTCCCAAAGTTAAAGAGATATGTGAATGTTTGTGAACCATAGAAACCCCTAAAAAAAAAAAACATTATATTATCGCAAGACTTGTCCACACTAAGTAAGTAGTAACACTTACTGAGTAACACCAAAAACAAACGTAAAGGGACTACTGATTACTACAACTTGTAGAAAAGTACATGAACAACCAGTTAAAATATAGAAAAAAACATTTTTCCAGATAAGTGAAGAAAACGGGTAAAAATTTAACCCAAAAAGAACAATGACTCAACATCCTCAAGGAAGGTATAAAGCTTATAACTGGGGAAAAGTTTATGTACGAGACGTTTATAAAAGAGAGTAAGTTATCCAATGGAAAAGTGAGACAGTATAGGAGTCTACACACCTTCGAAAAATCAGACTACATCTGAGTGAACGGATAAAAAGGAAAACGACGAATACGGAAAGTAAAGTATAGGTTCTTTCATGACGGTTCTGGTTACAGTACTTCCAAAAGGGGGTTCAAAAGAAGATCTTCATAATATCAAAATTCGAATACAAATTGAAAAGTTAGGTAAAACTCAACTAAAAAGATATACTGCACACTATTCCAAGTAGAAATAAGAAAATGTACACCTATAGGTCAAAGTAAACAACTGATAGGTAAGGGTAACACATAAGAACCGTGGGATGAACTTCTAATCAACTAATACATACACTCCCAAATAAAGATCTGTTAGATGGGATAAAGTGACCAGACATCGAAACATTATATAAAACTTTAGTAGTACACACTATGGATGTCGAAACAAGAAAAAGTTCTGACAAAACCAGAAAACATCAAGATATACTTATAATCCTTAAAAGAAACTACTACCACTATCTCCTCTGACTTTTAGGACCGAATTTTGAGTTGAAAGTTTTTTGATTCTGGTACCGTAGGTCGGGGTAGTGAAGTACCTTTTATTTTCCCCCTTTTCACCTTTGTCACAGTCTAAAATAAAGGAACCCAAGGTCTCAGTGACACCTGTCACTGACGTCGGTACTTTAATTTTGTGAACGAGGAACCTTCTTTTCGATACTATTTATCTATGGTATAATTTTTCGTCTCTGTAGTGAAACGGTTGTTCCCATGTAGATCGGTTTCGATGCCAAAAAGGGAATCAGTACATGTTTACACTCTCAACCTGGTATCTCTTCCGAATCACGGTTTCTTGACTACAAAAGTTTAACACCACGACTTCTTCTGAGAACTCTCAGGGAACTTGAAGTTCTAGTTTGGTCAGTTAGGATTTCCTTTAGTTGAGACTCATAAGTGACATTCCTGACTACGACTTCTATTTCGAGGGGATGAAACTGATGGACTACACTTCTCGGCTGATCGATCTTTGCCTTTCTAATTTCCGTTTTCTTCCCCCGTCATCTCCTACTGTCTCAATCTATAGTAGTAACTAACTTGACTGTACTCAAACTCGTTTGAGGTCCTCTATCACTTCCTATCCTTCAGACTGTACGACATCAGGTACCTCAGTGTTTCTCAGTCTGTGTTGAATCACTGACTTATTTTTGTTTAATGATATTTTTTAAGGTAAACTTAAAATTGTCTCTAACGTGACTTAGACATCTAACGAAGTCCATCATACTTGTAGAAGTGTTTTAACAGAAGGTTAAGTATTTGTGTTCTACAGAAAGGTAATTAAATGTAGAAATAAAGTCGTTACAGAGTATCAAAATCACATATCTAGAAATAGAGGAATTTCAAATAAGAATAGAATAAAAAAAATTTTTAAAATTTTAGAAATTAAGAATGTACGCAAGGGTTTGTACTTAGGGGGAGGGTGGAGGGAAGGGTGTTGTAGAGAGACCCAGTAGGGGTACGTGGTCGGGGTTCGTTCGACGTGGGATGCAGTCTGTACCTGCCCGCTAAGTTAAGAATGTACTGTCATATGTACAATCTTAAGGGTAAGAGGGTTTAGTAGGGTGGGAGAGGGAGAGGGAGACTCAGGTTTTCAGGCAATATGTGTAGACACAGAAAAAAGGACAGAACGTATGTCCCAGCAGTAACGGTAGAAGGATTTAAGGTATATATACACAATCATATGACATAACCACAAAAAGAAAGACCGAATGAAGTGAGACATATTAACCGAGGTCAAAGTAGGTAGAGTAGTCTTGACTAAGTTTACTTAAGAAAAATTGCCGACTCATTATGAGGTAACACATATACATGGTGTCGAAAGAATAGGTAAGTAGACGACTACCTGTAGATCCAACAAAGGTACAGGACCGATAATATTTGTCACGACGCTACTTGTAACCCCATGTACACAGAGAAAGTTAAGACCAAAGGAGCCACACATACGGGTCGTCACCCTAACGACCCAGTATTCCATCAAGATAAACGTTAAAAAATTCCTTAGAGGTGTGACAAGAGGTATCACCGACATGATCAAACGTAAGGGTGGTTGTCACATCCTCCCAAGGGAAAAGAGGTGTGGGAGAGGTCGTAAATAACGAACGTCTAAAAACCTAGTGTCGGTAAGACTGACCACACTTCACCATGGAGTAACACCAAAACTAAACGTAAAGAGATTATTACTCACTACAACTCGTAGAAAAGTACACAAACAATCGGTAGGCATACAGAAGAAACCTCTTTACAGATAAATCAAGAAACCGGGTAAAAAACTAACCCAGCAAATAAAAAGACCTTAACTCGACGTATTCAACGAACATATAAAAACTCTAATCAACAAACAGTCAACGAAGTAAACGATAATAAAAGAGGGTAAGTCTTCCGACAGAAAAGTGGAACGAATATAAAAGGAAACAACACGTCTTCGAAAATTAAAATTAATCTAGGGTAAACAAATAAAAACGAAAATAAAGGTCTTAAGACCCTCCACCTAGTATCTCCTAGGACGACACTAAATACAGACTCTCAATAGAATTAAAAAACTATGATGAAATTTATCCTAACAAAAGAGTCAAAGGAAAAGTCTATTAAATAATAATCACATATCTTTACGTTGACTGAATACATACAACTAAAACATACAACGTAGAAACAACTTAAATAATCGAGATTGACGAAAAACACCTCAGAAATCCCAAAAGATATATGTCTAGTACAGTAGACGTCTTTACTAAATGAAGAAAGAAAGGTCACGATTCCGGAAAGTAAAGAAAAGGAACGGATTAACGAGTCCGATCCTGAATCGTCGTCGTCGTCGTCGTCGTCCTGACATAGATATATAGATGGTAATGATCACTTAAAATATGAAATCACATGAAAATTAGTGACAAATTCCCGAAGGTTCCACCGTGTCACCATTTCTTAGACGGATGTTACGTCCTCTGTACCCAAACTAGGGACCCAACCCTTCTAGGGGACTACTTCCTTTACCGTTGGGTAAGGTCATAAGGACGGATCTTTTAAGGTTCCCTTTTCCTCGGAATACCCGATGTCAGGTAAAGTAAAGTTGAAGTTATTAAGGGAAATCGTAAAGAATATTACTTTCGGATCACCATTACTTGAGGGAACCGAAAACAAACATACCCTTGTGAATAGTGGTTAAAACTCCCTATCAAAACGACCCATATCATGGGAACAAACCATCAAGAAAGGAAAGTTATGAAGTTTATATAGTAGGGTGAGGAAAGACTGGACGTTCTAAAGACGGCTCTTTAGGTAACTATCAGAATACTCACGAGGGAAAATAGACTGTTTTGGAAGGAGAACGACGAAAGTTTTAAGAGAGAAACTTAAAATTGTGAAACTAATATCGTACAGAGTCACACCCAAAGAAACCCAAGTAGAATGTACTTTAGGAAATCCGGAGACCCCAGGAAGGGGTCTAAAACCTTCAAAAATTGGTAATAAAGGAACTTATTGGAAAGATAGGGAAAAGAAGAGAGGAGGAAGACCCTGAGGTGCTATGTCTACAACCAGATGAACTACAGGTAATTCAGAAAAGTGAGAAAGAAAAAAAGTGAGGAGACTGATTTAAAGGTTACTGGAGAGAAGTTCAAGTGATTAGAAAATAAGACGAACTAGATCAGACGATAACTTGAGGAGACTATTTTAAAAGTCATAAGAGGAGGTCATAAAGACAAACAGTGACCATAAAAACAACAACAATTATCGGAGTGAAACAGAGTAAAACAAGTACGTAACGAGAGGGTAGGAGTTACTTATGGAAATACTGTCAATGAAACTTAAGAGACACTCCATTTATAAAATAGAGACAAAGTAATCCACGTCAAAACCCTTTAAATAAAACAAGAACATAAACTCTGTATAAAAGGATACAGAATTAAAAAGAACTGAGAAACATAACCATAGAAGTGAAATCTTTTTTCTTGGTGGAGAGGGTCATAGGTGTCTGACCGGAAAATGTCCTTTTTAAGGAATGGTCAGTGAAACTCGTCTCTAAGATCCTGAGGGAGTCTTAGAAATCCAATCGAGTTGGGTGGTCAAAACAAGAATCACCTTGGATTCATAGATCCCATACTCTAAAGGTAGTAACGACTATGTCCGTACTATCTTCCGTTAGAACATCCGTTGGGGGTCTTTTGGGTGTTACAACATACATACTAGGTTGGGAAAGGAAGGGATCCCTCTTCGATACTAGTCCTTAAAAAGTAGACGAATAAGATACGACCGGTCCTCATCCCTGATACTACTTAGTAACACACGATTTTGTTTGGTGAACGAAACAAAAGTCACAGGGGGTCCACAGATCTCATATGGGTCAAGACAGACGTAAGACTGTGTCTACTTTGTCTTCGATCATAAGACCCGTCAGAAGTCGTTTCAACCTTACAACCCGTGTTGTCAGGTTGAGAAAGGGATAGATCTTTCTTTAAGTCTCGACCTTCCAAGGAAGACTAGTATACTGTGATACGGTCCTCGTCCTTAATACCACTTTCCCATAACTCTTAAAAGGATGGTCGTAACTATACCGAGCAAAGTACCAATGGGTCCCACGGTCTCGGAGAATTCATCAACGACCTGAAGAGTATTTTCCTTAAACAAGTACATAATGACGACTCAGTCACATAGATAACCCTCTTCCTCCCAGGTAATGAAAGATAAGGTGGAAGAACGACCATAGTGGAGGAGACGAAAAATTCTGTAGTTAAAATAGATGAAAATAGAAAAGGTCCTTATCAGATTCGAGAGTTCTCATAGGGTAATAGAAAGATCCCTTTCATTTTCCTTACACTTCTGGTTGTCTTTAGGCATGAATTATTATGATTTCAAAAAGTACTGAATACACATGATAAATGTTATTGTAAATAAATGAAACTACAATATTTATACTTCGTGTCGTCGGAATCTTTACGAAATTGTTTAATCTATCATAGTAAATCGTCTACTTATAGTTAATTTCCATAAGTCGTCTTTGAAACTTCTAAAAAGAAGGTATCTCTAAAAGTAATAGTACAATTCTCCAACCCACACACACATAAGTTTAAGTTGTTGAGAGGAACAATAGTACAGGATTACGATTTAAAACTGAAAAATGAGAATGGTTCAGACTCAGAGGGGGTCTAGAATGGTAGATCACGGGGTAAATGTTTCAAAAGTCTGGGTTTTGTGAATTCAGTTCCTACTGAGAAAGAACGTAAGGGTGTAGACTAAATGATCATACAGTCTAGACTAGATAGGAATCTTGTGTCAAATTTAGGTTGGTAAAGAATAGTGGAAGTGTTGATAGTGGGACCGAGTGTAATATGGGGAGTGGACCTGATAATGTGATCGTGGATTGTGTTATCGAAAAAACTGGTACTGAGTCATTTACAAAATATAAAGTGAGTTCGTGTGTGTGTACGTGGACCGACTTTGTTTTTAAAATACTTTGTCATGAATGAGAATGACATACGTTTCATAAGACTACAAAACACAAATAAAGAAATTTCCCAGTATTAGATCATTTAACTAAAGTTCTATAGATTAACCACTAGACAATAACTTTTTTCGAGAAGAGTAGACAGACAAAAGCGAAAACGGGAGATATCTGTCAAGAGATGGACCGTCGGCCTTACTTAAAGGCTTTGTGTTCAGTATCATAAAGAGACGAATATTAGAAGTTACCGAAGGGTAGATGAGTTTTATTTTGGGGTTAAGGATTTACACTAGACGTTCCGACTCCTGGACTGGAGACAAAGAAAAGGATGGAGTAACGGATGGTGAGGGGTCGTGAGTGGGGTGGGGACGGTACGACTGGGGAACGACGACAAGTTTGTATGGTTCGAGTAATGTTGGGGTCCGGGAAAGGTGATAAAGGTGACGGATCTTATGAGGGGTTTAGTAGTGTATAGAGTGAAAGAGTGGAGTAAATAGATGAATTGAATGATAAGGAGTCTGTCTGGAAAGGACTGGTAAGAAAGATTTTAATCCAGGAATACGGGGACCAGTCAAAACCAGAAGAATAGGAAGAAATTAAGAGAAGTATAATGGATGATGAGGGACCTTGACATGATGTATTAACGTACAAACAAGTAATAGATACAGGGAATCATCTACAATCAAAGTACCTCCATCTCTAAAGGCAGAATAAAAGATATTAAAGGATCGTAAATCTCCCCCCTTTTCAGTCCGTTTCTTCACCGTGAACCTACGTGCTTTCGTAAACGTTTACTAGTGTACGAAAAGAGTGGTTCGGAAGATTCCCAAAAAAAAAAAAAGAGAAAGTGACAAAGAACAACGGAGTGAGCTGAGAAAGGTCAGGAGTAGTGACCTTGATAAATAGAACGTGGACTTACTTTCGAAAGAGGAGTCGTTTGTTAATTGAAGACTTTCGAACGAAAATTATTTATAAAGGATGAAGTAGATTTGTATCTTCAGAGAGAGTGAGGGTGTTTTATGAAGTGAGTACAGGAATAAGTCTCAATTCTGGATATCGGTTTAGTAAAACACACATCGGAGAAACACCAAAACACAGAAAATTTAATACAAATCTTCCGTCCTCGATTCGGTAGAAACGTAACTACTCATAGTAAAACGGGTTACGACGACGACGACGATTCAGTACAGTCAGCACAGGCTGAGACACGCTGAGGTGTCTGCCGTCGGGTGGTCCGAGGGCAGGGACCCTAAGGGGTCCGTTCTTATGACCTCACCCAACGGTAAAGGAAGAGGTCACGTACTTTCACTTTTCACTTTCACTTCAACGAGTCAGCACAGACTGAGAAGCGCTGGGGTACCTGATATCGGACGGTCCGAAGAGGCAGGTACCCTAAAGGGTCCGTTCTTGTGACCTCACCCAACGGTAACGGAAGAGGACGGGTTACGATCCAACTCGTTTTATGATAATATAATACGAGTCAGTATAGGATGTATGAGTCGATGTATGAGAAACATCGGGGTACCTGACATCGGATGGTCCAAGGAGACAGGTACCCTAAGAGATCGGTTCTTATGACCTCACCCAATGGTGAAGGATGAGGTCCCCTAGAAGGGGTTGGGTCCCTAGTTTGGACGTACAGAATTCAGAGGAGTAACCGTCCATCTAAGAAATGGTGATAACGGTGGACTCTTTGGGATTATAATATAATCTAAAATTGTTGATCTACCACCCCCTAATTATCAACTTTCTTGTATCCAAAACTTCATCTGGTATAGATCCGGACTAGGGTCGACAGTGAATTGAGGTGGTCCTACTGCAGAGACCTCTATTTGTATACAGTTCAAAAATCGTGCTGTACCTTGTCACACTCGAAAACTGTTTAGTGTGGATGATACTGAATTGACCCGACAAAACACACATATTATCCTATTATCCCTTATAAGTGAATGAGGTTCTACTGAGATCACGTCCGGAGAGAGTTTTATCAAGAAACAACGATTTGTCTTCTTAAAGTTACGAGGGAAAACACCTCTACCATAAACACATTCCTTTGGCGTATAGATGAATTGACTGCGGAAATGGTGATACCCCTTCAGACCCGAGGACCGAAGAATCTCTTTCGTTTTCTAACAGAAGAACTATCAAGGAGGACCATAATTAGAGAGAGACTATAGATCAAAGGAATAAACCCCCCTTATTTTAACAAAGAAGAATGATAAGAAAAATTCGTTGATACGAGAGATTCATGTAAAAAAAAGAAAAGTCAAGTCAACGAGAGTGCAGACTAGGAAACACTGGGGTATCTGATATCGTGCGGTCCGAAGGGACAGGTAGTGGTTGAGGGTCTCGAACGAGTCTGAGTTCAGGTAGCTCAGTCACTGAACTACTGAAAAAGAAAATTAAATAAGATTAAAGTTGATGTGGGTGTAAGTAAGTAAGTAGGTCAGTTTTTCGTAAAGAATTCACTTACGAGTCATTTCATAGTCGTCGATATATTTATCACTAATTGTTTTCTAAATTAGGGATAGGAATAAATCATACAAATCAAATGTTTCACGTGTTTAAAGTTCAAAAGGGGTTTTTCGTGTTCTTAACTCCACTCTCCTTCCTATTCTAACATTTAGTAAAATATAAATCTCAGAAGATAAGGGATACTGAAGAAAATAAACTTTAAATTAACTGATCCCGGGTTGCGTTTCGTAACACATGACTCAACCTTGTATTCCGGGTCACCCTATCCTCAGTTGTCTAGGTCGTCGTTCAGGAAGGTTATTATCTCGACAAGTAAACAACAACAACAACAAGTCAGTGAGTGAGTACAGACTGAGAGACACTGGGGTACCTGACGTCGTGCGGTCCGAAGGGACAGGAAGTGGTAGAGGACCTCGAACGAGTGTGAGTACAGGTAACTCAGCCACTACGGTAGGTTAGTAGAGTAGGAAACGACAGGGGAAGATGAGGACGTAAGATAGAAAGGGTCGTAGTCCCAGAAAAGAAAAGAAAAAAAAAGAATTGTTCCTGAAAAGATTACTCAGTCGAGAAGTGTTGTCCACTGGTTTTCTAACCTCGAAGTCGAAGTCGTAGTCAGGAAGGTTACTTATAAGTCTAACTAAAGGAAATCCTAAATAACCACACAAGAGGAACGTCAGGTTCTCTGAGAGTTCACAGAAAAGGTTGTGGTGTCAAGTTTTCGTAGTCAAGAAGTCACGAGTCGGAAGAAATACCAGGTTGAGAGTGTAGACATGTACTGAGGACCTTTTTGGTATCGAAACTGATATGTCTGAAAGCAACCGTTTCATTACAGAGACGAAAAATTATGCAAGAGATCCAAACAACATCGAAAAGAAGGTTCTCGTTTACAGAAAATTAAAATGCCGATGTCAGTGGTAGACGTCCCTAAAGTTCGGGTTCTTTTATTTCCGACAGTGAGAAAGGAGACAAAGGGGTAGATAAACGGTACTTCACTACTCTGGTCTACAGTACTGGAATCAAAAAACTTACAACTCGAAATCGGTCGAAAAAGTGAGAGGAGAAAGTGGAAGTAGTTCTCCGAGGAATCAAGGAGGAGTGAAAGACGGTATTACCACCTCAGCAGACGTATAGACTCCAATGTCTCGATAGGTATACAAAAGGTAATTATTGAGTTTAGAACTAGTTAAGTGAAATATAAGAAAACGAAGTCAGGAGACATTTTAATACGTCGAAACACCTTACTAGAGATTACGAGGAAGAGCAATTTTCTTAAGATATAAGACTAAGGTTTGAGGAAGAGATCCTTTTTATTGAGTAACAAACCCAAAGGTATCTAAAGTTCGAATGATGAACGTTAAAACTTATATATCCAGTTAGAGTGTGATAAAGTGTTAAGTCTTAACAGTTTGTTTTACCAGGGGGACTTTTCAACAGTGGACTTTAGTTACATATGTTGAACTTTTTTTTTTTGACTTACGGTACCGTTTAATGTTTGTACAATATATATATTTCATCCCCAGAGAATATGTATTCCCTAGTAGTGGACCTTTCTTTCAGAAAAGACTTTATTTTTATAAGGTCGGACTTAGAGAAGTTTTACAGATAGTCAAACCGTTTGAGAAATAGTTCCCTAAGAAATACCAAAGAGTTCAACAAGTCGTAATTCTACGTTTCTAAATCGAAGAGGAGGTACTATATAGACTTAAGGATATTCTTCTCAGTGTTTTGTTCAAGGTGACAAGGTTACAATTTATATTTCTTTATTGTCCGTTATCTTGTACGAGACCTGTAAGGTTGTGGTCGTCGTAAGTGACAATAACTTGAGATTTTACGATTAGCTTGTCTACAGTTAAGAGTCAACGGATTTCTACCTACTCTGACCCCTGACTACTGGGGTTAAATTGTTCATGTATAACCCATGTGTACCACACGGATTTTAACTCGAAACAAAAGAAAAAGAATTCTATTCACCTGTAAAGTAGTTATTAGTGTCATCGAAATAATTATCTTATCTTACCCTGATCCTTTACGTCATTTTAGTCATAAACAACTAATGGCATAAGTTTTGGTATAATTTTTGGAAACTTTTTCCATTCTAACTGTTTTCCCGACTATAATTGTGAGGTCTCAAAAGTTGTAAATGAAGAACGAAATCGAATTGAATCCCCCGACTATCTACAATCCTTCAACAGACCGTCAGTTCTTCATGTCTATTATTCAATACCTATTTAAATTCTCTAAAGGAAAATATACGAAGGTGAGATTGTTTTGACCCTTATCGATGGATTTTACAAAGGTGTAAGACTATAAGGCGATTGAAGACCATATTATTTTGACAGTTTCAGAGTCCTTATTCTAAGAAAACGTGTTATTAGTAAGATAGTTTCTCTTAAAACTTTTCGGTTCCTTTTTAAGTTCGAATCTGGTCGGTCAAGAGTGTTCCTAAGTTTATTTTATGTAATAATTAAATGTAGAATAAATGAGAAACAGAGAGGTTACGTATAAGGTATAGGAATGTGAGTGAGTGTGAAAAGTATAGTGTGAGAATGAGAGTGGCTATATGTGTTTGAGTACGTATAGGGGTCTGTGTTTGAGATGTGTGTAACAGTCTTACTCTTCCGTATTGTGACGTTACTTTAGAATCTTTACTATGACACATATTATTCACGATGGACCCAAACCTTACATCTTCTATTTGGTCCTTTTAGTGTTTTAAGTCTTATGAATGTCATTCGAACAAAAGGGTGAAAAGAAAGTGTCATTAGAGACCTAATCAATGGGTGACATCTTTTACTAGTTAAGCACAAAGTTGAAGTCTTTGTAGAAGAACGACTTTTTCTTAAGGTATGGAAGGTTATCCTTAAGTCACTTTCCGTATATTTTTCTTCATTAAATCTGTTCCAAATTATATCCGTTAAATCTTTCGGTAGTCTCTCTTAAGGAACAATAGATTACGGTGGGTCACTGAAAGGAAATAGGATCCTACAACGGTACGCTTCTACGATTGAGAGATGAGATGTATACGACTTATTTAGTCAATTTTGATAAAAGGTCTTGTTTTGGATGGGTAAAATAAGGGGAGAGTTTATCTTCCTTCGTTCGTAAAAGTACCTATAAAAAAGTAAGTAATTTGATTTATAATAGATGAATCTGATCCGTCACTGTCTAAAATAAAAGAACCCGAGGTTTAGTGATGTCTGTCACTGACGTCGGTACTTTAATTTTCTACGAACGATGAACCTTCTTTTCGATGCTGCTTGGATCTGTCGTATAATTTTTCGTCTCTATGGTGAAACGTCTGTTTCCAGGTATATTGGTTTCGATACCAAAAAGGTCGTCAAACATGTCTACACTCTCAACCTCGTATTTCTTACGACTCGTGGTTTCTTGCCTACAAAAGTTTAGTACCACCACCTCTTCTGAGAACTCTCAGGGAACCTGACGTTCCTCTAGTTTGATCATTTAGGGTTTCCTTTAGTTGGGACTTATAAGTAACCTTCCTGACGACGACTTCGAGGAAAGGAAACCGGTGGACGTATTTCAGTTGAGTAACCTTTTCGGAGACTACGACCCTTTCTAACTTCCGTCCTCCTCTTCCCTCACTGTCTCCTAGTCTACCAACCTACCGTAGTGACTGAATTACCTATACACAAACTCATTCGAGACCCTTTGTCACTTCCTACCCCTTCGGACCGTACGACGTCCGGTACCCAGTCCGTACTAAATCACTGATTTGTTGTTGTCGTTACACGATCTGTGACACTTTCCTTGACCTTTATGGATGTACTTTTACCACAAGAGTCGAAAGAGACTAGTAGATCCTAAGGATCAGTTTTTAGCTCTATCTCTCTCTGAAAGGACCATTAGGTCACCAATTCTTGAAAAGAAGGTTACGTCCACTGTCCCCAAGTTAGGGATCAGTTCCTTGATTCTAGGGTGTACGA
This sequence comes from Capra ibex, assembly GCA_006410555.1. Classification (NCBI taxonomy): domain Eukaryota; kingdom Metazoa; phylum Chordata; class Mammalia; order Artiodactyla; family Bovidae; genus Capra; species Capra ibex. Next base: position 69,716,415 of record SJYO01018757.1, read on the forward strand.
TGTTCCATTGTTTCGTGCACGTGGTGTTACGAACTCGGGAGAACGGTGTTGTTGTGTCGGGTACACGAGGCCTTGGGTGCATGGTGTTGATCTCTCTTCGGACACACGGGGTTGTTTGCTAGGACGCACGATGTTGATTCTGGGTTGTGGGTTTTTATTTACTTCTTTACAAAAAGTTTTTAATTTTACCTTTTTCTTCATGATCAGTAATCGATCTTCCTCAAGTTATCAGAAGTCGGGAGACTATGATTTCTAATTGAACATCCCTTATATTCGAGTTCGTTAGATATGGATTACCAGTCGGACAATCAGGACTAACTGGGTCTTAATCTTCTACGTGTAATCCTTCTAAACTCTTTTTAGAAAAGTAAAGTATCATCCTATATAAAACAAGAGTTGTGTATCTATGCGGGCACGAGTCGTTTGTCCGACATCCAGTCAATAGACATCTAGAAGGACCGGTCACTTTGTCGTATGCTATGCGTCTACAATATGTTATGGTCTGAGACTTCGCATCGACACTTGAGGTGAGGGAAAACAAGTTCAAGAGAGTCATTGTCGTCGTAAAGAAGTAGGTAATAGTACAGGTCTCTACTGTTCGGCTAATTTGACGTGACGGTGAGTCACAGTAATAAGACTTTGTTCATGGTTTTACAGGTGTTGGGACAGTAGGGTTACTTCTTATAAGTAATAAAAATAAAGTACTTTTACTACGGGTACGCAGTTACATTACTAGAGGTAGTTTGTAAGATTTAATAGAATACTTTAGGAGGACGCACGTACGATTCAGTGAGTCAACACAGACTGAGAAATACCGGGGTACCTGACATCGGTCGGTCCGAGGAGATAGGTACCCTAAGAGGTCCGTTCTTATGACCTCGTCCAACGGTACGGGAGGAGGTCCCCTAGAAGGACTGGGTCCCTAACTCTGGTATAGAGAATTTAGTGGACGTAACCGTCCGCCCAAGAAATGGTTATCGCGGTGGACCTTGATGAGGATGTGGGGGGTGGGGGGTTTGACGAGTAAAGGAGAGAACCTACGGAAGTCGAATTGGAAACGAGTAAGAATTTCGTGTGAGTCTATAGATTATCTATTGTAAATGTAAATGTACTATATTTGAAGATACCGAGATTAAAAGACCTTTCTTCCTTGTCCTTTCTTTAAGAGTCTTTTTCTTTTGACAACCAGTGCCCTCCCACGTAAGTTGTTTAGGGTAACTTTTGTCTGACCAAAGAAACAGAGAGAAGGTGAGTATCTTCTACGACAGTCTACAAAGTGTTTCGTTCAAAGAGTATGAAGAGAGCTTGAGAGCTTCAGAGACACAGGAGAGTATGAAATCTATATACTGTTGTTGTGTAAATTGAAGGAGGAACGACACTCAACCTTTTTTCACTTACCCGAGAATAAGGTCTAAGGTTAATCTTCCGTTTCTGAAGGATTAGGTAATCACTCTATTTGAAGGTCGTGGTCTTACAACGGTCGACAAATTGGGGACAAGTCTTAATATTTGGAAATGTCCGACCGTAGAACCGCAGTAATAATGGAGTCTCCTGTCCCCTATTTTTGTGTAGTGACGCCATCCAATCAGTGGTACAGTAAGTCAGACCGTCAAACCGAACCAAAGTTCTCGTGTGATTCTTTTGCTACGCAGAAACGTTGTCTTACAGTCCTTTCGTGTCAGGAGTCGTCTTACAAGTTCTGACGGACTCTTACGGAATCCACTTCGTTGTATACAGCGGGACGTAGGAACCGTCCTCTATAAGTTTACCATGAACGGGGTTCCTGCAAGAGAGGAAAGTTCCAGTATCGTGTCGACAGTTGTCCTCCTGTAAGACCTGTTTAGATAGTAGATGGGTTGTACCCTTCTAGTAGTTTCAGCACTTTCTTTCGTTAGACGGTCTTTTGTAAAGGATCGTAAGGTTCGTGTGTTGACCTTTCATGTATCCTTGCTTTTATATGATCCCTCAGTCCAAAGTTGTAAAGTAAGTGTTCTTGCACAAACTGACAAAGGTGGGGACAACATTTCTTGATGGTTGTCCGACCTCCAAAATTCCGTGATTAAGTAAAACGATAAAATTTTAATTGGGGTTTGTATATTTTTACGATTAAATACAAGTCTTATATTATTAGTCACAGCAATTAAACTCAGCCATGTTAATATAAGAGTTCGTTTCTTTAAAGTACAAAGACGTATTTTGTTACATTTACTTTGTTCATTTAAAAACCATCTATGTAAATGAAACCCTGAACTTCTTTATGATTTTTATCAAGTACTAGAGATGGTGTTAGAAAGTCTGGGGTCCGACCCCTAGTGACGTCCATCAGGACTTTTTATAGTTCTATCCTTTCTAAAGAACGCTTAAGGGACCGTCAGGTCACCCATCCTAGGGTACGAGAGTGACGGTTCCTGAACCCAAACTTGGGACGAACCCCTTGATTCTAGTGCGTACGACACACCGGTTTATATATACACATACACACAGACACACACACACCACATGCACACATATGTGTATATATTTCTAAAAATTTCAGGTCTAAGTGACTTGTGTATAAAGGTGTGGGGTACGACGTCAGAGTGACATCAAAAGTCGGTATTGAACTTTTTCTAAGTAAGAAGGTCCGATTTTTTGAAATCTGTATCCAAGGTGTTTGATAGTCACCTAAGAGAGTTTTACAGTACCCACTAAAAGTCGTTCTATGTCTGGAAATGAATTATCGTTCGATACTTGTACAACTAATAAAAACATTTCCGAAGGTAAATTACTATTAATGGATGGAGACGTCTGACTCGTTCTTACTCAAGTGTCACATCTCTAAAATGAGGAAGTCTCAGCTGTGAGAATACGAGAGGTGACTGTAAATTGACGTAAGGTAAAGAATTTCTTTTTTTTTTTTTGTTGTCATCAGACCAGACCAATCCATACGGAATACAAAATTCAGTGTTCTTATTCTAAATAAATAGTGGTTTGTCATTCGTGATACACACGACATATTCCTGACGTAATCCATGAATTCTGATGTCTCTCCTTGTCTCCATCAGAAACGGGAGGTCCGCGACGTGTGTGATGACTAAGATCCACCAACGTTTGTCCATTCGGTATGAAAGAAAAATTCTTAACCTCGATTATCAACTTAAAAATTAAAAAAGTGATTTTTAGATCTACGGAACGAAACGATATTTTTTAGTCTTATACACCAGTGTAACCCAGGTATATAAGAACTACTTTGTTGGTAGACCTCGATTCATCTCATTGTGGGGTAGAAATGGACCTATTACATGAAAGGAGTAAAAGTGGGACGATTATATTCATACACGTGAATAGGGTGACTGACATGAGTCAAACGACGAATACCTGAAGACCTGATCGTACAATATGTTTTAGTCTTTGTTTGCTATTGTCTTCCATCTCACACAGTCCTTTCTCCAGTTTTGTTGTACGGTACGTACGTGAGTCTAATGAATTAGAGTTCCGTACTCTTTTCATTCCCACTCACTCCCTCCAACTACCTTTTGCACACTTCCTTAGGCGTGAGAATCCTCTCTTCGACTCTTTTGTAGTGTTTCAATGTCGTCCTTTCTTGCACCGTACAAGTTTCTTGACGTGTGTCGAGTATTGTGGCGAGTATTACACCTCGCCCCCTGCGTACTGTCTTTCAGCCACTCTCCAATGGGACATGAATGTAGTACTTAAGGACAACATTCACGACATTGAGATCTCGGTCGAACAAAAAGAGGGGAGCATTCAAGACCTTAGTGTATGTTGTAATCCGACGGGTACAATGAGAGGACCCTGTAAGTGTAAAGGCAAATTTTAGGGGTGGTACGTTCAACACTCTAATAATACCATATGGAGTTATTACGAAGGTATAAGATCCTAGTAACTGAATTCGAGAAGATATGAATGTAGGAAGACTTTTCATCCTCTCTCTTAATTATCTTTTATTTACATGCTCAAATGGTTTAGTATAAATGATCTGATCGTTAGACTCAGTTTCTTCTTAATATTTACGGATTACTACACTACTCTGGAAGATGCTTAGAGTACTAAACTTTTAAGACGATCAGACCCAAACGTTAATTTTGATATCTGTTTGTTTTCCCCGTCGTTCCGTAGATAATAGACTGACACAATAATACAAGATAGAGCCGGACCAGGTCACTTTAGTATGGGACTTTCCGTTAAAATTTTAGGTTCAGTTTTAAAATAATGATGTCGGATAAATTCCTTTTTTTTCGTCAAAAATGGACGTTCACTGATTATTTAATATTTTCGTAGGTTAAAATGGGTCAAGTTTGGTATAGAAAATTTTTAGTATCAAAACGTGAGGTTCTGGTCTCCCATGTCAGTCACGGACTGGACATCGACGCAGGGTCCAGTGTACACTTACCGCACCACGGACCCCGGACTCTTCATAGAATGCTCACGGCCCGTCCTCTCGTCTCCCCACCTTCCTGATTTCAATACCTCCTTCACTCGTCAGTAGCGGTGATGTTACAGTGATGTACCCCTCTCTCTTACGGGTACTCCTCCTCTGTGTCAACCATGGTTTCAGTCATAAGACCAGTTACAGGTGTTCGACACTTCCTACGGAAACTTTACAGTATTTGACGTCCCTTTCCTACACTTTATGACAAGGAGCAAGGGAAAGGACAGAAACTTACACCTTCGAATAATTGAATCCGACACAGGAAAGACACAGAGAATTTCGGTGGTTTGGTCGTAGGGACATCGGTCTTTTCAAACAATGGTTTATCCGATACTAGTACTCTCTGTTTATATTTATCTCATTATAAATAGATAGCTTAATTAGTCAGTTTGATCCACCTTGTATTGAGCCCTATACAACAAAAAGGGACTTTACTTACTGATGTAAGTAATTACAATGCTTAATTTTGAAGTGGTAGTGTCCCTCAAAGACCAACCAGGTTACCAATTTTGAGGTACGAAGGTCTCGTCCCCACGTCGAAGTTAGGGACCAGTTCCTTGGTTCTGTGACTCACGGGGTTCCACACCGGTTTTTTAATTTTTGTTTTCCGTTTGTTTTGTTTTGTGAAGTAGTGGTGATAAATCGGTCACTGACCATTTAACCGTATGATTATAACAATTTATTTCCCTACTTATAGTGGTCTTAAATGTCTCCTATATAATTTTATAGGGTCACCTTTTCAATTATAAGAAGTGAGTCTTCTTGTTAAAAATAAGAATGTTTATTTCTTTACGGAATACTGTCTTATAATCTTAGTCTATAAAATTGTCCCCACCTCAATACGTTTACGGAAGGAGATAATGAACCTCCCTCAGAGGTCCTAAGGTACCTGTCTCTGTCATGGTTGGAAGACATTTGAACGTAGAAATAATTCGTTTCACAAAAGTATGTACACATTGACGTAGACTTTTCTTTGTGTAAATCCCTTCCGGTGATCCTGTGACGAAACCGTTTTCTGTTACGGCGTTTTAGTACCGTGTTAGTCCTCTGTACAAAGACTTCGTAAAAAATATACGTACGTAAAAAGTGAAATATTTCTCGGAAGGGTAATCGGAGTGTTGTTGGGAGTTCCGGCTCCAGTAACGGGAGAGAGATGGTCCTTCCTTTAGTTTCCAGCCGAGATAGGTCTCTGAACGGGCTACAGTGTGGATCATTCACTGTCTTGTCTCGGATCTTAGACTCAGAGGTTGAAGTCGGTTCCCGAGAAGGGTGACAAAGTGTGAAGTGTATTATTTTCCTGTATCTCACACGAGTAAAAAACCACTTTTATTTTTAGATCGATCCTGTACTTGTGTCTGATGAGGTATACTCGTATGTTTTCCGAGAAGGAGAAAATTTTATTGTCACATTTTTACAAGTTCGAAAGAAAATCGTTTCACTTATAATTCCTATAATAGTCAAATTTGGTTTTCGTTCGAACAACCGTATCTGAGGATTCATCCTACATTAACTCTTTTTACATATAACAAACTTACCTTTCGAACCTTTTTATTATCGTATCAGTCTTCATCTTGACAGTAGTATTAGTATGTACAAACTATAAGGAAATATCAAGAGTTCCATAAAAGTGTATTAGGAAAGTAAACTCAAAGGTTGTTCGAACACCTACTCCATGGGTAAATTATCTACCTTTTTGACTCTAAATTTCTTCAATTGATTAACAAACCCCAATTTTTAAAATGGGACCTCTTCTTTTACCGTTGGGTGAAGTCATAAGCACGGACCTCTTAGGGGTACCTGTCTCCTCGGACCGTCCGATGTCAGGTACCCCAGTATTCTCAATCTGTTCTGAATCACTGATTTGGTCGTGACGGTATTTCGAAAATTCAACTCTCCTGTCCTAAACTTAGGTGTAGAAGAGACCGAGAAAGGTGATCAAATACCGTCAATACAAAAGGTTTTGTCGGTAAGGGTCTTATTTTAGTTACAAATTACAGATGTAATATTACCGACATTATATACATATACATGTATGTGTGTACCTTAGCCCACAGACGATCCTTTTCACTCTTAAGGTGTATGTCTATACTTAAAATTCATGTAGTAGTAAAGTTTGTATATGATTTCGTTTTTTATGACAAGTTTATTTGGTAGTCTCTATTGTTTTTCGTACTGTGTTTAAGGACTTAAATCATTATCAATGGAAGACAAAGAACTATTATTTCATACCGTCTATATTGTTTTTATATGTGATTTATCTATGAAAATAGTTATATCTAAATTTTTAGTAAAAACATTCTGTATTAAAGAAATAAGTTATCTCAACTTAATTTTTCGTTCTACCTGAAAAAAGGGGTAGAGAGTAAAAAACGTAATTCTTCCATGTTATCGACTTGAAAAGGGATTGAATTCTTAAACTTTTTAATCTGTGATAATTTAATCTTTAACAGTGATATTATTTTTTATATTTATTATCGTTTACCACCGTTCCTACACCTCATTAAACTTGGGAGTATGTATCGATTACCTTTACCTTTTACCATATCGATGAAACCTTTTTTTAGACCGTCAAGGAGTTTTCCAATTTGTATCAATAGTATACTACATCATTAAGTTGAGAATCTATGTACGAGTTCTCTTTAATTTTGAATGTAGGTGTGTTTTTAAATATGCACTTATAGCTATCGTGGTAGTGAGTAATATCATTTTTCTCTCCATCCTTGTCGAATTTATAGGTCGTTGACTACTTACTTGTTTTACACGATATAAGGATATTACCTGATAATGAGTCGTTATGTTCCTTTACTTCATTACTATATACGATACTGTATTTCCTTGAGAATTATGTGATCAGAGTCACTTCTTTCGGTCAGTGTTGTCTGTTGTATTACATACACTGGGGTAACTATACTTTACAGGTCTTGTCGATTTAGATACCTCTATCTTTCGACTAATCACAAACAGATCACAACCCCTTCTTACCTTTTACTGACGATTTCCCTAAAGAAAAACCTACTACTTTCATAGAATTTTAACCAAAACCACTACCAACGTGTTGAGACTTATATAAATTATGATTTTTGGTGACTGGACATATGAGATTCACTTAAATTACCGTATACACAATACATAGTCATTTCGACGATGTAATTTTTTCGTCTGCGACAGAAAATATATTGAGTCTGTAGATCTCATGTTCAAAGTTTTAAGTATTACTTTCCAGTGACACAGTTACTCAGTGTTTGTAGAAGTATTTCATTATAATTAAACTACGTTCTTTTATAAAATGGTCATAAACTCTTCACGAATGAACCACGAGAAAGAGTCAAAATCTGTTCAGGAGTTAGAAGAGAAGGTTAAATATATATAGGTATTACAAGAATCGTAAGATTGCATTTCATTCTATCATAAGAATCTAAATCTGGTTTTTTTTGTATTTTCCTGTAGTGTTTCAGAAAAAATCTTTCACTATAAAAATAGTAACTGTAGCATTAGGTAAAATTTGATTCCCTGTCTTGAAATCTGAAACAGGTTTTTATTGTGTTAGAAAAATTACACTAGTAGGTCCTTATAAGAGTCATTAGGGAAGAATAAAAGGTAAGATGGACCTGTATTGAGGGATCTGTATTGAAGTCTAAACAGTAATGTCATTGACCCTGGGAAGACAATGGAATTAACGTTTTTGTAGAGGGAGAAGTTGGTAATGAAGAACAGAAAGGTCTAATGAAGAAACACGTAGTTGTTTGGAAGTCAAGGGTAACCTCGGACGTTCGGTTACTAGGGTGATGAAAGAGTAATGGGATGGTGGGAGGGCACTTGAGTCAGTGGAGAACTGAGTCGAATTTAAGAAAGTACCGGTTAGTAAAGTTAGAGAATGAAGGTGTAGGGAAGTTAGGGGAACCGAGAGGGGATAAAGAATCATAAAAGAATTAAAGTCGAACGGTAGGTGAGGTACGGTCGTGGAAAAGACTATTGCTAACAATTTCTCTTTATGCTTATTTGGTTATCCAGTGTATAATTTAAACATTCGAAATTAGAGTTCCAAAAGACCACTAATATAGTATGGATAAGTTTACCAGTAAACAGATTTCGTTCCTAAACGTTTGACATGGTTGACGGGAATAGGTAAGAGTCTCTGGTTGAGACTGATGAACCAAAATATTTATTTCGAAATAATTCTGTGTTGACTCGGACAACAAAAGTCTGACAGGAACCGGTGGAAGTGGAACGTTACCGTCTTCATTCACCAACACTGTTTCAGGAAGATCGGTCCGTTCGAATTTTTATAAATGATAGTACAGGATGTTTTTCAAACGGTTAAGGACCGGATAAAGTAAGAAAGAGAGAGGAACTTGAAGGTTATGGAGGAGGTTGTAGGAGTGAGAGTCGGTTACTGAAACGAGACATAAAGTGACTCTGTAATCTTTGATAAGTCAAGTCAAGTCAGCGAGTCAGTACAGGTTGAGAAACGCTGGGGTACCTGACGTCGTGCGGTCCAGAGGGACAGGTAGTGGTTGAGGACTTCAAATGAGTTTGAGTACAGGTAACTCAACCACTACGGTAGGTTGGTAGAGTAGGAGACGACAGGGGAAGAGGATGACGGAAGTTAGAAAGGGTCGTGGTCCCAGAAAAGTTCGCTCAGTCAAGAAACGTAGTCCACCGGTTTCATAACCTCAAAGTTGAAGTCGTAGTCAGGAAGGGTAGTTATAAGTCCTGACTAAAGGAAATCCTACCTGACCAACCTAGAGGAACGTCAGGTTCACTGAGAGATTATCTTTGATAATCTTCACTTAAAAGGTGTAATGAACCTATATATTATTTACAAACCCTTATAATATTTCGTAAACGACTGGACTCATGAAATAGGTGATGGAAATAAGGACGAAGTCAGATTCGGAAGTGACTGAAAGCGGACGAAATTATAATTATGTTCTCGGAGGATTAGCCAGAGGAGTGTAGAAGGGAGCTGGGTGTCAACTAAGATTTCGGTCCTCGGTCTTTTTAGAACCATTTTGACTTTAATATACTACAATGAGGAGACGAGTTTTGACAAGTCGTCGAGGGTAGAGTGAGTCGTATTTGTTGGTCTCAGGTTTGTTACGGAAATATTCTAGGACCCCCAGGTCCAGGGGTGTTGAGAGACATCGTGGAACACCATGAACAAGGGAGACGAGGTCGGTGTGACTAGAACAATAGGGAATTTTTACCACCCGTCCGATGTCGGACTCCTGAAACCTGAACGATAGAGGAGACGGTATCCACGAGAAACTCTACTCGGAGTATCAAAAATTGGTTTTTAATTGAAGTGTCAAGATGAAAAGGATTGGTGGGTTATTTGATCTCAAATATTTTATTTGGAAATAAAAACACAAAAACTGGTGTTCCGTCCACCTTAAAATCGAGATTCTGGTCCGTAGTTTGGGTGTAGGGGACGTAACTTTCCACCTCAGAATTTGTTACCTGGTGGTCCCTTCAGGGGATTGGTGGGATCAAATTTAGCGGCAAAAGACAAGAAGAGAACCACCGTGATTAGAGTAGATTGTACGATCAAAGTGTGTCCGATAAAACGAATTCAGGTATAAGTGAATCTTATGTCAGACGACGACGACGATTCAGTGAAGTCAGCACAGGCTGAGAAGTGCTGGGGTACCTGGCGTCGGGTGGTCCGAGGAGACAGGTACCCTAAAAGGTCCGTTCTCATGGCCTCACCCCAGATAGAGGGTCACTAACACCCATATTCTTCATTTATTTACATTCACATATGAACCGAAGGGGTTACCGGGTCACCCATTTCTTAAGTGGACGTTTACCTCTCGTGTGTCCTCTACACCCGAACTAGGGACCCAGTCCTTCTAGGGGACCTCCTCCTTTACCGTTGGATGAGGTTATAAGAGTGGACTTTTTAGGGTACCTGTCTCCTCGGTCCACCCGATATCAGGTATCCAAACGTTTCTCATCCTATGCTGACTCACTGATTCGAGAGGTAGTTTATTAATGGGTTCGGTAACACGAGAAGAGTTACGTAGTCTAAAAGTGGAGGCTACCATTGACGTCGGTACTTTAATTTTCTGCGAATGAGGAACCTTCTTTTCAATACTGGTTGGATCTGTCGTATAAGTTTTCGTCTCTATAATGAAACGGTTGATTCCAGACAGATCAGTTCCGATACCAAAAAGGACACCAGCACATACCTACATTCTCAACCTGATACTTCTTCCAACTCGTGGCTTCTTAACTACGAAAACTTGACACCACAATCTCTTCTGAGAACTCTCAGGGAACCTGACGTTCCTCTAGGTTGGTCAGGTAAGACTTCCTCTAGTCGGACCCTAAAGAAACCTTCCTTACTACGATTTCGACTTTGAGGTCATGAAACCGGTGAAGTACGCTCCTCAACTGAGTAACCTTTTCTGAGACTACGACCCTCCGTAACCCCCGTCCTCCTCTTCCCCTGTTGTCTCCTACTCTACCGACCTACCGTAGTGCCTGAGTTACCTGCACTCAGACTCACTTGAGGCCCTCAACCACTACCTGTCCCTCCGGACCGCACGACGCTAAGTACCCCAGCGTTTCTCAGCGTGTACTGACTCGCTGACTTGACTTGACTTTCCTTTGTCACTGTAGATATACGGAAAAGATGTGTTCAGTTAGTAACATTACGGTAGAGTACTTCATCTCAAGATTCAGAGGAAGGAAGATAGAGTTAAGATTTAACCATATGATATTAAGAAACTACGATCAGTTAGTAGAATTTATACTCTTCTTTTTATAGAATGTAACCCTTGAATGAAGTTTTCGTGATCAAAGTACCTTTGGACCCGACCGTCGATATTATATAGATTTATTTTATGTTTTAAAGAAAGGTTAGAAATCGACAAGGAAACGTTAGGTAATACTTACAGGTGAATCCGGTACTTAACCTATTGAGAAGTCTAGTAAGTAACGTCGAATTATTTATTGAGATTATTTGAATATATTTCGTGTTGGTTTTTTGATTTGTATTACTAACTGTAAGTTTTCCATAGATATCCCTTAAAAAGAAGTTTTATCATTGAATGATTATCGAAAAGATGGACAAGAAGGTTACTACATTAAAACAACGAATTTTTATATATAACGTATTTTCAAAAGATTCTAAAATGATCATAAATGATTGTATATATTCCATATAGTACTAATTGTTTTGCCGAAGTGTACTAATAGAATTGGAAACTTCATTGACATCCCTTATCCATAATAATTAGGGAGTCTTCTATTAACCGGAAAGGTTCCAGTCTGACAGTTTCTTAAATTCTAGATCCAGAATCTTAGTTGCTGGAAACGGTAGATTAAAACACCTTATTATAACCTTTTAATAATTTATTACAGATGTGAAAGGAAGAACTAAACATATGACAAATCTACCCAATTAAAGTAAAGTAGAATTCAGACTTAAAGAATTTAGGATAAAGGAGTACCTCTTAATGTTTCCATTATATGAAGACAGGTTTGTCCTTTTAAGATAGATGAGAAGGAGTGAACAGTAAACTGTTTCGTTGGATCATAAAACGGGTGTCCTCGGACTTTAAGTATACTAAACTTAAAGTATACTTGGGTCCCAGTCCTGGGTACTAATATACTAAAGGTATAAATAGACATATCAGACAAATTGTTAAAGTTGTATGGAGAAGAACCTCTTAGGCTTAGAATTCTTAGTCTCGGGCCAAAAGACAGAGGACTAAATAATTCTCTTTGTATTAAAATTTCATAAACTCTTCGAATACTTTTATTGTTTATAAATGAAGGTCTCAATAGTTGTAAAAAAGTAGTTGGAATTTATATCGTGACTGTATGACGTGTGTTCGGATCAGCCTTTTATAAGAGTTATACCCCAATTCGGAAACCGAAGGTCAAAGAACCATAGTCACTCTTCAGTGAGAGGAGGAACTGAGTTAGATGGGTACTGTCTCTTCCTTTCTACTCTTTGTTTTTTTTCCAATACACCAAACGGATTTCAATGTGTCGGGAGACTTTACCCCGAACGTACAAGAGTCGGCCTGAGGGTTCCCACCCGAGAACCAGTGACGAGGTGTACTGAAGGTGTATCTTCGAGGAATCACCAGGGTCTGACTCAGGAACGACATTACATAAGTATTTCTGAACGTCTCAGTGGACTATGAATCACTCACGTCAGAGGTGTAAAATAACAACTCCGTTTTCGATTCGATTTGACACAACGAACATCGTCCAGTACTCACTTTCTGGGTCCGGACTTTAAGTTCAAAGGACTATGGAATGTCTGGATTTTTATTTAGTCAGACTTACTGAAAGTCGACTGGCAGGGGGGTGCAGGTTGGTACCAATCGTTACGAGTTTATCACGATCTCCCTAAAACTTCTAATAATGACTTCGAGGTTTTTTATCAAATTGTCAGAGGTACTTTTATTAATGAAGAGACCATCAACTTCGAATCAGATTTATTACAAAACGAGGGTTTTAATGTTCGGACACGTATATATCACAATTCCTGACTAATTACCTCGATTAATTATTAGACATGTACGACTTTTTTTACTTACAAAAATTTTTGGTCTCTTTTTCCACTTTCAAACTGTGTGTCTAAAAAAAAAAAAAACCTTCTACACTGAAAGTCACAGTCTATAAATATTTAGGTGGACAATTGAAGTCTTCCGTAAGATCTAGAAGTGTTTGGTAACGTTTACATTGTAAACATTTCTTAAAATTAGGACCGACTTTTGTCAAAAAAAAAGATAGGATGAACGGAAATGAAAAGATTCCCCAATGGTTAAGTAAGTAGTCGGATGAATAAAGACTAGAAACGGAGGTGTATTTGGTAGAACCTAAAGTCAATTTATTTACTAGACGGTTAAGGTTTCATGAACCTACTGAATGATTAACAAACAAGACCCGATGTTAGTACCAGAAGACGAGAAGACTTCGTAAGTATGATTAAAAGTCAAGGAGGTCAAGAAGAAAATTGTCCAAACAAGAGTATTATCGGACCACCCGTGACACCCCCACCCCTTTCTTCCGTCATTCGTTTTGGAGTTTGTATTGGCAGTTTCTATGATTGATTTCGGTGTCTGACAAAAATTCGAGGTTCAACTTTTGGTGACTTTTAAGTTTGGTCTACGGTTGTTATCATTTTTTTTTTTTTTTTTTTAAATGAGTTCTAGAAGGTGTCAGGAATCTTTCCCTTCCCTGAGCCCATCTCATGTGACCCTCTATTTCCCACCTTCCTTTGTTTGTATAAGGACTTCGGTTCCTGATCGTATGAGGGAAACTTTAGGTAGTGACCGATTTAGTGTGTCAAGAAAGGAAGATGATACAGTTAATTATATTAGTTAATTATAGATATATATAGTTAATTATATTAATATGTTTGTCAATAATATATGGTAGTGTGTAAGTGAGTTTCGTATCGAACAAAAGAAAAATTTCTTTGAAACTCAATAATATAAGGTTTATGTATTCGGTTGTTACCTTACTCTCTCGAACTCCAATCGCAAAGAAAATTACAATATCTAGCCCCCTGAAGGGACTACCAGGTTACCGATTTTAAGACGTGAGGGTTACGTCCACCGGACCCAAACTAGGGACCAGTCCCTTGATCTAGGGTGTACGACGTTGATTTCTAGGGTGTAAGACGTTACTTCTGAACCACATTGGTTTATTTGTATATATGTATATATAAATTAAAATATCTAACTAAACCTCATACCAGTTTTCAACACTCCCATCGTCAAGTACCAGTCTTACGAAAAGACACAAAAGTTCAATTCACTCTTGAAAAGACAAGTCTTAAAATCGTAGATACTGTGGACACACCATCAAACTCGTAAGAAACCGTAACGGAAAGAAACCTTAACCTTACTTTTGACTGGAAAAGGTCAGGACACCGGTGACGACTCAAAAGGTTTAAACGACCGTATAACTCACTTCGTGAAAGTGTCGTAGTAGAAAGTCCTAAACTTTGTCGAGTTGACCTTAAGGTAGTGGAGGTGATCGAAACAAGTATCACTACGAAAGATTCCGGGTGAACTGAAGTGTAAGGTCCTACCGACCGAGATCTAATCACTAGTATGGTAACACTAATAGACCCGGCATTTCGAGAAAAAACATGTCAAGAAGACATATAAGAACGGTGGAGAAGAATTATAGAAGACGAAGACAATCTAGGTATGGTAAAGACAGGAAATAGCTCGGGTAGAAACGTACTTTACAAGGGAACCATAGAGATTAAAAGTACTTCTCTAGAGATCAGAAAGGGTAAGACAACAAAAGGAGATAAAGAAACGTGACTAGTGTCTCCTTCCGAAAGAATAGAGAGGAACGATAAGAAACCTTGAGACGTAAGTCTACGAATATAGAAAGGAAAAGAGGAAACGAAAAGTGAAGAGAAGAAAAGTGTCCATAAACTTTCAGGAGGAGTCTGTCGGTCAAACGAAAAAACGTAAAGAAAAGTACCCCTACCAGAACTAGGGACGGAGGACATGTTGCAGTGTATGGGGCAGGTGTCAAGTAGTCCGTGAGATAGATAGTCTCGATCAGGGAATTTAGATGAAGAGTGAAGGTGACATATTAGTATTCCCTAAACTAAATCCAGTATGGACTTACCAGATCACCAAAAGGGATGAAAGAAGTTAAATTCAGACTAAAACCGTTATTCTTCAAGTACTAGACTCGGTGTCAGTCGAGGGCCAGAATAAAAACGACTGACATATCTCGAAGAGGTAGAAACCGACGTTTCTTATATTAGTTAGACTAAAACCATAACTGGTAGACCACTACAGGTACACATCTCAGAAGTGAGTAGAGTGTGCGATCAGTTCATTACGAGTTTCAAGAGGTTCGGTCCGAAGTCGTTATGTACTTGGCACTTGAGGGACTACAAGTTCGACCAAAATTTTTACCGTCTCCTTAGTCTCTAGTTTAACGGTTGTAGACGACCTAGTACCTTTTTCGTTCTCTCAAGGTCTTTTTGTAGATAAAGACGAAATAACTGATACGGTTTCGGAAACTGACACACCTAGTGTTATTTGACACCTTTTAAGA